>MIEF01007672.1:0-34193 GCA_001870725.1 Taenia solium | reverse complement strand
TTGGACATGAATTTGCAGCTGCCGTGGAACCAGTTGCGTGGTGCCAATCGGTCAAGTGTGGGAGAGCTCTTTGCAGGCTTCGTCAAGTACTACGCGAATTTCGATTTTGCCGATCAGGCTATCTCAATTCGCAATGGTCGTCCCATGGATGTCGATCAGTTGATAGAGCGCCTTCGATCAAGCGGACGAGCTGACTCTCTGTCCGCCTTCGAGATCTTCGTTGAGGGTAGGCTTGGGTGTTGTTGTGGGGAAGCTAGAAGTGATTTCTGCCGCACTTCTATTCTTAGCTTGGGTTTTATTGTGTCTTATCACTTAATCGTTGCTGATTGGGTGCTCTGCTTCGGAGATGCAGTGATGTTTGGGAGAGTAGGTAGGTGAAGCGTTGGAATGTAAGGTGGCAGTAACTAGAGCCTGCACAAAGAGTGGAAAAGAAGGTCAGGCGAATTGGTGGCGTCATGCAAGGTGTTTGGGCGTAGCTTTTATTGCAATGAAGACTGTTGTTGGTATATGTGCTGTTGATGGGGTTGTTGTTGGAATGCACGGAGGCGGTGGCAGATTGATGTAGCACAGAGACGCCCATGCTGTCGTGGTTACTGCCCGAGAGTGTAATAGTTGCTGTTTATTCTAGGATATTCCTTACGCCTCTGCCTCGAGGGTGGTGTGTCTATCTGTGAATTGAAGTGACTGGCAAGGCAAGAAGGAGGATAGGTTGGCTGGTATTTTAGGTGTGTCAGTAGTCGTCATGGTGTGTTCAGACGATGTGGTAATTCGGTAGCGCATCGATAGTCGTGTTGAGGTGCGTCTGGACAGATTGTGAGCAGAATTGTGGACATGTGCCTACTCTATGAGGTTGTCCCCTTTGCAGTCTCTGGTGTGGTTGCTCGAGTTGTTGTGGCAGTTGTGGCGGAGGGATTAGGAGGACATACTGCGTGCTTTTCTTTACTACAGAGCCCTGTGGTGTGAACAACGTTGCACGCACCGTCTCTGATAAGGGAGTTTTTGACGAGATTTGCAAAGCTTTCAGCTGCACAGACGAAACTCTGCGAGCGCAAAAGCCTCTGAGGTCTCTCTTCGAGGGGGAATTCTCGATGCCGTCGACGTACTCCACCTCAAGCAGAGGTCCCTCCAATGAGAACAAAGGTGGCGGTTGCTTGCTTATGTAATGCTAACTTGCTTTTCTCTCTTCTTTACGATTTGTTGCGTTCATTTGCTAGTTTGCTTCTTTAGTAGATAACAGAGAATAAAGATGCTGTCAAAGGAGGAAGCAGCTCTCCTTTCCTTGCATTTTGAACAAGTGTGCGGTTGTTTGCGCAGATGGGTGGAGTGGCAGTGGAATGAGGTAAATGGATTTCCGAGGGTGGTTTGTTTGTTGTTGTTTGCATTGTTGTTGGCGTTCTTGTCCGCGTTTAAAGGATGGGGGAGAGGTTCACGAGTGAATAGTTTGGCGATTGTTGCATCAGGAATGCGCAACAGGTTGCGTTAGGTTTGGTTACTATCCTTGATGGGTGAATGGTTGAATAATTTACAGGCATTTTATATCCACGCGATTGGCGGAGGTCGGCGTCCGATTGAGTGCTTGGCCTTCGGGTGCCAATAGTTGGAGGTGTGCAGTGAAAATCTTGGATTCATTGTGGAGTTGTAGTGAAGGAGTCTGTTTGTAGCTGTTCCCTTGAGCAGTGTGTGATGGATGATGTCTCTTGTCAGAAATAGCAGAGAAGAATAGACTCGGTTCACTGCACACATATTTGAAGAGGCGTCAACGATCGCAGTTGTTTTAAAAATAATTTGCTTCAACATTTGGGGTTCGGTGCCCCAAACAGTGGGTTCAGTTTCACACTAGGAAGTACGGCGTTATGGTGTCAGGAACTGATAGTGCATCGTGGACTTTGGGAGTGCAATATTCCTGCATGACTGGAGATGCCGACAAGCAGTCACTGCGTCGTGTTTGTTTGCCAAAACTACAAAGGAAATAATTGCTACAACTGTAGTTAGAAGTGGAGGGGTGTTGTTGTAAACCACAAGTATGCATTCCACATCCGATTTGAAGTTGTGGTCTGGTTTGTAGGCGAGTGGAGTAGTTGATGGAGTTGGTGTGGGGCCGCCACTACGTCGATTGCTTGAAGGGTGAGTTGCTTGCTTGTCACAGAGCCTGCATTCCGAGGCAGCAATGCGCACGCTGTCGTGCAGTCGGGAAGCTTTGTGGAATTAAAGGCGTCTGGCTGGTGGTATTGCATTGCTGTTGGCTTGGGTGACCTGAATTAACGATAGATTGCTTTTTTTCAGGGTTGGCACAATGTTTGGTTGGAGGGATTATAATGGCGCCGACAGTGGTAAACTGCCCATCAAACCACCAATTGAGTCATCATCTATGCTGCCGACCTCCTGGGCGGTTGCGATACTAGCTGTTGGGATCGCGGCACTGGCATTCAAGAATTTCTTGAAGTCGCGTAACGATTCCTCAGCAAAATACTTCAGTGGTCTCTCAGCCCAGATGAATGCGTTTTACCACTGAAACCGTCAAATCCCTTATATCTGTGAGAAAAAAGTTCGAATTAGGGATTCACTTCATTTACTTCTATTAAGGAACTATCCAAGTGAGTTGAAGCTATGGATCTCCATTGGGAAGCCTGTGGAGCACTCCACGTCTGTGTACATTCTGGTATTTGTTTCTTCAGGTGCTGATTACCATTGCCCACTTTGAAGTAAGGCTGCTGTCCTCTATCGTTGCGCTCGCTAATAAGCCTTCACGGGTTTCTGTGCTAGTCAGTCCAATCTGTATTTACACCCCCATCCATTTTCTACCATTGTGGGACCAACTTCTGCTCTAATTGGCAAATCAAATGATTTACCCGTGTGCATGAAAGTGTTTGTCGTTGGCTTTTGTTTAACAGTTTACTTTTTCTCCCTAATGACCCTCCTTCTAATACAGAATTCCTGTGCCCACAATGCCGTGGACTTGGTTCCATGCATGCACCCCACCTGGAATCTCTTCCTTTTCCTTGTCATCACTTGGCATTGCATGCGTCTGGTTTCCTGTTGGTTATTGTATTTGAAATGTCATCTCACTTTCCTTCGTCTTTTCATTGCACAGACTCGAAGCTGTTCATTGTGGGCTCCTCAGTCAACGGCTTTGGAATGGAAGGAAGCGACACGGACTTGTGTCTTGTGATTGCGTCACCGGACTTACAAGCTGGACAGTGCATGGTTAGTGAGATGGAGAAAATCAGGAATCGCCTAAGTTCTCGCAGTAAGTTTCACTTATACCACTTTCTAATTGCGGTTTGCACTGATGGGGAAGTGAACCAGTTTTTCCTACCATGGTTGAGGCCAATGGGCAAGTGGAAGCTGTCGAACTGTGCGCCTCGTAATTAAAGCTGGGGCCTGTATGGAAAAAGGAGTGCAATTTTCGCACCTGGAAATGCGTTTATTTTGCTAATCCAGGTGCAATAACTTGAGATATTTCTGCATACTGATTGGGTGTTCTGTAGAACGTGGTGAGGCACACTGGATGTGCTGTAATGTGGAGGTTGGAGAGATAGGGAAAGGCCAGTAGTAGAAGTGGTATAAATGGGCTGTACGCCACTCACCTGAATTGCAAATCGCTATAGGCCTTAAACGTGCTTCCTTTTATTTGTTTTAACCGTGTTCTTTTTTAGTTAATCCCAGGACCTGTTGGGTGGTTGACGCCCAAGTGCCAATCCTTAAGTTTCGTGACCACCTATCGGGTGTGGAGTGCGAGTTGCATGTCAACAATGTGGTGGGAATTCGCAACACCCATCTTCTCGCTATGTACGCTCGAGGTTGGATTAATTCTGCGTAAAATTTACACGTTGAGACAAAATGTGAATGAGCGTCATTGTGTTATATTTGACTTGCTGTAATTCATTTTCTTACCGCAACGCAGTAAGTCATCCGTACGATTTGTTATCGAAACTTTGATGCGGGTTCCACGGTGTTTACGCTTTCTAGTAAACAGCGTTGAGGTCTCTCTAAAGTGAATGGTGTTTTCATTTGTTGCTTTTGAGAAGTGTGTTGTTTGTTTGGTAAGAGGCTTGTGCCGCCTGCCTCATTCGTCTAGTATGCACTTGACTGCCCTTTTGTGTGTGCTTCACTGAACCAAACGTGGGTCGCCTTCTATTCTGGAAGTGTTACTTTTGCAATTATTTGCTTTTTCTGTCTGCCTATTCACTTGCAAGAGCTGGAGTGTTTCAGTAGCACATCTATAGAGGAGGGCTATTTGACGCGTTGTCCGGTGTTCACACAACTAATGATGTCGATGTTCGGAGCGAGATTTTCTTTCTATGCAGTCGATCATCGGTTGCCCACACTGGGTGTGTTCGTGAGGCATTGGGCACAGAAGATGGGCATTCATGGTGGCAGCCTTGGCAAGCTTAGCACATACGCCCTACTCCTGATGGTCATCCAATGCCTGCAGTGCGGATGCTCACCTCCCGTTCTCCCGAATCTGCAGGCCCGTTTTCCTGTAAGCTCTCGATTCACTGATTGAGCTTCACTATTTAATGCGCATAGGTAGCGAAGGGTGGTCTTTTGAGGGCGAGAAACAGTCCCATCTTGATCGTATTTTAGTGGTCACTTAAGAACAGGCTTTGGCGTCCGTTTTGGAGCTGTTTTTTTGGTCCAAAATTGATTGATGGAGAGAGTGAGCTAAAAAGACTAAAGCTTACTTGAAGTTGTACAATTTAATGGCATTGTGAGGTCTATAGTCACCCATAACCTAACTTGATGTAAGAATGAGGCGGATGACTGCAGTCAGATTAAAAGAAGTTGTTATTTCTTAGTTTGAGTGAATTTTGCTTGAATAGTGCAGTGGGATCCTTAGAATCCCACTGCATCATAGCCATGCTTTCCTGGAGTAGACGTTGTTCTGTGTGTGCATTATTAGTGATGTCTCTCCTTTTGTGGGGTTTGTTCAGAATGCATAGTCTAATCGGGTGTGGTCTGAATGGCATTGTAATGTCTCTTTGGATCAATCGGTCAACTGTGGGAGAGCTCTTTGCAGGCTTCTTCGCCTACTACGCGAATTTCAGTTTTGCACGTCAGGCTATCTCGGTTCACAATGGCTGTCCTTTGGATGTGGAAATGGCGATTCGGCGCCTCCCGTCAAGGGAACAAGCTGATTCTCCAACTTCCTACAAGATCTTCGTTGAAGGTAGGTGTGATTTTTACGGAGGAGGATAGGGCTGATTTCTGCCTCATTTTTCTTCTTATGATTTGGTTTTTTCGCGTCGATTTTCCTAATCTTTACTGATTGGATGGTCTGCTTCGGAAGTACAGTCGTGTCTAGGCCGCTACTTAAGGCGTTGGGGAGTGAAGTAGTTGCGACTTGAGCGCATATAAGGAGTGGAATGGAAGTTCTGATGATTCGGCGGCTTCGCGCAAGGCGTCAAGACGTAGTTTTTATGAATACTATTGCTAGTGTATCTGTTGTTGTTGTTCCGATGCGCAGCGGGGGTTGCATACTAACGCAGCTTAGAGACGTCCACTTTGCCTTCCAATGGTCGCTCTTTCTCCTGGCCACTGCTCACCCCTGTTGCCTCGATGGTGGTGCGTCTTTCTGTGAACTGTAGTAACTGGCTAGAAAGAAAGAGGGTGTGTTGGCTGGTAGTTTAGCTCTAGCAGTAGTCGTTGTGGTGTATTGAGACGATACCTCACTCTATCAGTGCTTCGTTGGTCGTATTGCAGTGCGTCTGGACAGATTGGGCTGCAGGAGTGTGGATTGGAGCCTTGTTTGAGGTGCCGCTCTCGTCACAATCTGGTGTGGTTGTTCAACTGGTTGCAGTGGAGGTAGCGTAGGAATGAAGAAATTGTGCATACAATAACGTTGCACACACTGTCCGTGATGACGCGGTTTATGCAAGCATTCGCCGAGCCTTCAGTCGCACAGATGAAGTTCTGCGAGCGCACAGGCCCCTGCAGTCTCTCTGGGAGGAGTCGTCGTAGCCGTCGTCATTTCCTTCTTGAAAGAAGGTTTTATCTGTGACAATGGTTCTCTGACTATGCAGTTCCTTCCCCTCCCCTTCTTTTTCCTCATCAACTTTTTTTGACTTGTTAGTTTGCTTTTTCCTTAGACAAAAGTGACCAAAGATGTCAGCAAGGGAGTGAGCAGCTCTTTCCTTTCACTAAATCTTGAACAAATCGATGGTTTTTAACGCAAACGGGAGGAACAGCAATGGGATGAGGTACAAGAAGTGTCAAAGTTAGTTCGTCTGCTGCTGTTTGCCTTGTATTTCTTTGATTTCGCCTTCTACACAATGGCGAGGGTAGCGAAGTTAGTGCCTGTCTTGACCCCACCTTTCTTCGTTATGCCATCACGACTCCCCAGCACCGAGTCACCCAGGTGGCGCCATACGACCGACATGATGATTGTGATGCCGGGCAGCATCAGGCGCTTCTCCCGGTCGTGACATTTGGCATGATCCATCGCCATTGTGGTGGACAGTTATGACAGAAGTGTTTATGTGCCATGAGGCCATGTTGTGTTGACTATTAGTGCTTGTTTCTGCATTCTGGAGGTTGAAATTAACAGAAGTTGGCACGGTGACAAGGGTGAGAGTCCAAGGGTTGTCGTTTCTTTTAATCATGACATCTAAGATATCATCCATTCTGTAAATCTAAAGAAATCGTAAGGGTTGATTGACGCCTCACTAGCTTACTAGGGGTTGACGTCAAACTAGCCGTGCGTGCAGGTCTTCGGCGGTTGACTGACGCGTCGCGGTGGTGCACTTAGTATAGGAGGATCGCCTGAAGGCTGTTATTATCTTCGATGCTGAATGCGAGTCTGGCAATCTGGTTTGATAACTCAAACTAGGATGTAAGGGTTGAGATACCCTTTCGAGTTGTTACCTTGGTGCTGGAATTCGGCGTGTCGCTTTGATACGTGTCTAGCAACATCTGCTCTTCCGTTTTACTTGGGTGCATCACCACCTTAGTCGTTAAGGTTTTCTCTGCTCAACATGTAGGTGTTTAAAGAGGCTTCCGTGAACTGATTGTTGCCTTTTTTAGTTGATAAGATTTCGTGCTTGCTCTTATACGCATAGAGCTGTCGTTAATGCCGTTAACGTCAAGAAGAAATTTACTTTTACTTTTTTACTGCGAACAATATGATGTCATAGATTTCCTTCCATTAAAGCATAAAATTCTGTGTGTTTAAGTTATTTTCAATCAAATTTATGGGTTTTAACGCAAATATAAAGTGGACATGGCTGATTTGCGCATTTTGCGTAGGATGTAACCAACCCGGTACAACAAATCGGTGTTGGTGCGGGGCCAAGTTTTACGCTTATTCTCACAACAATGTGTTGTTGCCTCGCGATATAATTTTTAGTATAAATTTATGTATGCAGTTTTACTTACTCGCTTGCAGGTCAGATATTTTTTCTAATTAAAGACAATTAGCTAAGGACATTTTATTTTGTTTTACTTCGGCAGTGTGGTTTTAAGTCCGTTCACTTTTACTTGTAGCAAATACACGACGTCTAATTCGAAGAATAATCGTAGAAGTTTGGAGGCAGGGTTTGAGCAGCCCTGTTCCTCTCGGCGACAGCAGAATCATCGCCGTCAGGCGTCCATTCGCTCTCAGCAGTCGTATCGCCTTTATCAACCACACTGCAATCAGCATCGCAACACGCCACCTGTCGCGGTACCCTCCCATTTTATGAACGATTGTCTTGTTCACAACCCACCGAATCCACGCTACGGTCATCCTTTCAAGGTGTTTTGCACTTGCATTGGGTGTTTTACCGGATCTCTGATTTTGTTTGTCATCCAGCGATTTCCGATTTTAGCATCGACGAGGGGGCGGAAGCTGTTGTAGCAACAGTTCCAATTATCTACCGATTTATCAACCTGCCACGGCCTCTGTGACACCAATTTGTCATCATCCTCTTGCATCTAAAGTCATTTCAACTTCGTCGAGGCCTTTCAGCATTTGTAACTTTAATTGTTCCGTTCCCATGGTGTCCGTGGCATCTTCCATTCCCACTCAACAAAACCAGCAGCTGACAACGTCCAAACAGGATAAGGATGTCGTGGATCGCAGTAGCACGCCCCAAACGCCACCTAACACCTCTTCGATTTCCACACAAACTCCTGCCTTTATTACACCAACTTCAGCGGTGGCGGCTACTGTGCCTATAAAACGTATGACCGAACGAAACCATCCCACTCCGAACTATCTCGATGCTCTCTCTTTCCAAATATGGCAGTTTTTTCTGGAAAATCGACAAACTCCTGGCACTTATGGAAAAAAGATGCACTTTAGAAATGCCCTTCACTTAATCATTTCGTCAGTCTTTCAAAGTAAATTTGCGCTGATCTGTTTCATTTACCCTTCTCGTTTTCTTACCTCTATTAACTTTTTTCTCTTGTTCTCTTTTGTTTGGTTTCCGATTGATCTCCTCTCGTTGCATAGACTCGAAGCTCTTCATCGTGGGCTCTTCAATCAACGGCTTTGGGTCGGATCAAAGCGACACCGATTTATGCCTTGTGGTCACCTCACAGGAGTTGCAAGGCAAGCGTGATGCCTCTGCGGTGTTGTATCAACTCATGACACCTCTGCGCAAATGTAGTGAGTCTCATTTTTTTTTAATTTTTTCCCAAGAATATGGTCAATACTAAACACCTATTTGCAATATGGGTGCGTTTTCCCTCAATCTTCGTAGATCGAGCTGTTTCGCTCGATCTTAGAGCCTTTGAGTCAAGTGGAATTTTTTTTGAATAATCCGTGCTACAGTTGGTGTCGTTCACCAAGTCACTTGACGGGGTGGTGTAGGTCATGTTACATAATTGCTGAAATAAAGACATTTCAAATTTGGTTGGTTTTCGGGTAAAAGCGCGGCGGACTTGGCGACTGCAGGGTTCGAGCTTGGGGTAGTTGTAAGAATGGATTTTATTTGTAGCCAGCTGTGAGTGAAATTGCTGTCAGGTCTGCAGCATGAATTTGCCGACGCTGTCACTGCCCTAATGGTAGGACATGGAAGAACTGAGAAGCTGATAGTAGAAGTGATATGAGCTGCATTCTATGCCATTAGTTTGAACGTTGAATCGCTATCAAGCGTGAATGCATTATCTTCATTTCCTGTTCCACGTGTTTTTTCAGGTTTTATTAAGAACTGTAATCTGATTCGCGCAAAAGTGCCAATTCTTAAGTTTCGTGACCAACTCTCGGGCATTGAGTGCGACTTGAATGTCAACAATGTGGTAGGAATTTACAACACCCATCTTCTCGCCATGTACACTCGAGGTGAGGTTATTATCACTTTTCTTTGTGGGTTGGGACAAAACTGAATCCCCGTTTGCCCTCCTCACTTGTTATTGGTTGCTCCCTGGCTAGGTCGTAGAGCCCATTAGTCCATTCTTGGGCCAATCACGTATGCGCTGATGTAGGTATATGCTTTTGCAGATTTAATTGGAAAAAGGCGTGTCTGCGCTGCATTTGCCTCACTCTGCTTCGCTGTATTATTATGGTGCTATCGGTCCGCATTAATTGCTTTCCATACGGAACGCCTTTTCGGTTTCTTTTTTTACAGAAGGTATTGCTGTATCACTAAAGAGTTCATCCTGCTTCTCTTAACCGTGCCGTCGGTTGTTGACCGCTGTTTCGCGCTTGATTTAATAAATTAAACATAGCTTCCCCTTAATTTTGGAAATGCCAGCTATGGGTTTGTTTTTTGGGCTTGGCTGTGCAGCTGCAAGCAGATCTCTGAATGATAGCGAATTGCGTCGCGCTTGTGTTAAGCTATAAGATAATGGTTGGCTTATGCAGTGTGCTGAGAGGTGTGCACACAACCGATTAAGTGGGTTTTAGAAACTTGAATTCCCTCCTTAACAGTCGACTCGCGGTTGCGTCCACTCGGCGTGTTTGTGAAACACTGGGCGCAAAAGATGGACGTCCATGATGGCAGTCGTGGTCGACTTTCCACATACCCCTTACTCTTGATGCTCATCCAATTCCTGCAGTGTGGATGTTCTCCGCCTGTTCTACCGAATTTGCAAGCTCGTTTCCCTGTAAGTTCGCTTACTTATAACTTGTGAGTAGAACCTACTGTCTTCTAAGGGGTTATTTTCGCCCATTCAAAAACAATCGAGTTCCGAATTTGCGAAATACATAGGGGCTTCTGGTTGGAGTGGAATTATTTCATTGAGGTTTTGGAAACCATTGGCACTGGAAGGATTATGAGCATTCGCCAACGGATTTTACTGGGGAATAATCTGGATGGGGTGATGAAAGTAGTCGAGTGGTCCCCCTCAGCTTGAGTAAAACTTTTTTTCAATGAGGGTATGTGGTTCGCAGAATTCCTTTTTGATTGCAGCTACGCCTCTTAGGGGTGGAATTGTGCTGCAGTCATGTGCCTCTATACCCTCCCTATTGTGGTCTTTACCGGGAAATGTGACTTGAGTGGGTGTGGTTTGAAATGCTATAATACTTTTAGATTTGACTACCAAGCAAACGCATTTAGCGTCTAGTTTCTATTCCCCTTTTAGAAGATTTTCGACTACGAGCGTCCGGTGAAAGAATTAGACATGCGTTTACAACTGCCGTGGGACGAAATGTCCAGTGCTAACATGTCCACATTGAGCGAACTCTTCGCCGGCTTTATCGCTTACTACGCAACCTTCGATTTTTCTCGGTGGGCCATCTCAATTCGGTGTGGCCAGCCCCTGCCCATCGATGTGGCAATTCGGTGCCTTCCGCCCCATGAACAAGCCCATACTGCAGCTTCCTTTAAAATCTTTGTCGAAGGTTGGTAAAGCTGTTGTGGAATCGGTTAGAATAGCAATCTGCCATTTTTTCTTTAGCTGGCGCTTTGCCTAGTTCCTTCATTTGGGCGGTGGGGATTCAGTGCTCTCCTGTGGAAATGGAACGGTGCTAAGGCTGCTTCTTGAGTCATTGGGGGACAAAGTGCTTTTGACGTTGACTCACATGAGGCTTGAAGTTAAGGTTCAAGATAATTAATTATGTCATGCGAGGCGCCTAGGCGTGTCTTTGCTATCATTTGTTGTTATTTTTTTAACGTATATGGAAGGAGTGCAGGGTGATGCAGTGCAGAGTCATCTGTCACCGTGGTTACCATCAAAGTACGTTATACTGCGCAATCCCCTTTCGGTTGCTGTTGTCTCCGCCCCTCTTTGTCATGTTTCAGTCCTCACTCCTTGTCCTTAATGAGGGGGAGTTTTCTGTGGCTGGTAATAAATGATGAGGCAGTCGCGAGGATACTACGAGGGGCCGTGATGATTCTTCCCAGAGCTTTCGTTTGGGTGCCTGGACGTGTTACACAACAAGTTTATTGCAAGTCTCATCATTGTTTCGATAGCAGACCATTGACGTAAAGGCGTAATTGGGAGGGTGAGGTAGTGGATTTTTGGAATGCAGTGACAGTATTTGCGTTGATGAGCATGTATTAGGGTATTCCTAAAGATAGTTTTGATCAATTTATTGGTGATCTCGTTCTATTGCTCGTTTTTGCATCGGAATTTGAAGATTTGTCAAAATTCGGTGTATTTTTAACAGTCTCTCATCTTTTACACCAGGATTTTGATGCAGCTTCTTGCAACACGCCTATCACCGCACCACTATATCAGAGGTGTTAGTTATTAACGAAATGGTGGTGGAGACGGCGCAGGTCATTCAAGAAGTCGCTGTGGTTAACCGGGAACCAAATGTTGTTTTTCTGCCTGTGTTTTCTCCACTGCAGAGCCCTTTTGTAAAGCGAACGCTGCGCGCTCTCTCTACGACGAGACAGTTTTAGGACAAATTCAACGAGCGTTCAGTCGTACCGATGGAGTTCTGCGAGCGCAGAAGCCCCTGGAATCTCTTTGGCATCAGTCTTCTCCGTCGTCCACCGCCTTGTCAACGTAGACTTCAATGACGGTGGCATCATTGACGATAAAGCCGGTGGTTTCTTTCTGTTTCAGTTCCAGCTCACTTTCCTTCACTAACGATTCATTGATTGATTGGGCAGATAAGCCAGGAAGGCAGTCGGATGTGTGACTAATTAACTTAACGCGGTCTATTTTATTTTTTGTGTGTGCGTGTTAGCCCGTGTCCTTTTCACCCTTTGGCTCGAAAAAGAGATGAGTGAAGTTGCAGACTTTGGATGCAAAACCGTGTGGATGGGGATTTGCACGGCATTAATTGGCAGAGGATCGGTGTAGCGATTTGTGGGGGCAACCCTTGCATTGTAAACAAGTGTTTTTTTTATTTGCAACGTCTCTTTAATAGAGGATAATTCAGAAGTTAGCGAACGGTGCTGGTGGGAATAACGGTATCATTTGGGGTGGGCGTGTCACAGATGTGTGGCCCGCATCCCTTGTCGGTCTACAATTACACATGGCGTTTAGTTGTGGCTGATGCAGATTGATTGAACTGTTGTCTAGACGGTAGGCACAGTAGTTGAGTCGATGATCAAGTAACGGCTCTCTCGAGACAATGCCACTCCCTACCTTTGGTGGTTGATGATTCTGTGGAATTTCAGTGACGAACCCATTGAAGTAACTTGATTCAATCCAGAACAAGCGATCGCATACTTCATGCAAGCGCAGTTAGTCCATAAAGCGCGCATTGCAGTCGAGGTGTTGTCAAGCATCAAAGCAGATGTCGTTCTTCAACTACGGAGGCCATTATCAAATTTGATTTAATTTAATGCGGGAGTGCCGTACTACCCCAATTAATTCTTTCACAATGGTCGAAAAAGATCGACTTAATGTTTACCATCCGACGTGACAGGTTTTGCAAAAAAACCAACAGGAGGCGTGACAAAATCATCCCAACCAATCATCTGACCCTTGAGTTGGTCAGCTGATTGGTCCATCAGCTGATCAACTAGTCAGCTGAGCTGAATGGAGTTCAGTTTAAGCGTGTGAAAAAATCAATATTCGTTATGGCGGCGCTTACATAATTGATCAGCTGATTTTGTCTGTGATGAGAGAAAATCGATAGCAAGTGAGGTCTACCGCACAGCTTATCGATCAGTTGAAAAAATTCAATAATGCAAACCACAGGGGGGTCAAATTCCACACCAAATGCATCTGAAAAGTTGGTAATAATTTCATTTTTCCCAAAATTTAGAATCCAACCAATCATTTGAAGGACAAATTTATGTGACTGGCCATTTATTTTAAAGACAATTTTTACTGCATACAATGTGATCCTTGGTGCATCGATTTCGCCTTTTAATAGAGTCCTATGTGCGCTGTTAATTGAGTGCAATTGCCATCTCCCCTTAGTCTTTTCGCTACAGTGACCCGCCTTACTGCATCAGCTTCTTCAGAAAGTTTGACTTGGCGTCTTTGTCCGGTGTCTCGCCCTTTCGTGGCGTTGCTGAAGGAGTTTTCGGCTCTTTAGGCTTTGACGAAGCCTGGCCACCATCGTTCAACTCAGTTCTCGATGTCTTGCTTCGCGGTGATTTTGTCTCAGTGGAGAGTGATGGAACTGTTACTGGCGTAATTGAGGTTCGAGGTGCTTGGGTTAGACTTGTGATATCTCCCTCCCCAGTTGCATCGGCTTGAATGAAAGTCCGGGCCATATTAGTCGGCCAGAAGATGTACTAAAAGGGAGAATTGGGTCTACGCATTGCGAATAATTAGGGAGTATGTCTCCTCAGTGCGACTCACAAGCATGTACACGTGGGCTACGAGATCAGCCGTGCTCGATATCGACCGATGCAGAGCTAGACGACGCCAGAGAGCGATGTAGTCACCATTGATGATAAGAATCATTGGCAAAATCCAAAACCTAGACACAAGTCGAGGTCATTGCTGGAGGTAAGAGGAGGCAACTCACCAAGCCGAGTAGAAGCAGATCAGTTGTAAGTAGAAGAGGCGCTTTGCAGGCCAATGCGTGTTCGTATACATTGCAACCAACAGAAAAACTAGCCACGCGACTACGCTCAAGGCTACCAAAGTGTAGCCAGTAGGTGATTGGAAGAGATATTTGGCTCGACCTGAGTCAAAAGCCTTAAATCAAAGCAGGAGAATGATCAAGTGAACTCATAACTCCAGACCCTATAAAACGCTGGTCGGATTGGTTTTACGCAAAAAAATTGATCATATTTCAATGGCAAAGTGATATTGCATTGCATATAAGCCCTTCTACCAACGCTCATTTAAATCTACCTTCATGGTTTGTTGACACTACTTAAATTTTGTAAGTAGAAGCTGGAATCCAAATGGGAAGTTAAAACGTCGTAATTGGGAAAACACACTGCATCAAAAGCATCGCAATAAGATACTAATAGATGTTTTTAGCAGCAAAATCTTATGGTTTGCAAACTATTAGTCAAAGTAAATAAGACACCGAGTGGAGGTAACAAATCATGACAACAGATATGAGAGGATGAATCTAAAAATGGTTTGCTTTCCAAGACGAGCTTTATCTTCTATCTCAGTCCAGTCTAGTCAAGTAATTTGAAACGGTCTAGATACCTTGAACGAAATTGGCAGGCCAATTATTTGTTTGCCAGGACCGAGGACTTATCAGAGTCGTAAAGACTGCACTTTTATTAGAAAGAAATCACTTGGATTGTAAATGAATAAATAAATAGGCATTTATCGCCAATGCGCCGTCGTTAAGACACCAGTTGCGAATATATTCACCGGCTTAGATACATAAGCAACAATACCACATGTCCCATTAACACAGTGGACCCTGGCTTCGTTGTTATGTGATCGGCTCAAACAAACACACTTGTCAACAATCAGTCAGAGATCTCTGCCTTTCAAGTTGTCAAGGCCTGTGCAGGCCACTTCTCTTGCTAACTTTCAATGTGGGGCCTGTGCTGTCTTTGAGAGGACTGCTGAGCAGGCACCTCTCAATGAATGCGTTCGTGAGTCGACCGAGGAGGAATGGATGGATGGATGCAATAGGTGGAGGGAGAAAAGGATACACTGGTAGAGTTTAAAGCTACAACTGTTTGATGCATAAAATTGATGGAAAAGTGAGCATACACACTAAACGGATGGAATCGAGTTGGATGACTATAAAGAAGCCCGTAAAAACTCGGAAGGTACGCACAAAGGAGGGTAACCAAGATAGAGACACTGGGCATCTGGACAACAGCAATCCAGTGATTACAAGGACATTTTCGTAACCTACCAACGTGGTCGTGATCCCGCAGGCTAGTTGAACGAGCCCATAAATGGCTACTGTTGCTATAAGAGTAATTGTCAGACGCTTGCCAGGATCTCTGTGAACAATACGGTAGCCAGAAGCAAGAAGCAGCAATAAAGCCACCAGAGCGCAGTTGGCGGCACCGCCCATAAGGTCGCCTATAATCGACAAATCAGCAAAAGTGATAAAAGCAGACCTAGCTACTTATTTCGCTATTTAAGTAGCAGTCGTGATGCGATAAGGTAAGTAATAGGTCGGAAAATCAAGGCATACGGGAATTCATTTGTCAAAGAACTATTTGAGCACTTTTAGGCTATTCCATCACAGGTAAACTTTGACTGGAAATGTCTGGCAATCGGTGAGGGAGCAGTTCTGAGTGCATTCCACCTCACACACACACGCACACACATGCAAAGCCTATTCTTTTAGAGAATATGGACTAGACAACAGAATTTCTTTTAGTCTCCAGCGAGTGACCTCCCACGACACTAACTTAATGTTTCTTTACCAGTCTCTACTGTAAACCTGCGTACAGGGTGACCCGATTCGATTTGCTACACAACTACTACTTTTCGAGCCGATTTGTCCCATTTTTCATTGGATTTCGTCTCACTAAGCATGGTTTTCTTTTTCGTTTTCCCCAATCATTTAGAACGCTAAAAAAAACAACTTAAACTCACTGATAATCTCCAACCACAGGGGTCGTCGACCAGCATTGGACAGATGACCCATACACATGAGAGCGAAAAGCCACTTCAAAAAGGCGAACAGGAATATCCCGAAGAAGAGAAGCAGTGGATATCGCAGATGGCTCTTATCTTTGGACATTACTACAGAAGAGATAAGACAACCACTTGCACAGCTACTTATAGTTCATTTCAGTAGGTGTGCATTCATGTCGGTAGCAATGAGGTAGCATAGCTCTCTCCAGTCAGGATGCAGTTTTAGTGTATTTGCTTCAAATTATTCCATAAAACTTAGTCAATTAGAATGTGTTAAAAAGCAGGTCGTTTGGAATTCCGAAATAACCCTTAAGTGAATCGCACTAGCCCACTCGTCTAGCGATGGATGCTATAACTTCTCTAGCCCTTTCCTGCTTCCTTGATCCAACTACTTATAATGCCATCCGCTCGGTTGCTGGTCCCACATTCACTTTTGCATTTATTTAGTCCGGGTTAATCCATTGTTTCGCAGACCAATTCACTGATCCACCCAACCTTTCATTTGCTTGCAAAGTTTGTAAGAACAAGCAAATAGCACTGTATCCACTCAAACTGAATTCATGATAGTCAGTCTTCTTTGCAAACTCTCACTAGCACCGACTAAGGTCTTGGGAGGAATATTGTTGTCTACTAGTCAAAAAAAGCTATTTGAAAACTCACATTACTTCGAATATTCGAAAGGACTTAATTAAATCGTTCGTCAAACCATTAAATGTTAGCAAAATAATAACAATAAGGTATTATTAAAATTGAATTTCGCCTTACTCAGTATCCAGCCACCGATAAAAAGCGTTCCAATTGAAGCTACCCAAAAAATCAAAACAGTCTCCAAACTACCTACAAGTGAGATACGTTAGTTTAAAAAAAGCAATAAAACAAATGCTGAAATGGGGATGAAAATATAAGCGAATTCCAGATACCAAAATCATCAAGAGAAAAGTGTCTTCGGAACAAATTTCCACCGCCTTTCCCATTTTGCATTTCAAGGCGGTAATATACCGGTTGGTAATTTTCTTTCCCATTTTCCTTAAACGGTTCCTGAAACCAGTAAATATGAGAGGTAACAAGCAACACTCACCTTTGTTTTGCAACTATCCAAAGCAAAGAAAAACCAGGAAATTTTTCCTGGGGTAAAGGCAATGTCAGGCGATTTACAGTAAACCCAGTTGGGAGATACACTAGAGTCAGAACGGTAGAGTGAATAGACGGATTGAAGAATGCTTGAGTGATGGCTTTCTAAGGGAAAGGTGTAGAGTTGACGAGGAAAATCATGACGAGAGTGATTCCGATAACGAGAATCAATTTCTACCATCCGCTCCACCATGCCACTTTCGGCCTCTCGAAAATCGGGCAATTCAAAGGGATGGACAAAGTTCCTCAGGTCGACGTGCTCGCACCAGCTATTCTCCTCAGCAGAAAGCAAAAATTTTTGATTAGGAGAAAAATTCTGCAAAAGTATGAGTTTTTCTTCGCAGGTCTAAAAGGTGCGCATATAAGTCAAATCTTAATCTGTCACACCATCCGCGAAGAGTATGCAACGCCCCATATCTCCGGCGCATTCCAATATGTATTTAAAAATACTAATCCCAAAATCTATTTCTTATATAATCAAATCCAATCTCTTTTTTTACTTCTGGATAGGCAATTTCAAATCTAAGGAGACTTTCATGTTTATGATAACAAAATCGCGAGAGGTAGCTTAATTCCTAGAAGGTAGGCCAAGATTAACTGAATTACTTCTCCGTGATATAGACTGCTTTCGTATATGATAGCTGAATATTCTTTTATTAATAACAATAATATTAACGCTGCTATCACTCCAATTGGCCGCATTATCACCCATTTGACAGATCACCTGCGAGTTAAGGTCGACCTTTGTGCATACCAAGTAATTTAAACAAATAAAGCTGATTAAAATCGGAGCACACTTTGTGATTCTATACTGTTAAGGCACCTACGAAATATTGGACTGCTTGCCAATTGCCATGCATCAGCTTTTGCCATTGTTGGGGGCAATTATCGTTCAGGGCTTATTTTAACAATATCAAAAATTTTTGCATTTGTGGCATGGTATACGCAAATTACTGCTAACTGTTCTTTTTACAGGAATATTTAAAGATTAACCAAGAGGCCGTGCTTAATGCATCTCAGATCTCTCTCACCAACTGGAGATTCTCATCCCACCACATGGTTGTCAAAGAGCTACAGCGTCTTTTTGAAGGCATCTCATGTGAGTATGACGTTGAAATTAATTGTATAGACTGATCATGACACCAGCGTCCAACCCACACATCCCTATACTGCCATCCAACCGGCCCACCCTCAGACCTCCTCCGCCCTGGGCCGGCCCGATCCCATCCAGAAGGATCCCCGCTACCGTCCCCTCACCGCAGAACAGCCTAAAGTACCCAAGATTTGGACCTACTCCAAAACGATCCTGCGCTGATCCCCCAGAAGTCCTGTGTACGACCACTCACCCCACTGGTAGAACTGGAAGCCATGAAAAGAAGGTGGCATGTTTATTACTTCTCTTCTACTAAAGGTGAATAGTTTGGCAGGATAACTGCTCTTATTGTAGGTAAGGTAAATAGGTAGTTCAATGTGTATGCATCTTTGCCATCCCCTCATTACGGGGCATAATATAGAATTAGAAATGGAGCGCGGGTCTCATGGCAGCAGGAGACAGAGTGTAAGAATAATACGTGGAAGGGGAAGAAGAAGACGGAGGAGTAGAGGGAGAGGAGGGTAGAGAGGTCAATCGGTGAGAGTGCAATGGAATGGAAGCGAATGTGAACAGCGTGAACATACACGCACACATACACACGCACACGCGAGAACACAGTAACTACTACTACTGCTGCTACTACTACTAGACTGGTCTGCTTCATCTACGTGGTGAAAAGGGGGGAGGGGAGAGGAGAGGGGGTAGGAAAGGGAGGATCTAGGAAAGAATGAGCGTACACAGAGGAATGGAGGCAGTTTCTTTTTTCTTGTCAGCCAACAATCGATTGGGCAAAGGGACAAGCACATACTCACACTGACCCCTACAGTGCACGAGGGAACTATCGATTGAGCAGAGAAAGATGCAACGAGATTGATTTGATGGCTGAGCGATTGGTCAATTGGATGGTGGTGGTGGAGGCGGCGGTGGTGATGATTTGTTGGTAGAGTAGATATGGCCATCTAGTATGCACCCGAATTTCGTCGTGAAGTCGATGGTGAGGTTTGGTGCGACGGTGGATTAATCTTTATTTCCGGTGTAGGCAGATGAGCAGTAGTGGTGAGAGGTGTATTTGATGTTGGTGGTGGTGGATTTGCTCCACCTCCCGCTGCTGAATCCGTCTCATTGGCATGGAAGAGAACGGCAATATCACGTCCAATAGCACCATCAAAATCGCTGCTAAAGAGACGCAGAGCACGGAATCTACCACCACCACCACCACCGCTACCTCGATGTGAATCGCTCGTCTCGTTGCCGCTGCTGTAGCCACCGCCACTGCGATGATGACGTCGCTTCTCCTTCTTCTTGCGGTCGCGTCGACTAAAATGGGGAAAAAAGGAGTTCTCGTTGATACAAGACGTTTCCACCAAACCTGATTCCTCGACTGGTTACAAAATCTAGACGTCATCGGATGGGGGAGGAGGGAGGGAGGGGGGGGGCTCACGACAAACCATCCAAGCAGAACGTCAAGTGGACGATTTGGAAGTGTGCAAAGTTAAACTGCAAAATGAACGGTCGGACAGTAGTGGAAACAAACAAACTCACGTCTTCCTATCCTCATCGTCACCGCCTTGATTGACCAATCCGATACCCGAGAGTTGTCGCCAAATCAGCGTCTTGGAGACCTCCTCACTGACACTGAAGGGCTACAAATTATCAAATAAGAAAAAAAAGTAGTCTGTCTTTTTTTGCAGATGGACAGGAACCACAAACACATACACACGCATACACACACGCAAAGTGAAACGCAACACAAAGGCGCCAACTACCTGATCGGTCTGAAAAAAAAAGAGAGGTCGCAACAAAGTTTACTCGCCACCACACAAATGACAAAGAAAATACTTAATCCCCCAATGCCAGGAGAAAAAAAAAGAAAAGAAAAAGAAAACCAACCTTCTCCTCCGTGTTAAGCAATATGGGTTGCGAGAGGGGTAGAGAATCCTACAAATTGCCAAACAAAAGGTCAACACACTCTACGCTCTCGTGGTTAGAGAGGATGTAATAGATGCCACTAACCTTGCTACTGAAATCGTTGGCAGAGGGATATCGACGACCCGGACCGGTGGAGGTGGATTTGCGTTTGCGAGAACACGAACTGTCGGGAAGGATATCGTCAAGCCAGTACAATTCCTCCTGTGTGAAGACGAAATCTAGCGCACGACGCACAAAGCACATCGCGAGGACCTAGAAATGCCCAACAGAGTGTGATTGGAGGGAGTAGAGGTAGGCGGTGGTTAAGGGGAGAGAGACGCACCATGAGAGGAAAGAGGATGGAGATTTGAGGAACAGATTTGATGACATAGAGGAGGATAAGGCACAACACCTGGATGACCGTGAATAGGTGGACCCGACCCAAGCGCACATGACTGAATGGAGAGAGAAAAAAAAGGAAATTAGCAATTTTCACGTCTAGAGAGGGCGTATTTGAGAGAGTAGACGCACCGCAGATAGGCATAGTCAGGTTGGTATTTGGCTGGTGTAAAGAAGAGTCCAACGCGTTCCATCAGTTGAAGACCGTTCAATGAGGTGATACCCATGAGGAGGAAGACACCGTACAGCACTGCCATGGGGATACGCTGTTAAGGAATAAGAGGGGTGATGGATTGTTGGAGAGAGCCCTGTGTGGATGGAGGGGTCAAAGGAAAGCGAGATGACACGACACTTACACGAAGGATGGAGGACATGAAGACGGAGAGGCCAATGAAGAGAAAGATGAAGAAGCCTGTGACACGTTGTTCACGACAGCCCAGAAAGATGGGTCGCTCACCCGGTGCTGCCGATTCGGACTCTTTTTTCAAAGAAATTACATGATTAATAGACAGCACTGTGGCTGCCACGAACCAGGGGATGCCCAGTATCGAGTTGACGGCTATGGTGATTGTCACTATCAACAGGTCGAGGTGATAGCCGGCTCCTTTCTACAGGCAAGAAGAAGAGAAAGCATTGGAAACCGGCATTACACATACCGCCCCTCTTGACTGTCCTCACCTTCAGCTTATTCTCACGTCGATTGACAATGACAGCAGTGATCTGTTGATCCATGAAGATCAAAATGACCGCCAGAAGAGCGGGGCCAGCAGCAACCAGTGAGGACCACCAGGGATTTCCGTTGAAGGGTGGAATTATCCAGCCACGTTTCTACAATTCAATGCCTTTGATAATTACGCATTTCAGAGGAGGAAAATTTGGCGGGACGAAATTATCACAATGGATTTAACAAAGCGACCTCTGGAGATGCAGGAACGGTTCTATCCAAGGCTGCCTAGAAGGGATGAGAGAGTGACACCGGCCATTCATGCCGTTGGCGGGGCGACAGGAACACAAGAAGGTTTGCCGCAGCGTTCCTGGCAATCACGCTTCTGCTATAGCCATCTTAAAGGTCTAGGTGGTCCAACAAGAGGGAATGTGTCAAAGGAGGGTTTAACCCACCAAGGGGTGGATGATGTTCTCCAGCAGGCACATTGTGGATGCACTAATAAGCACTCATTTTTTACCCCACTACAACTGGGTCGAATCCGATAGCCCTTCACCGCTGATCTCGAAGTACGAGTAGTCGAAAGCCATTCCTCCATCGCGTTTTGGCAACGATTACTGGTCCTTACTTCAAAACGAGTTCATCAGGGAGGTTAGTGAGCATACGGAGAGTGTGAAACGAGATATACCAGACCGGTAGCACGGGAGAGATTGGGAGAAAGTCCGTGAGGTCACGATAGTATAAAAAAATTAGTTGCTTACGTTGTAACCGAGGGTGGGTTCAAAGGATATGGGCACGAGGAGTTTCGGTGTATGGAGGCCGCTGAAGAAGTCGATGAGGCTGCAAATGATGATGGCAATGAGCACCGCAAAGTCCGAAATCAACGATCGGATCTGGAAGTAAAGGAAGTTCGGACATAGAAGGCATCAAATCAACCAACAATCAACATTGTGACCAGACGGATGGATGGATGAGCTGACGATTCGACGGATGTAACTAGAAGAGCTAGGCGCCAAGACTGACAAGCAACACTAGATTCACACCAGAGGACTCGGTCACTACGGTTCCCCTCCACAACACAACTTAGTTGGCGCCAGTTATGTGTCGACTCACACGAGAGGGGAAGAAACGCGAATTACGCAGACTTCGCAGACCGTAGGCAAGAAAGAAGCAGAAGGCAGTCAGGAGGATACAGAAGAAGAAGATGTCAGGAGCGTAGAATCCCTTGCAAGCCTCGTTATTCCACTTTCCGCGAAGGATGTCGCATTGCCTTTGTGCCTCCATTGACTCCCAACTGTAGTAATTTTGATTCAGTTTGTCCCAGTCGATTGTCTAGGTGGAAAAATGCAGAATTTCTCTTCTAGCTATTGACACGAGGTGGGAGAAAGGCTTTGCATCTCTACTCACTCCATTCTCGTTAAGGTGATGGTGCGCGTCTGTGTCATTGGTCCCGACGAAGGGCAAGTCGAGGATTGGATACTCTTCACGTGCGTATTCCAGCAGTTCTGCATCCGTGTAGTTACCTGTTTTCGTGCAGCTGCAATTCGCCGGAGGCGCGAAGAAGGGTTTCCACGCCCTTGACAAATGGATGAATAGTCACTACTCGAGCCCGTTTACGTAAGTAAGGACTAGTTTTTAGCCTCTCCAACTCACAGATTGACGGGATATTTGTTGGCAATCGAGTAGGACTTCTTGATGGCCTCAAAGATGAAAATCAACGCAATGAGCAGAGCAAAGGACTCCTCCGTGAAGCGGGTGATAAATCGAACCAGAGCGGAGAGATCAAAGGCGACCATGACAAAGAGGACTAGGGCAACCCACATGCCAATCCAGAAGCGGAAGGAGAGATAGGACCAACGATTCGATCTGTGCAAAAAAGTACAACGCGTGGAGGGTACTTCAAGGAGGGCATGTGCAAGTAGACTTTAAAATTACTACTTAAAGTCCAGAAACCCTCTTGACAGTCCTGATTCGGTTTCAGCGATGGAAGAGTGAAGCTCTGTTACCAGCCTTTCGGTAACGACGTTCCTTCCAAGTTGGTATGCTGAAGTGCATCTTCATGGATGAATCTAGTCGGGTGGGTATGCTGGTGACAGCGGGAAGCAACCCCTATGTCGCCGTTTGAGCGCTGAGGATGTTTGCGAACCCATCAGCCAATCTCAAATGAAAGGTGCGCGCATTGTCGGCAGCCTTCACATCCACATCCGGGATCGCGACAGTGTCCTTACTCTCCCTCTCTTACAAACGCAAACATACACACAAAGCGGTCCTTTAGGAGGCCTTTAATGAAGGAACGAGTTGCTGGACTCATAGTGGGGGGATGATGGAGTTTTGGTACCGATCTACATTGAGTAGGTGGGAACCAAAACTCCCCGTGGGGGTATGAAACGTGAGGATACGTCAACTCGAAGTAGTTGCCGCTAAACACACCATGTAAGGCGCTGAAGAAAGGTCAAAACATAAAATAACTTCCGCAGAAGGTCAGTGTGGAGAACTCACTCGCACAGGCGATATATGATGCTTTCAAAGATGAGAACGGGTCCAGTGCTGCCCATAATTGTTAGCGGTTGGCCAGCAAAGAGGGCGTAGAGGATACCCACAACAGCACCCGAAACAATCGACTCCATTGTGCCCTGAGAGGAGGTAAAACAATGAGAACTTCAAAATGTGCAATGGATGATGAATGAGAATTCGAGAGAAGCAGAAGTGTGGGAAAAAAGGAGGGCACAAAAGACGGAGAACTCGTTAATCGGGTGGATTTTTTGAAAGACTTGCTATTAAACAAGTGACGCCTCACTAAATACAAATTCATGATACAGAAGACAAACGTAAGGTTAATCTTATTGCCAAATACCCCGTCTTTTTGGAGGTTAGGGAAAGGCAGCTTTTAAATAAATAAAAGAACAAACAATTTGGTTCCTAGAAAAAAAACGCATTAAAGTAGTCGGAATAGCAGAGCTGAAGTAAGCCTTTTAAAACGAGGGTTAGCTTACCTTCGACTTTTACCAGAACTACAGCAATAAATGGGATAAAACGTCATGCGACGTTGCTACTGGTAGCGCAAATAAGTAGTAGTGTAAAAGGTGGGTCATTTACTAAAAAGTTGGAAATAATTTACTAAATATCATTACCAGGTAGCATCTGGATTGTCATGAAGCAATAACAAGTAAAATGAACGACTAAGTCACGAATTTTTGGGTCCAAACTTCTAAATTTTTCATTAAAGGTGCCCCAGAGACCGGAATGCACCCCCTGAGTCTTGTGTGTGATAGGTTTTGTAGACGAGGTGTCAAACAGGGGGAGATGTCCATGTTCGACTACCAGTTTCACTGACAAATGGGTCAAAAAATTGATAAATGAAGGTGGTTGAAAAAGGCCTCCTGTCTGTGTCTCCTGCGTGTGCTGTCGCACCTGAATGAGGAGTGGAGACGTGGAGGGGGGAGGGGGGCGGCGAGGACAAGGGCGTGAACGGTGGCATGAGTGAAAGGGCGGGAGACGCAGCTTTCATGCGTTTGGTGACAGAGAGAGCGGGCGGTCAGAAACATCACCACTTCTGCTCCCGTTCCTGATGTCGTTGCCTCTTTTACGACCGCTTGTCTTGCTGAACTGCGCCGTGCCTCGTCGCGCCATCGCTAACTCTGTTATGAGCAGGAGAAGGGAGGGATTCACCTATTCGTTTAGTTAATTCATTTTTTTTCGACTACCTCTTCCCTTGCTGTCACCACTGCTAGTGCTGATGACACCTTTGCAACTCTGTCCCTATCCCATTTGTCAACCTAGGAGACGGCGAGGAATGGAGGAGAATGGTTGGCTGCCTCTCTCTCCTGCTCTCCACTTCTTGCCTATAAACGCGTGTGTGCGTGTGTGTGTCTTTCGAAATACCTTCGCCTCGTGAGTTGAGGGCGTCTAGGTGAATCTGGATTTGACGAATGCTGCCCACCCGTCTCACCCTCTTTCCCTTTTGAAATGCCAGGTGTCCATCGGCGGACTGGAGATGAGAAGGCACCTCGAAGTTGTGTGAAACATGACCCTCGCCGAGTTCGAAAGAAGCTAATTGAGGACTTGATGGTATTTTCTAATACAGGAAATCACTTCACGGGGAATGAGAATGTTGGCATGCCGATATGACAATTTGCCAGCTTCTCACTGGCTACTTAAAGGTAACAGAAGTAGGGCGGAGAATGTAATAGCCCTCCACTGCTGCGAGGTTAATGCCTCGTCCCGGTTAAGTTCAATATTCCCACTAGACCTTGTTGGTTTACTGTCCCTCAGGTGACAGGTATAACGCCACCCAAGATCCCACCTAGCGGGTGTGATAGCAAGAATTCAGTCAGCAGTTGATTGAGGAGGAGATCAAAAGCCAAATAACCCCATTCACGGCTCAGTTATGCTGGCAGTTGGCCTGACATCGGCCGAAGTGATGGATGTGCATTTGGAGGGGTATTCAAACCAATGAAGTGGCTGGTGGATGGACGAATGAGTAGTTGACTGAACAATTTAAAGGGTAAACGAAGTCGCCCCGGGTAGGCAGGCATGTAAATGTATGGGTTAAGAAAACTGCAAGTTCGGGAGCACTGATGGTGAATTCAATGCTGTCCAATTTGGCGGCATTGTCGAGCATTAAAAGGGAAACCCGAATGCATTCATTAAATCGAGAACATAAATCGGATGGATAGTTAGTTTGGGTCCAGGATGTATAGATGGATTGATAGGATAAGGCGGGATGGATGAATGGAATTAAAGCTGGACAAATCAATTAGGACATAGAGGGAGAAATTTTTTGTCGCATCCTGAGGCAGGTGGGAGAGTGGGAGGAGTTCATCACGAATTCAATTACAAATGCAAAAAACACTCACCAGATAGCCACCAGTGACGTTAGAAAGCAGACCCCCAAAGGTGATGATGGGAGTGAGACAGGCGAAGTAGAGGAAGAAGAAGCTAGCGAAGCACTGAATGTGCAACGCGTCCGTGAAGTCGGACAGGTATGAGGGGGCCCGACGCTTGATATCGCGAATAAGACCACCGAAGAGGCTGCAAAAAAGAAAGCAAAGAAATACATTCATAATTCTACAAGTCTGCGAAGTTAAAGAGATTCATATAGGGATTCATCGATAGATGTGGGAAGATGCTTAAATAGGGAGATTGAAGGATGAACCGAAGAAAAAAATAGATGGATCCCGAAGAAGTGGAATAACGGATGCATAGATCGGATACATGGATAGATGGGTGGATGCATGGATGGAGGAATAGATGGAATGATGAATGCATGGGTCAGCGATTCTGAAATGGGCGTGTTGACCCATCCAAGAGTATCGAATACATTCGGGATAGGTGGGTAAGCTGGCGAATGGATAGCATATGGATGGATGAATCCTGAATGAACAAACCAGTGAGTGGATCCATCGATGACCTAGATTGGGAAGACTGGTAAGCCGATAGATACACCCGAACGGTATGAGTACATACCCACGTGGGCTTTGGACGAAATAATTTTAGAATTGATGCAATAATTCCAATGAATCTCACTATATCACCCTCTACCAATCTATCCACTCCCAAATCCAACTCACTGGCCCGTCCTCATCAATGCAGGATCGTTGGTTCGATCGAACACCTCCACTCCTCCTCCTCCGCCCGTCTCCCCACTCTCCATGGAGACAGCGTCCTTCGATGGTGAGATGGAGGAAGAGGAGTCTTTTCCACCACCTCCGTCACCACCATCCACCCCAGACGCCATAGTGGTCGCTACTGTAGCTGCCGCTGCCATGATGCTCGGCGACTCCGAACGGTCATTCTTGTGGTGGTGATGGTGGTGATGAAGCTTAGGCAAGATAGAATGATGAGATGTGTCGGATTGTTGTTGGACCGGTGTTGAGGGAGTGGTGTTCGCAGCAACGGCGGCTGCTACTGCTTTACGGTTCTCCTGTGAAAAAAAGAAACGCTAACGAATTTATCCACAACTACTTAGATTGGTAATCAGTAGCAGGGTAGCTTTTAGTGGCGAACCGCCAGTGTATTGGCGCTCTTTACCTGGGAAAGAGACCCGGTAATTCAACAAGTGAATGGATGAATGGATGCTCAAGTAAGCAAAAGCATCCACTTGAATACTTGCTGAAAAGAGGGGCAAAATAAGTTGACAGCTGCATGCAGAGGTGAGTCGACGGGCTTGAACTAAACCGATGAACGGCATGTTGATTGAGTGCGTGGATCCGTCAGGGATGAGGGCACAGACAAATATGCAATTTCTAATTGGAATCCTCTGCCTCTCATATTTTAAAAAATGTGATTTTTGGTAGGAAAAGTACCACTGCATGCCAATTATTTGGAATAACAATAAACTATGCGTACGTGGGGAGACCATTGATCCTTCCAAGTGGTTTCCGGGCCTCTAGCACAGCTAAGACTCTGGCCGCAAATCACACCTCATAATTTAGGATAGATAGACTCTTTTAGGGCTTTTTTGTTAAAAATAGTAGTATGTTTGGGAGGAGCGTAACATCACTAAATGTCATACAGAGTTCTAAGTGGTTGCCAGTGCCAACAATGCCATATTTTTTCGTTAAATCACGGCCATTTACGATTTCTTTGAACGGCTTGAGTAAGTCCTTACACGAAGGAAAAGGACTAACCTCTAAAAAATGATCGCGCACAACTTGCGTGTGTGCATACTTCAATTACTCAAAAGAAAGGAACTGCAGAACAAGGCTACTTAAATCGATTTGTAAGTAGACTGCACCCTGGTTACGTCTCATGAAGTGAGCCAAGTTTTTCCTTCAATGTATATTTAATGTCGCATAAATTTGCATTCAAAAAAGTGAAATTCACCACGGTGGTGAACAGATGAATAATTATGCATAATCAGGGTATGCAAACGACACTTAATTAGCTATACAAATTAATGGGGGATGGGGTGGACTAACATTAACAACCGGGTGATAGTAAGGTGGCAACCTTTTTAATGAAGACATCTGCCTACGAATCACAGTGTAAAATGCTCGGTACATCGAGAAGGGAATCATGGCCCAATGAGATGAATGAAGCAAAAAAAATATGGAAACGCTGGCTCTTGGGCTTGCTGCCTCCTAGACTCTAGGTAAGCTAACAATGGTTACGGGGGAGACACAGGGGAGCCTTCAAAACTGCCCCCGGTGCTGCACACGCAAACGGCAGTGAGTGTGTGCGACCGAAGTTCACAGATATTACGCAAGCACTCATGTTCTTCAACGTCAGTAGCGCAAAATGCTACTTCAAAATGTCCGCTCCTAGGCGTTTGCACTCATTTCTGCAAAAAACGAAGACTTAGAAGGGCATCTTTTTCATAGGCACGCAATAGTTGGGGAATTTCATTCAAGCATCCAGGCACACACAATTTTAGATGCCAAAAGCTACGCTAAATGGCTTTTCGAGAATCCGAGAAGACCGACAGTTGGCGTTTCCAGTACTGTGGCAAAAAGGCAAATTCAGGCATGAAAATCGACCTCTAGTTGGCAAAAATGGTAAGACCAGGGATGGCAAGCTGCAATGCTATCTATAGCTTTGCAATACTACCGAAAAGGATGGAGGAAAGGTCAAATACCAGAAAGAAGTAACGATGACTTTGCCAAAGCAATGGACACGGAACTGCGCATCTGAAAACGTCGTAAACCATTTATGTTGTGATGATGTATACTACTAACAATTTCCCGCCAGTAAACAATAGCATGAGCAGAATGGGTTATACTAAAATTGAACTGAAACGCCATCTTTAACCTACTGAAATGAATGGATACTCAACAATGACCTGCCATCACTGGAAGACTACAGACATTGAACTGCCTGCAACTCTTAAATCAACCAATTGCCCCATATAATACTCGCAAAACTAAGCCGTTAGGTTACAATGTACGTGAATCCATGCTGAATGAAACAATAGAGAACGAACTCTCGACAAAACGAAGATGCATTTTCGGGGATAAACAGAAAGAGGGATGATTTAAACCCCAAATGTGTTGGAAGATGATGCATAGTATTTATAACGCTGAAGACTTGGGTGTCGCTTACTTCCTACTTGGGGACAGAATCAGTAGTAAGGGCTAGTAGGTGACCAGTGAAACTTCCAGCTGAGTCGTTAACTAATAGTACAAATGATTGCCCCTGGTTTTAGCCAGTCAAAACGAACCTGAGAGGGCGGTTCTTGTGGCGGTTCAATACGTGAGGTGTGTTCCCATTGGGCCGGCGGTAGGAGGGAGGAGGCGCTTAAAAACTCGTCGATTCCCGCCAACAGGTCGTTGCGAGATGTGCTGCGAGTGGCGAAATCGAGGAAAATCTAGAAAAAGGAGAGGCGACTCATTTCACCTTTCCGCATCAGCCATCTTTTTTTCCTCACCTTCAATCCCAAAGTGCATTCCCCTATAACGGAGGTAATTAAACAAAGAGTTCGCGTATACTTTGACCCCAGTGACCTTTTTCGAGGGTTGCACTTTTGGCATTTGGCTGACAGAAAAACAATGAGTGCATTCAATCATGGGATGAAAGGCCAAATAGAAGACTGGTACATTTTGAAAATGTCCAGCAACCAGAAACCGATGCAATTTGCTTGTAAACTAAAGCGATTTAAAATGAGAGCAAAAACCGTGAAATTTTAGTAATAATTGCATAGCCATCGCCTCTATCCAGGAGTTAGTCCCAACTCCCCTAATTACTGTCTTGGTGGTCAAATTAGAGGAGCGATGACAGGTAGCGGTGAGCACAGTGCTCATTACGAGGGGAGAGTGATTTACCAAGATAACACTTATTTCATTTTGATGCAATAAAATCCAAATCCTTTTGATTGTTCACGATTCCACCCCTTCAATCGTGACATGAAGCTTTGCTACCCTCAAATCCTGACTCTCTTGTCCCACAATCCCATTCAGAGAGGAGTCAGACCCCATGAAATAGCACATAGGCTAGAACTTGCCAGCCAGAGACTCAAGTTCCGCAGATGGATAGAAACGCTATTGATGGGCAGATGGATTCGAGATTACTCAATAGTTAATGCCAATGGCGAGATGGATGGGATGGATTGAAGAAAAGTCTGGCTGAATAGCGAAATGGATTTAGTACACTGCTACTTAAACGGCATATAAGTAGCCACCAAAACAAAAAACATCCTACCTCATCGGAGAAAAGGGTGCCCATGGCCCGTCCAATTTGCTGGTACTTTGCCCCATTACCCGCCGTGCCGAGGAGGATGAACATGAAGCGTGTGGGCACTGGGACCTCAGTCATCTCGCCCAGGCGACAGGCCTCGCGTAGACGCACAAAAGCCGCCACCGGATGACGCAGAAAGTACGTCTCTCCTACCAAAATATTCACCGCTTCCGCACCGTGTGGCACCTTCTTGAAGAAGTGGTGGTCATACTGAAGTACAGTAAAGGCAAACAAAAGAATAAGCCTTTTGGGGCGGAAGTGCTTCAATGCAATCCAATGGTATTGATCGAACTGCGAGGCAGTCCAAAACTGCACCGAGAAGGTCTAGGTGAAAGTCTGAGGACTTCAATGATTTTGGGAAGAATTGACATCAACCTTAGGACTCCTAAAGGACTCTTTTAGTCAACAAACGAAAGGAATCAGGCAAGATGATGTTTTAACACCTCTAATTACTTGTACGGTCATGTCATCTTTTCAATGCTGAGACAGAGGAAAGGCATGACAACGCACCTCCTTGCAATAGGGCGGATCGTCCTTGAACTGTCAAAAAGGAGGAGGGGTAAAGGAAAGATAATAACGTAGGATTAGTTGATTTTAGTGAGAAAACAAAGCAGAGGGGTAAGGTGTGGAAAAAACAGACAATAAAGCCAAAGAAAAAAAACATTTGCGGGTGTGGAAAGAGAAAAAAACAGGACGAACGGATCGTAAACACAGAGCAGAATGATGAGTTGTACAACAGAAGAGGAGAGGAGGGGATTTGGGAGCACTTTCGCTAGGGTAATTAGGGATTTGAGGCTTTCCGATTGTGAAAAAAAAGCCAAACTGGAGTGCAAGTTCATTGTACCGCTATCCTACTGCCGTTCTTAAGATAGGTACTAGCACCAACTGAGAGCGCGAAGAGAGGCCCTCAGGGTGGAAAGCGTCGCCCCCACCTAGCCGCATTCAAGTTTGGACATGGATTTACATGTGGACAGAGGACAACTGGCTGGCTGACTCAGACCGTGGCCATGTGACCAGTCTGTTGTCAGTGTGCCTCTCTTGAGCACGCCATGATTCAGCTTCTACAGTAAACCTGATTCCTTCAAACCTTCTGCAGGCCAAAAAATGAACCGAATCTCGGAAATTTGAGGAAAGAAAAATTCCATCCATGTGGAGGAGGGAAAGCAACTGCTGGAGATGGCTGAGTCTATGGGACCTAGCATAGAAAACAAGTCACTGCTCGCAGTAGTGAATTTGAATGTTGGCATGAAATCACATCGAAACTCGTTCTTTAAAAGGCGGTTGGCATAAGGAGGGTAGGGCGTTGTCCAAATGTAAGAAATACCTACATCATGAACTCTCACAGTCCGGTTCACCGAGGGGCCGTGAAAGGTACGGCCCACCCGCACATCTACGAGGTGCACACAATTAATAGCCTGTTCGAAGGTATTCTTGCTGTGATGGGTGAGCATCACATGATCCTCGTGCCTAACCTCACAAGTGGTTTTCATTCACACTCATGTTATTACTTTGATGGGTGAAGCAGAAAAGCAATCACAGGAAGCGGCAGAGTCATGCTTAATTTAACTCCGCTACTCTCCGCCCAGACATGTTTACGACATTAATAAGGCTGCTTCCAGAAATGTGAATGAGATGGTAAAATAGATTATCTGTAAGGTAGGCGACTCATTGGAAGCGTTTAAAAAACAATTTACGTAAGATAAAGCGCATGCAAGCACAGAGTTGGTCAGTAAACAATCAGTACCTTTTTTATGGCGGGGTTAGTAAGTTCCGTCTCCAAATTGACAAGAACCAAAATGAAACGAAAAAGAACATAAATAATCTATGAATCGGAAGGCAAAGACGACAAATAGGCATGCGTCAACATTGAAAGCGATTGGATGGTCATTCATATTTTGCGCATATTTCGGGGACACTTTGCAGCAGACATTCACAAAGAGGCATTTAAAAGGAGAGGTGAAGAGGAAATGGCAGGGTGTTGAGAAACCCACATCTTCCTTGAGCTACAAAAAAAGGATTGTGATGGGGAAAGAAAGAAAAAGAAAATGGTAATAGTGGTTGTAGGAACCGAAGGTATCACTCTACTTATGGTTTCGTAAGCAACCAAACCGGTGGCTCGTAAAATAAAGTTACCAAAATCAAGTTTGGACAGGTATTTGGGAGGCGGAGAAGCAGGTGTGACAGGTGATTGGCCAATCGACTACTGCCAATAGCCCCCGACCATTGGCTACTAGTCTGTGGGGCTCAAGGTCATTGCCGCATTCTACTAACGTCATTGGTTAGCGAAGTGGGAAAATTTAGAGGAGGAGGGAAGGTGGTGAAAGCTTACTTTCTTTTACTAGAAGCTAAAACCAAAAAATTTTCAACGTAAAATTTACTCAGGGTGATCATGAAAGATTAATTCCATTCCCAATTTGAATGCCAAGAGCTCCAATTCACCCGTTTAGCTTCTCCCAGTGAAACGGAAGAACACTTAGAGCAAGTCTTCAAAAAGGAGTAGGATTTATCGAAAAGGAAAGAACCAAACCTCCAGTCAACTATTGACAACTAAGTAGAGACGGACCCAAAGTTCAGCTTGGTTGATTTTTCCTCATAATGATTTTGGGTTTGAAATAAATAAATTGGCGACTGGGTACACGTGTTTCGCCCCTGTCAGTAGGCACCAGGAGGACCAATTAAAAAGGGGACCCGGAGGTCCCATGGGGTGAACCATGCAGGAATGAAAGGTTAAGAGACGGTAGTACTGAAAATCGTCAACTTTTGCTCTCTCTCCCTCTAAACAGTAGAAATTAGTCGAATTAAAGGAAATCAAATCCACTACATAAAACTGATGACAACCTCTATCGATTTTTGTTTCCACAGACAAGAGAACCCGAAGATACACTCGCTTCAACTGGCTTCTTACCTCAGCTCTTATAAAAAGTAGGGGAGACAAATGATGCCAGGTAAGCCATCAACTCAACAAGAGTCCTAGTGTTTTCAGCAGGTATGCTTGACTGGGCGTCCCCAACACCCCTCAATACCACCGTCTTGGAGGTCTATGGGCATTCTTCCAGACCTATCGCCTGCTGAGATGACCCTCCCGTTCATTTGTGAAATCGACGAGAAGGGAAGGGATTGGACAACCCCTTCAATGGAAGATTTCAATGCGGAGAGATAAGTAGAACTGCATTTAGCTCTATTCACTCCCCCTCCCCCCTCCCCTCTTAAAGGGGATTTTCGAGGTCCACTTTTTTAATTAAAAAGGAAGAAGAAGAAATGATATCTCCTCTACTGTGCTTTAATCGGAGCCAACGTAACCAAGAAAAGAACAAAAAGCCTTCAAATGAGACCGCTAAATCTCGATCTCTCACTAAGTCGACATCCCATTTCATAGGTACTGGCGTGTAAGATTCGCGCCCAGGGTGAGAACTTAACCTTCAAACAAATTCCACCAAGATTTTAAGATGCAAAAGATTTAACTCCACAAGGTCTAGTACCTTGAATCAGGCCTGCCATCTTAAATGCATCCTAGAGAGTGCATTTGACTGGGACCCTTGTCAAACTCCTTACCCGTCCAAGGCATGCCGTTTTTTCATTCCCTCCTCCCTCCCCCCAAAGTGGAAGGAAGTAAGAGGGCGATACAAAAAATCCATCCCCAAATTTGCTGACCAACGACTTCCCGGCTGCTGGGCCAAGGGAATAACCACACTTTAGACAACCATTAAAGGTGGAGCGAAAAAGCTCATAAACTAGGAAGGAATTGCCTGACAAGGAAAGTGCAAACCCCTCGCCTCTCTTCCTTTTTTCTAGCGATGCCTCCAACAGGAACTGGGAGAACTATTATCAAGAGGTCGATCTTTTGATTAATGAAACCAATTTATATGCTGCCCTGGATCACACTTAACGCATTTTCTGTGGATTAAGGGAGGAGGAGGAGAGGGAGGGGGAGAGGGAGGGGGGGGAGGAGGGAAATGTACACAACTTTTACATTTTAAA
>MIEF01007669.1:0-20099 GCA_001870725.1 Taenia solium | reverse complement strand
TGATCGGTTCCCCTTGGAGCTTGCGATGTCGCACTTCTCCCTATTTAGCCCAGTCGTAGTTATTAGAGTTTGCTTTGCTATAATCATAAGTTGTGTGATTGACCAACGGTACTGGGCATCCTTGTTTCGTGAATAATTTTGCAGCAATTCCTTTTAATTTGGACATTCAAATTGACGCATTTTGTTTTCCACTTGAAATCCACACGATATGAGTTTTCTCCACTTGCTTTTGCATTTTAATGAACTAGTTTGACTTGGTCAAACATCGTTGTTTGATGCTATTTTACTAACTTACTGGGTTTGAGGTTTGCTTTCATCTACGAGATTACCTATGTTTGGATGAAAAGCAGTTGGTCGATATGGCCTATTAAGTCTCCATCCTCACAGGAGGGTAGCTATTGCCACTTAGGATAAATTCCACCCCGTTTCCAAATCCCAATCATTTCGGCCTTATTTGAAGTCAGTTGTGATCCACTCTGCACTCGCTCCTCCTCGGTATGCCACCCATTTGCCTGCATACAATTAAAACTTTCGCTTCAGCTAACTTGTTGGAATATGCTTTGCAAAACGAATTTTTGAATCCATATTCGTTTGTCGGGGCCTTATTCTTGCAAGCCGCATTTCATGTTGGCGTGAATTCGGAACATTTGAAGGTGGTGAAAATGACGCCTTATGTTCCTTCGTAGCTGTCTTAAGGGCTTCTTATTTTCTTTCATTGGTCTTCCCATAGAAGTAGGCGAATGTGAACGAAAGCCACTGCAACCCTCACGACAGCTTATATATTTCAACATTTTTGACATTTTAACAATTACTTTAGGCGATAATAGCAACAGTGAACTAATCGTGATAACTATGACCTCAAGCATGACGCGTATCTATGCCTTAAGAAACGTCCTCCGTAGATTAATATTCGTTACCCACTGAGATCGCAGCCATGATTGGAGGCTTTCTGGCGCGTTGGCTGCCACGACTATGAAGTCGCCTTGTTCTAATAAAATATCAAATTCGTGTTTTCCATTAAATCTCCCAGTTGTGCGCTGCTTAATGCGCAGCATATAATTTCCACTGTTTTATTGGAATAGTGGAGGAGATCCGGACATTGCACGACATTGACGATCATATTGTTTCCTCCATCTGTATGCTTCACGTTGATGGTGGGTGCGTTTTAAAACTTGCGTTCTTTGTGATTCGATGCGTTTGCATGGACTGGAGCACTCATTTGCAGCGCTTAGTTTCCTAATATACAATTTTGTTACAAGACAATCGACTTCGAATTTGAATCAAACGGGCATTCAATCACGAGGTATTTTCGGTCAGTAAAGCAAATGCTTGAACAAAATGTGGGATTTAAACCAGTGATAGTTGCCATGTGAAAACCAAGTGCTATCCATTCATACCCTCTTGAGATGCAAATCACTCACTACTAATTACAATAAGTGGGAGACATTTTGTCAAGCAGGTGGCATTAACCACTTCATCTGTGGTTCCATCGGGAAGTAGGATTGGCTCAATGCCATGGAGCTATGTAGAGAAACTTCGCAAGGCTAAAGGCTAAAACTCGTGAAGCGCGTACTTGCAGGTACAAAGAAATTTAGACGCTACGTAGGTACAATGCACTGGTAGATTCACAGGTATCGACTTTGTGAATTGTGAAATTTAGTGGTTCTCACAAGATTGACGTACTATTTGCAATTTCTTTGACATGCAAAAACAGTATTTGTCTGCCATTAAAAGCAACAGGAAAAAATCCTTTACTATTACAATTTTAATTCTGTGTAGACATTATTTACTGTAGATTCCTATCGTAACTCTTTGATTGTCATCAGGCTTCAATTCAATTGCATCGGTAATCAGTCGTTCTCCATCAACCCATTCAGATGCACCTTTCAGTCGGTTGATTAACCAATATGTTGCCCATCCAGTTGGCCTTTTAAGCTATCTCCCTTGTCAGTCAGCTTTTCATTCAGTCAGCCTGGATTCAAACTGCAACAGGGAAAGCCGCCGGAAATAATGCTTGGACCCGCACGATCGCCAGACCACCATTGCCTACTTTGTTGTGGGAACATTTGGGAAGCTTGGAACAGCCTACGGCTATTGCGCATATTCTGCGATCCTGCATTTGTGGCAGACGTACACAAGTCCAGTTCATATAAGTCGTGGTGCTCTGCTATTCCTAATAGAGTGAGCGCAATCGACGTACTAGCTGCAATTAGTTCTGCGGGTTCAATAGACACAAACAATTTGGTGATATACTTGGGAATAATTGTTTTCTCGTCAATATATTCTGATGTCATTTACCCCGTCTGCTCATTGTGGTTATGCTGTAGTGGACATCCATTTGAAGCTCCTTAAAACATTGAGCGACATGGTGACCCTAAGTTACCGTCTTCACTGGTTGCAAAATTTCCATCAACTGGGCCTAACAGCGAAATCTCTGTGATGCAAATAACCAAATAACTTGCTCTATTATGCCGTATTTATTGTGGCACACGTTGCATTATCATGCTATAACATTTACTCCAAAATATTATTAATGAATGCTTGACCCTGCTGTGTCGAAGGGCTGCATTCAGTAGCGAGTCTTTTAATACGTTTATTGCAAGAATGCAAATAAATGTCCGATTTTCGTTGGAATAAGGACAGCTTCACTACCCGCAGCAAAAAAGGTTTGCACATGCCCCAAAGACTGCATTGGTGTCAAAAACCAGGGAATTTTACCAAATTTTTTACTATTTCTTGCCTAGGTGAAATCGTACACCACTTCTAATTCCAAAACAGATTATTTATGAGGGCATGAAACTTGAAGTATACTAAATTAAGGTATGCTATATTCTCTGCTTTTGTTGGTTTATTTGCCATTCTTCAAGGAAATGTTCCACCCTACTTTGTTTCCTTCGAGTTGGTAGGGTGAAGCAGTTGAAAATGCGTACGTGACTATCATGGACACGACTGGCAGAGTGTTCCACGTTTTTGTGCCAGATTATGATTTATCAGTACCCTATCAATGTTATCTCCATGGCTTAAAACGGTTAACTTCATTTTGTTGTGCTACTTTTACAGGCGCACTTTGCCTATGATTTAATGCTTCAGAAGGATCGCATTGCTGCTCGCGATAAGCCCAACATCCAGCAATCGCTTTTTCTACAGTGGCGTTGCAACAGCTTAGTTTAACTACTTATTTATTGCGCTGAAGTTGTAAATCGGACCTGTTGATTATCAATATGCTTGCACATACGACACCTGATAAATGATAAGCATATAAGTTAAGCAATCTATCGTCTGCGTTCTTCAACTTCTAACACTGTCTGCCTTACCATCCCTTAATTTTGTGTTGTATTTACCAATTTTTCGAAAAACTCACACGGAAGCCAATGTAGTACCTCACTGGACCCGGAGTGTTTCTGTCTTGCATGCGGGACTGACTGGCATATGCCGGATTTTCACCTCCTTCTGCGTCCTTCTGTCACCGCTAATTAGTCTGACCGGGTGGCAGGTCCCATCCGGTGTGCTAATGGTTACAATTACTGGCATTTCCCTGCGTTTTTGTCGCGCCTCCTTAGAGGCAATCAAACTGGTACTGCAAATTATTATCAGCACCTCAAGGGATATGTTCTGTACCCTATCGCAAATACTAGCTTCCAATCAACTTGTACAGAAGCTTAAAAATTACGGTTGCATAGAAAATTCAAGCGGTGTCATTAATCTCCATGGACGGTAAGAAAGTGGTCTTTCTCCATCTATAAAATTGCTGATTTTAAACTAAAATCGCAACGTGTTTTTAGAATGTTTTTATAACCTTGTGATTGATCAAGCACATGCTCGGAAATGACGGCAGAACCAGTTTACAATATAGTACGGGTTGTGCGATGTAACCATCCAAACTAAAGTGCTAGAAGTACAAAGCAAAGCATAAGAGGTCTTTATCCGAATCTGGGAGTTGTATATGACAAGGTATAATAAGTGGAACACCATGCAAAGTAAGCTGAACTAATTTGCAAGAGTTCCGCAATCCTACATTGGTGGTGGCCTTACGCGATTGTAGTCCCAGTATGCTGCGATGCTCTAAAATACCTAACGGGACGCGTGCGTTTACTACACTGACCACAAATCTATCGATAGGGTAAGTGATATAACCGGTTTGGTTACCTACTTCGAATTCTTCGCATCCCAATCGGTATATGCTGATGCTTTTGAGCATTTATGAACTCGAACTTGGAAAGATTGCACAATATGGGTAACTTAACATGATGGTGTTGATTCTGTCCCGGTTTAGCATGCATTTCTTTCGTGAATGAGGGTCTTTTCAACTTTGTCGAAGGGTCCATAAATCATCAATCACGGTAGAAGTGATGCATTTTTGTCGTGTGCAACACTTCTGTCATAAGTATTGTGAAAGGAATTGATATTTGAGAGCTTGCTTTTGAAATGGTTGCAGTGGTAATTGCACCGTGTATCTGTCAGCCTAGTGTCAAGAAAGTTATGGTTTTGAAAATCAGTCAGAACAAGGGTGCAAACTGTCATAAGGTGGTAGTGAAGCGGTGACTTTGGAAAGCGAGAAGGTCTTGAGCACTGAATACAAAGCTAAAATGCTTCATGATTAGTGGTGATGGTGCGGTCCTTGATAAAAGAATGGCTGAGAAGGAATCGACAGAGAAATCTGTGTACACTTTGCCCATACCGTCTACAAGGCCATATGTTTTCCAATCATTTGCCCGTAATGATCTAGTAGTTGAACGTTCAAGTGCCGCCTTCTTGCCAACTAACTCCGTTTAACTCTGCGCAATCTTTTCCAGTGCCTATCCATTTGTCATCTTTGTGAACTACTAAATTGCAATTAACCCAGCGGCAAGATGTGTTCACTAGGCATTAATTGAATGTCTAGCAGTGGCTTTCAACCGCATGTATGTCCTGTACGCTGGCATTCATTGTGCTGCCTTGTAGAATTGCCATGCAAAATTTTCCACCTAAAACACTGTCTACACTTAGTGACAAATGTCACGGTCATAGCTACATCCAAGTATAAGTTAACGGTTTTGGACGGAGTTGGAGTGTCTTCTTTGGCTCTATTGCCAGTTTTCTCAACCTCAGCAGACATGGACATAGGCATTCCATCGCCTTCTACCACTCAGCTTGCCTTCAACAATATTGTTTTTCCCACCATCCTGCGCTGTTATTTGCTTCGAGCTAATTCTTATCAACCACCTGTGCCGTCTCCGGCTCAGTCTCTCTGTAGCCCACCAACCTTATACTATGTCGTTCGAAAGACATTAAAGGGCCAAAAGCGATGGAAATAGTAGAAAGCAGAGTTAAGTTATGCCACCACCTTTCCCGCCAGCTATGCTTTTGTCTTCTCTTCATTCTTCCCCGCCTCATTCGCATACGTCGTCTTAGCATTGTTACACCTGGTATCCTAGTGCATCTCACTTGTCAAGGTAAAACTATGGGTGGCGTCTTCGAGTGTGCCGCTTGGTGGAAACACATTACTTTGACAAGGTTGATTTCTAACTAATTTACTCAAGTACATGACTAGGGACGCGGATCAATGAATGAATTTTAATAACATGCGAAAGAGGGAGGAAAATAAGGAGCGCAGTGTCAGAGACCTTTACAGTGACATCCGACGATGAACTTTCCCTTACCTCTTTTCCACCTTCCCCCTGTAAAAGTCCCGTATTTTGTCCCTTCGGCCAAACAAGAATGTTACTACCCCTCCACTAGAAAGGTACAATCAATGCCCTTGTCCGCCCCAGTACAAGGTAACACTTAACCTATAACACGTCTTCACTAGTTCCACAAAAATTGTTGGAAGTTAGTCACCAAAGTCTTTACGCAATTCACATATCGCATTGCTGGAACTGTTCCTTAACGCCCGAAAGACACCTAACCCAAAAGAAAACATCAGAGGTAAAAAACCGAGGACAAACAGTCTCTAGAAGATAGCACATTTAAGCCAAAGCACATGGGTATTGGTGGGCCCTCTTACTCTCCTCTCCCTCCTTTGCACGCACTACAATGCACGAGCCTGGCCAAGGTAAAAAAGCACAAAGGTAAGTGATGTCTGCCTTTACAAAATCACATACATGGTATGCTATTTTAAAGCCCATTCATGGGACGGCGCTAAGGAGCACCACGCGGCACGTGCTACTAATCGATTCATACGTGTCAGATTCGAAAAAGTCAATCAAACAACAAACCGCCAGACATGCTCTTCTGTGCATTGTATCGTCCTCTAATATGCATCCTACTCAACGATATCGTTCCCATCATTCTGTTATTCATCGGTGCCTTCCATTTAATTCGTTTCCCCTTTCCTCCGGTCTTCCTTTCAACCCTATTTCCATCGCTTCTCTCTTGATCTTCTCGTCACATCGAAACTCTAACTTCACCATTTAAGGGATGCCAGAGAGAAAAACAAACAGATGTCGTAGAGATGAAGTGTAGGCTATGCTATTAGCCCCTCCTCCTCTGCTCTCTTTGTGTTGTCTTTGCCTCCTTCCACCTTAATTTACCTGTGCGTCATTTCGATTTTTTCATATTCGGCATTCAGTGTCAATTGCATGCAGAGGAAGGAGTACGATTGTCCCCTTGAAGTATGCCATTAGAAAAAATTCAACTTCCTTCCATCAAGTCGATTCCATAATATTTTGTTTGGTCACATGGCTAGATGAGTGGGTATGTGAATCAGTTCGAGAAGAAGTAGCAGAAAGAGAAGAAGAAATAAAGCACCCTGCATCAGATAACTGCGCAGTCATTCTACAATGTTCATTTCCAAACCTCTTTTCTCCTTTCCCACCCTCTTTTGGTCCATAACCATGGCTTCCTACCTATTCGCGTCCACATCAATCTTTCTTTTTTTATGCCAAACATCCATGTTACTTTGCCCTTCCAAAGAAACGCATTTATCGCTATTGCCTTTCCCAAGGCAGAGCAACGATACTCCTAAGCACATAATTAGAGATACGCATCCGTAAACGCACCTTCGTTACATTTTTATTGCACTTTTGGGTGTAAGTCGCCAATTTCTTAGTTCCACATTATCTGCTTGACTTGGTTCTTCAAATCGCTTCCTCCATGATGTTGCAATTTGACTCGAAGTGCCACAGAGTACGTGTGGAAGGCATTGCAGCGCTTCTGTTGCGACTTCCACAATCGTCGAAAAGAAAGTCCGCCATTTGGTTCGTCACTTGTTGTTTGCAACGCGTCACCATGATTGAAAGACTATCGCCTCCCGCCTGTACAGGCATCATGAAGCATTGGTGACGCAGGTGACAAATTGCCTCGACCTGATGCGGGGGCATTTGCCTGTTTCATGTGCCGTTTTCACTTCAATAAGAAATACGATAGGAAACAGACGAGTGACAGGATAGGAAAGCAATTAAATGGAGTGAAGTGAGTTAGTTTGCAGGTGATGGAGTGTTGGCGTATTGTAGAGCTGAGGTCAAATGGGCGACCACCTAGTCATCTAACTAGCTATAAAGGAGATCTCTCTTTGCCCAGGGTAGAACTGTCGACTTGGTAGGCTAGAAGGACAAGTTTGAAGGAAAAGGATGAGGTGAATGTGCTTTCTCAACCACACACACGCAAGCGCACACACACGTTCCTACCTATTTTCGTGGGACATGGATTGAGGCGGCTCTTTAAAAAGATGAAAATAAGAAATTAGCAGTGGCGCGCACACAAACTTGAACAAACAGACAAAAGGTACAGATGCATAGCGGAGGAGGAGCAGGCGGTCTGGGACGGGAAGCGCTCCTTCTTACCCATTATTGAGGAGCGCCAGGTGGAGGGTTTCTCGACAGGGATAAAAAAGAATGGGACAGGTAGGAGTCTGACCATCCTACAAATTACAGAACGGGAAGTTGGAGCAACGCACCCATCTTCGTTCTCGAAGGGATAAGTGGAGGAGCACGGGGTGGAACTGAGGCAGAGTGGTGTAGTATAAACCAAAGCGACTGAAAGAACAAAAGGTATAGATGGAAAACTACTAATAGTCCTACTTGGCTATGCTAAAACAAGATTCGTTTACAGGCCAAGCGTGACTGAGACAGATTCAGTCTAGCCGATGTCAGTTTGAGGTAGGTAATGAATCTTCGCATAATTGAATCATTGCCATAATTAAGAGTGAGACAAATGGCCTGTCAAGCATGTGATTTCGTACAGCTGTCAAATGAACCTCTATCAATGCTACCAGTGCGAAAGGGTGGACGCAGACATAGTGGCGTGCCTGGAGATCTACCCTAACAGAGTCTGTGAGTCTGAGTTGGTTAGATAGAGTCTCCTTACGGTGGCAATTTCACACAAACTCGGTTGCATATGCTGACGAAAAGCATTCAGGTCCCTTGGGGTGCCCTCGTTACCAATATTCCGTTGTCTCACTTCTTTGAAGGCTGGATGCGTAGCCATAGGCTCCCGTGCAGGTTCACGATTATATTTGATGTTGACATCTCAAGTTACGTCGAAACATTAGCAAAGACTTTAGGTCAGCAAGCGAGGAGGATCTGATTTCCAATTTCAAAACGTAGTCCGGTGTTGACAATTAATGCAAAGTGTATTACCTAAGGTGGTGTGCGGTTTGACAGCACGGCCAAAGCGCCGCTCTCCAGTTCATCTGTTATAATTGGATTTAAATCAGAATAAGAACTGCAGCGTTTCCCGGTGCACTTCATTGAGATATATAGTGACTCCATTTTGCCAAAGTACTATTTGATAGTAAGTCAGTACCATTGAGTTCTGTTCATCTGTTTTGAGATCGTGCGGACCAGAATTGTCATGCAAGGAGGCTCTGATATAGCCAAAGTGCACTTCGGAGCAGCAAATGCAATCGATTTGATAAGATCTGGAATTCTGCTACACGTTATCTTCTACCCTGTTTTGATGAACTTCTCAAGTCATGTAGAGATGAGTTAGGCTTGCTCAATCTTTGTTTCAATTCACTATTTCCTCCTCTTTAGTTTTTACACCAAGCTTTCCTAGATGGTATGCTTTTACTTTCCATTTTATTTATATTTTACTGTACTATGCAATGCAAACAACGTGTTTCTTGTATGCATTATAAGCTGTAGACTGGCTGTGGAAGCCGATTCGCACTAGGCGAAGAGGGTTGATAGCCAACTACACAATCTTATGACACTGTGACCGACGTCCAAGCTTAATGAACTTGAATGATGATGATGATGTAGGTGATGAACACTGACATAAGTGATGGGCTTTAATTTGTAACATCGACGCAACAACGTTCGTCCTTTTGTAAAATTTCTTTTTCAAGATCAGGGTTCAGCTGCACGGCTCCATTAAAAACTGCCTAAGTCTCTTACAACACACCTGTAATGTTCCTGATATACTGTTGATGTGTTTGTCCAAGGCCTTTAAGAGATCTACAACTGCACTGTTTCTGCAAGATAGTTATGCACTTACTTTAGCTAATCAGCTTTCGCTTTGGGGAAGAAAGTGCAGGAAATATTTGATGCAAATACCAAAATATTTCACGGCTCGTTATGCCAGTGACGCTTTGCCATTTTCCACAATCGCATTCACACAGAACCTTCTTGAATATTGTAAAACACATAACCATCGCGATTACTTCTTTTCGCTTTCATTCACTGCTCTCTCCGGAAGCTGACATGCGGAGAAATGGAAGGAAAATTTGGTAGATGCTAATGAGTGAGGGGTAGAAGTGGATTAAGGAAGTCGCTAGTAGTGTCGAGCAAAACTGCAAATAAGGCATCGAAGGTGAAGGTGCTGACGACGAACTAAGCAAAGAAGAGGAGGAGGAAAGAGAGCCATGCCATTTACATTACAAGGTGCTGCTCTTGGTGCAACCTAGACATGGGTACCTCATCGAAGGCGATGTTGATAATGAGCCCCTTTCTTAAACGACATCTTCGAACGAATTGCTGCTGAGCCGAGCCGGATGGCGCATTACAACATGAAGTCGACAATCACGAGTAGAGATAATCAAATTTCTGTGCGTGTGCTGCTACCGGATGAGATGGCAAAGCACGCGGTGTCGGAGGGTACCGAGGCTGTGACCATGTACACGGGCTCAATGTAGATGAGATAGATGTCAAGTGCAGGAGTGTCACTGTCACAGTCAGCGCTGCTGCTGCTGCTGACCCGTCGCATTCTACCCCACTCCACTACAGCCCATTCAATCTCGTCCAGTGCGTGAATGCATCTCACGGCCCTGCTGAAGGCCACTATGCTGTGCTTCGAATTCCCACAACCTGTCACCCAATGGGAGACTGCAAATAGGTTTTGCAGGTTTAGACCATTCTGTGAAAGTGTTTTAAGTCAGCTTTTACAACCCGTTTTCAGGATTTAAAGTGGAGTACGAATATGGAGTTAGTCTGGATCCTGCAACGAATGGACTACTCGTGAAAGAGTTGTCTAAGCCTTTACTAGAATCCCTTTTTAACACTAAGGAGTGAAACGGGTACTTGCCCCATTCAAGTACACAATGTTTAAAAATGGCACACCGTCTTTTAGAGGGAGACAGATGTGAGAATATTGATTCGGTGCCACTAAAGCAACGAGCATGAGTTCACTTTCTGGTAGACCACTGTCTCCTTGTACTTACATAATGAATCACCGGACTTGATCACCATTCTCCTTACTGGCCCTCCTGCCTGATTTTCTCTGCTTCGGTTTACACGTAGAAACAAAGGTTGTTGTTGTTGAGAGGTAGGCTTCCATGTGGTCCTTCCTTATATCTGATAATCGAATGAAGCAGGGTAGTGGCTTTCAATAACTTAAAACGAGCATCTCATAGATAACGTTACCACTTCGCAACTGTGCAAAAACGCTAACACCCTTCTTGCAAACCAACTGCTTTCCTTTCAAAGTAAGTTCTTGATCCACAAGTGGCGCGCGGTAGAAATCTAAAACTAAGCGCGTCAATTTAACTGAGATTTGTGTGATTTTCGGATGGGAGCGTGAATGGCTATGAACCCAGTTTCCCCTTCCCCTATTAACAGTGGCTTAATGGTTCTTTTGCCACTATTATATGCCTTCTAAAATCCGTCAATTAGAGGTTGTGGGAAAGAACCCTTAATGCAACGCAGGCGATTCGCAATGCTTCCTACTGGTTGCAGGTAGTGGAAAGATATTTACATTCGTACTTGCCCACTTTATTTATATCTTAGTCTGTACAACCTTCATGTTATCGTAAAGAGAGTATGGAAGTCAAGACATTAGTCCATAACATATTAGTAGTTACTCAATGTGATGGCTTACGCAGATGGAAACATGACCTCGTGTTCCTCTATTGGAAAACAGAGCTGCTTCCATTCTAAATGATGCCATCTTTACAGCCTATATGAGTCACATCAAATAAACTTGGCTATCATCAGCCTAGTCTTTTGTATTTACGGCTATGTTTTCTAGATGCCCATTGAAATAAATCTTATATTCACTATTTAAAACTGACTCAGAACCGGCTTCCAAAACCTCCTCTAGGCATCGTACACATTATGCAACTTAGATTGTGTGATCCTGTAGCAAAACGCAGACTGAAGAGACCGTATTATTTTGCTTTAAGGGCAAAACTAGTGATAAGATAGAGCAATTAATAAATTTGAAGGGAGTCCAGCAATACGAGCTTTTGGTTAATCTGGCCAACACAAATAAGCAGGTTGCGGAAGTCATTGTTGAGGGAAGAGGCCTAAATCAAGATATAATTGATCCTAAGTCACCTGCTTGATCGTCACCTTTATCTAGTTGTCACAAATCACTGTAGATGCAAGAGATCCAATCCCAAGGGAGGGCAGAGACCAACCGCACCGAAATTGACAAGTAATGAAAGATAAATTGCAGTGTAACCACGGATGCATGTGTAATCATGTGCCAGTGTCATCTAGCGAGTTTCTCCTCCAAGCCCCTGACCGCACTAATCCGCGCTGACAAATGTGTGCTCGTTGCCTACCACGATGACACTGCCGTGAAGACAGACATCATCGTATGGCACCACGTTAAACCTTGCTGAATTTTATCGGTTTCAGCGCGTGTTTGTCAGCAAATATTGACTAGCAAAACGCACGCTAGCACCATTACTGTGTCGGCGAATAGGCACACATCCTTCGTAGACTAAGGAAATAGCCCGTCAGTCTCCATTTGTTATTGTACGACTCAGTTCCTACTCATTCACTCAATCGCCCGAACAAATCCGATCCGAATAAAGACCTTTCCACCCGCGAAGACAAAATGGAGCACAAAGCAACAATCGCAACCATGATGAAGTTATGTGAGAATATGACAATTCTGCTCAGCGAATAGCCACAATATGGCAGTGGAGTGAATTGTAGGCTGAATTCATATTTGAAGCCAAATCTTAACTGCCTTGGCTTGTCTTTGCTCAAATCGCGACTGCTGATGGTGAAGGTGCAATCAGCTCATCAATGGGGAAGAGAACACCTCAGCAGCTTTTCCGAAGGTATAGCTGCTGTATTCACCACAAACACTGTAGATGTGATAGATTTTCACCAGCATGGATAACATAATGGTTCGGACAGTACTGAAGACTTTAAATAGGAAGAATTTGCGATTTCTTGCCCATAAAACAGCTTAAGATGCAAACTACATTAAATCATCTAGCGAAAGTTAAGTCCGGTAACACCTGAGCAAAATGTAAAGCAACAGGGCAGCTCATCTTCAAATTTGGCACTTCTCAGTTACACCTCATTGCTCATGTGACCTAGCCTCAAAAGGTGCACATCAGTCTAGTTTAAGTTCCACACCATCCGTAAACCCGGGTAAAGCTGAATTCTTGCAGCAATTCCCTTTTGCAACAAGTTGCTTTTCGTTCGTTAAACAGTGGAACCGCAATACCATCAGAGAGCATTCCAAGACAGAACCACTCACCATCGAAGTGGTAAATAAAACAAGCAAAAAGAAGGTGACAATTAAGTGGATGACCGCGTGTAATTGGTAAATGAAAGCCCTTTCGCAAATCGTATTACAAATGAAAAAAAATTTTAGCAAAATTGAAACTGATTAAGATACAAAGGAATAAAAAGGACAGAGTCGGGCAAACACTAATGATTGAATGAAAGACCAATTTACAGAACAACAACTGATCAATAATGAGCTTCGCATGTTCGGCATAAAGTAATCAGTGAAACGCTAGAGTGTTGACAATCAGGACGCACACATGTTGGCGTAGTTTTAGGGTGCCACTACTACGAAAGTGATGTTCTAATTGCCAGTCCTCCCATCGGACAAACTTTCCATGTAAGGCATCATCATCATCGTGCCTGCCATGTTAATCACTGTATTTCCATGTAGTTCAGACAAGAGGAGAAGTACTACATCCATGACCGCCATAAATTGCCGCTTCCATCAGACCAGCACTCACATTCTGCCACACTCTGCCACAGTGCATGTGCTAATTGGCAATTCAGGCCAACTTTACTTTGTTTTTACAACAGCTCATTACGCCCACACCCACAAATGCAACCAGTACAGCTTTGCGATTGGTGCCATTCTCCCTTCCTCGAGTTTATCATCCACTATTGACCGACTTATTTATAAATTAATGTGGCTTATCAAGGAAGCAACCAATGCACTGTTCGCCATAATTCATCTGCATTTATGAAAATACCGAGTTGCTGTAACCCTGTCCGTCGATTCCCTGCAATTACTTGCCCCATCGACAGTACTGCCTTCGAAAAGACCACTTTGCAGAAGGCAAGCCGCTATTCTGCAAGTTAATTTCGCATTAACCCTCCCACTTTAACACCATCTTGTCCACTGCTTGGTCGAAAGTTGGCTCTCCGTCAGTAGCGTTACTGTGGCTAGCGATGACGTCGTGGGAGAATTTCATAACAACTGGGGGGATGGAAAGCGCGTCTACTCCGCATACTCTCATATCCGAATCGTCGAAGGGATCACACTTAGACCTATGGACTTTCACCAATTCAGTCTCGTTTTCATCATTGTGGGCCGGCCAGTTTTGAACCCTTAGATTATTCTCTGTCGTATTGTGGCGAGCGAGGCCTGGGCGAGGGTGGAAAAGCAAACATTTTGGTGTGGGTGAGGAAAATGGAATGAAGGCTGAAGACTGCATTGTGAAGGGAGAAGGTAATAAGTGGCGTGTCTAATGACATCATCGAGCGGTGATGGTATTGACAGCAGTGTAATTTGTAGGAGTAGAAGACTGAGAGGAAGTGGATGGCAGAATATAGGGTAATTACTGTCTTTGTCATTTGACTGGCTGATAGATTAACTGATCTACTAAATAAACATTTGAATTGCCCTTCCATTTGCTTTTTTTGTTTGGCCTTTCCTGTTTTTTGACTGCTTATTAATGAAATGATTTCGCGATCCAATCGGTGGTTGTACTATGGCACTCTACCCGATTCTTGTAAAAAACGAGACACAGCACTGATGCTCTAAGGACCAACAGTTCAGTCTAGTCTTTGTGTCCCTTGTAAGGAGGATGGCGAAGTAAGAGTTTACTTTTGTCGCCATCAATCTCTCACTTATCCCCATTCCAAAAAACTAGATGATTAGCACTCGGTCCCATACTTCGTTAAAATATGCCATCGTAGCAATTCCTTTACCACAATTAAATGCTGCAACCTTCCTCCAATAGATATCTTGGCTTTGCTTCACACACAACCGTTATTTCATCCCTAAGAGCTGAACAATCAAGTAGCCTCCTACCCACCCGATAGTTGAAATCCCTGCCATTGCCCTCTTTGGTGAAAGGCAACAATTAGCATTGGCGCGTGATCAAAAATAATTAGCAGAAAAGCAGGTCCGCTAGCGACACCTCTTCCTTCGCCACTAAAAATGCCAAGCAAGGCATATTGGCTGATTCACATTCGACGCGAAAGCGGGAGCACCCGATTAACCACCTCGGGATCACAAATTGACGCGCCTAAACTTAAGCAAATGCACATGTGCAAACCGAGCACCCAATACATTTAAACGGCCATGTTATTTAAATTCTCTTTTGATTTTTCATGCCAGAGACATCCGCAGCAGTGGGAAGGACGGCAAAATGCAAGGAAGATACCAAATCTAATCAGTTAATACGCACCTACTATGCTCTATGGTAATGCTTTTGTTAAAAATTAAACGAAAATTTTTCCATTTTTATTGCCCCGTCTACGATTGAGCAGGAATTCAATATTGCACTTCATTTTATTATCTGGCGTAGTTAGAACTGAATTTGCATTCATCGTCTCTACTTATTTGCATGCAAGAGAATCAGCGGTTGCAGAAAGAGCAAAATGCTATAAAATTTGTTCCTTGTCCTCATATAAGGCTGGCGTTAGACAAAATATCAGATCTTATGTCGTTTCGATGACGAAGAAGCGCAAGACAACCTTAGGCACTTGATGTTTCAAATATAAATGCAATAAGCAGTCGAAACTATGAATTTTTAGCAAATCAGACAGAATAGTGTAATTCAAATTTTGGACGAAGCCTTTGAAACGTCGACAGGGAAAGTTAGCCTGTGGTCTCCAGGTTAGACAGCACAGCTTCGCAGGCATTTGCCATTTTATGCGGCAGTCTGGAAGGCAGAGTGCAAGGGCGAAAATGGTGTTTAAATGTATGCCAGTATATCGGCTGCTGGCTCCTCAACGGGTCGCAGGCACAGACGGAATCCACAGGTGGCTATTTTACTCGACACAAAGTTTTGATGAATCGAGCGTTCCGACGATGTCCATTACAACACAATCAGAACATGCTACCTTCGAATTTTTTAGTTATTATAGGAGAATTCGTAGGCTGACGACATATTCGACAGTGTGATACTGGAGACATCGGTGTTACCTGCGAGAATATCGTATCGCTGTATTTGCCCCCTCGTCATCAGTAAAATTAGTTCGAGACTTACTCAGCTCCTGAAACTATTCAGAGGTGACTTGTACATGCCTTGATTGCCAAACAAAATTACAAACTAGGTCCACAGCACCTACTACCGCGGGTACGAACATAGCCATCTCCCAGACTCCATTTTTTAACAATCCCTTTGCTTTATTTGCAGCTGACTTGCCTGCTAAGATGCGTTCACATTCACAATCTTCTCGTTGTCCCCAATTGTTAAAAAACAAAACTTTTCATTTCAAATTAGCCCGGTTTTGAGCAGTTATACTACGATTGATGAAATGAAGTATGCTATACCTCGTACTAGTTCAGATGACGGTCTTAGCAATAACAAGCCACTGATTAAGCGTGTGACTAGTACAGTCACGATCTAGTGCCAAACTCCTTAACACTTGCGCCTGAAATCATGAATTTTCTTAGTTTTCGAAGACGAAGGCAAAAAGTCGCAATTGCAAAGTTATTTTACTATTTCGGCATCACAATAAAACTATTACCGATGAAAAGATAGAAAAGTGAAATGTTGCGCTGTCAGGTTTTGAGTAAATAAGAATTACATATGGTGCACCCAGATATGTACCCACAGAGAGTTAGACATTTTAGATAGTAAAGAACAAACCTGCGGCCACCAGATCGCCATCTGATACAGTCCAATCGATTAGTCAGCCCAACTCACTTGTCCAACTATGCCTCAGGCTCCTAACATGAGGTGGGATATCATTATTGTTAATTTTCGGAGATCCAACAAGGTGCCAGAATCCACGAAAGGCGTTTGTAGTTTGGATAGGACTTTTATACGGTAGTACATAACGTTAAAGCACTCCTAAGTATCCTTTCATTCATCCGTGCATGGTGATAATAGATATGTAAAAATGTGATAGACTTGACACCGCAAGTTATTACAATATCTAGTCCGAATCCATGGCATTGTAAACAATGCATTAGGACTGAATGTCTTTGAACTCAATGAGCCGCCCAGTAAGCTGCCAAGACCTGCATTATATTAAGCATTGATAACAAAATCACGAATAGCGTGATGATTCGGGTCAAAAAGTTGATTCGGTAGCAAATGTAGGGCATCAGCCGCTCTGTAATAGTAACAGCCGAATTGCCCGGTTAATGACAATTTTGTTAGATGTGAGCACTATCATCAATTGCACAGTACTAACAGAAAGAAGAGCCTTTTCCCACATCTCACAATAGGCCTCAAGAATTCTTGCCCATTCAGTACCTGTGGGTAGCCAACAAGTTGTTGTGGATTTCATAAAGAGAAAGCCTAATAAATTTGAGCATTGGCTTCACTGACCTAATCCATCCGATAGGTCCACAAAGAACTCAGATACTTACTGATTTGTGCGAAGAGCTGGAATTAAAATATGGAAATGAGGTAGAGTGCTTTAAAATTCTCATCCACTTACGGGACGCAAAAGATTGTCGTGCAGTTATTTGGCTGTCGTCCTTGGCATTACTGATGGTTGCAAACATTTCATTTCGGTCCGCAGTACTTTAGGTAATACATCTGAAACCATTAAAAGGCCACGTTGTAAATTCACGCCACCGTATAGGATAGAAAGTCAAAACGTTATGCCAAAGACTGAGCGATACAGTTGAGGCAAGTAAATGTTTTCATCTGTTTTATTTATGCACCATAAAACAAATTTCTGCATTCTAGTAACCCATTTAAGACCTCGGAGCAGGGAATGAGCGTGATAACATTTTGATCTGCACAAATTTATCGCCCAGATTTTGACATCATTTTCAGTTACCAGCTGATTTATTTCTTCTACAGGTACACTGATCCTCTGTTTCCACGATTCAGAGCAAATAGCCACAATTTGCGCTAATTAGAGGTCTGCTGGATAGATTCGCTGTGGCGAATGAGGCAGTGGCCAGAATGAACATAGGAGCAGGGTGTCAAGTCAGGTCAGATGAGGAGATCTGCCTGTCTTGTCTGAGCACAACCTGATATAAGTGCTTAACTTAGTCTAGTTTGGTGCAGTCTGAAATAGTCCAGCTTAGCTTAATGTGATGCAGTGAGTCCAAAGTGGTGCGGGTAATCGGGAATAAAGCTGAGCAAGATATTGCAGGCTTGCACTTCCAAGAAAGTTGCAACCGTTACCGATTCGGCAATGGTTAATGCATGTAAGGTAGGCGTACAAGAGACGTGTGGAGGAGCAATTGTCGAGTAATACATGGGTGGGTATAAGGAATAGGCAGCTTGCTTCTAAAGATTGTACTTTATTAGGGACAAAATTATGGGGATCCAAACTTTATTGGAAAGAAACAGAGCAGAGGCATTGGTTTGCTCTGCTTCGCACATCTGCCCAGAAATTCGTTTATCAAACAAGCTACCATGCAACAGAACCAAAGGGTTCTCAGCTTAGGTCGAAGGAAGTGCAACTTCACTTGGTGGCACATTTGGAGTGGCTGGTCATGGTTCCCTTCCGACAATTCAAACTGATCGGCTCACCAGTTACGACAGCCTTAGAATAGTGCAAATATACGAAGGCGACGAAGCAAATCAAAGAGTGGGGTAAAATGGGAAGGAGAAGGAGTGCGTAGAAGAAGAAGAAGAGCCGAATGATAGTGCTGATAGTAGACTGCACAGTTAAAAATCAGCACGGGAATGCTGACGAATAGTAGAAGACGTAGAAGTGTGTGGATGAGCATGTCTGACTGTTGGAGGCATGATTGCGTTCAACACAATTATCACGTGTGTTGAATGACTACTGGCATGTCTCATGGCAGCTCGTGGTAGATTGTGGCGTTGTATTAGGCAGCAGTCCTAGCAGGTGATTCTGTGGGACTACAAATCACCTGCTTCGGTGGTTGTTTATTAAACATAATGTCACATGTAGCATGTGGTTTTAGAAAGAACCATTAATATCCCTGCTTTCTAACTAAGACGAGAGGATTCAGTGATGTGGAACTTGTTAATACAATCCGAGTCTTTGGCGATGCAGCTATGAGTCCGGCTTCTTAAAATGGTCTTCCAAAATGATATTTAGCCCTAGACGTTGCTGATGCCACAACATTGCACTCAATTTGTGACTGGATAAGGTTATCACAAGCGCCTAAATGAAGCGCGTTGGTGGAGCACCGTTGTATTTTTGATGGCAACTATTAGTTCGCCTGGCAGACCATCAAACCTAATCACTGACGTGGTTTAGTTGTGGCGTCCCATTTGAAAACTGGGCTTCTACTAAGCCAAGTTGTGAGGGCGATCATGTGGTTGATGGCGCAATTAATGACAGCCCACCTTCCCATTTCTTGGTTTTGCATGCCTCGCTCGTCTTTGGATTGAAAGGAAAATCAGGCCGTATTAGAGCGAGTTCAGACGTGCTTAGCACTCGTAGTTTCGAGGATTCTCCACCCTACTTCACCCGAAGAATAAACTTCATTAGCATGTGGTAAGGTGATGGTTTTGAAACCACCATTCTCCTCCGTGTTCCTTCACATCCACTTGAGAAAGAAGGTCGCTGTCACCACGTGGCACTGTTAAGCGAGTAGGCAGTAAATCACAAGAAGACGCATTTTAGCCTCGACAATTGGTCTCTTAATCAGCACGTACTAGTACTTCTGCATGAAATCAACGGGGCACGACTTCCTACGTTTCTTCGATTGCTGTTTACTGGTGTTCCTCTCAAAATACGCACAGTTGACAGCTGCTTGATTGTGTTAATGAGCGCCCCAAACGCATGTACTTGCCGCATTTCATCCTTTCTGGTTCTCATCACTATCTTTCTACAGATCTTAGCACCTAATACCCAGACAGACATCAACCAGTGTCGGCCCTTGTGCAAGTCTGGACCAGAGCTAAGGGCTATGCTCGTGCATCAAATGAACTAAACAAAGTTGTGGGGCAATTCAAAGGTATCAAAGAGAATTTTGTAGCTCTGAAATTCAGGCCTCAGTGGGACATAATTTCACATTCAATAAGCTGGTTTTCGTTCAGCTACGGCTGGGTAAGTAATCGGATGCGGCATTTGGCGACACTAGAGGGACAAAATCTCATCTACAATTCTTGAACAGAACCAACAGGCTTGCACTCGTACGACATTGCTGCTGTTAATCAGCTATAGCGTCCACCATAACATGCAACCGGACAAAACTTTGACAACGTTTGTCGAGTCGTCACAGTGAAGGGGTGAATTGTGTTTCGGAATTTGATGCGACAAATGACCACACATAATAAAGTGCTACACCGAACAGATGTACAGCGCGTAGTCTAGCCAGACCAAAAGACCTCGGTGCTTTTGCTGACCGCAGTC
>MIEF01007667.1:0-16318 GCA_001870725.1 Taenia solium | reverse complement strand
TGACCATGTTAGTGACTCCAGTCAAGCTTTCGTCTAAACAGCACAGCACGGGTGAACGACCAAGAAACTTTTACAAGTGCCGTTACTAGCATTAGTGCATTTAAAACATACTCGTGTTTACGCAGTGGACGCTGCTGACCCCCATTACACGTAACTAATTTACGCAAAGGCTTCTTTCAAAGTGATCATTATAGCACCTAGTTGTCTGCAGAAATCAAACGACAATGCATAAAACGGCGTGATTGCCACGACATTACACAGGAGACCAAATTTTGCTGTCTCTCTTATGTGCGGACTCGGGTGAGAGAGGGGCTTTTGACATAGACATCCGCGTCGCTGGAACCAAGGCGATCGAATGAAAGCCCAACGTGTTGCCATTCATGCTGCCACGTGCTTATTTTGCTTCCTTACAATGAGATTCCTGGTTTATTTCTGCTTGGCCTATGAACTATCACGATAACACCACATACCAAGACGTGGTCGATAGCCGTCCTACATGTTACAAACTAAAACAATGCACTCCTTTATGAAATGTTGGAAATTTGCAACAAAACCAGCCAGTTGCCTGTTCTCTTAGAGAATGACAATCAATTAAAATTATGATGAAGTTTCAAGTTTACATGCATATTGTAACCTAGTGTATGCGAGTGTCTGCCTATCATTTTTCCTCTAGTCACAACGACGAAGCACAATTTCCACTCTCCACTGTACGACAGAGCTTTATTTTTATGCCTGTCGTCTTCAGCCAACAAAGTTGCTCACAGCATACTGCTCGACAGCGCTCCAGATATTCAATGCAGCCATTCAACAACAAGTATTCAGCCTCATCCCAACCGCTTTCGCACAATTGCTCTTTCATCTTCTTGGCCCTCAGGGGACCAGCCAAACAATAAAAGCTCGTTGACTTAGCCTGAGCTGCATCGTTACTCACCATACAATTATTCCGAGGTAAGTACCGATAAACGGCAAAGAGCGCAACCCTATTCATATCTATCCAGTCTCAAAGCGCCTTGCCCTATATTCGTTTGTCAGAGTTCCTTGCTTTACGCAGCAATTCTTGGTAGATTTAACCAATCTTTGCAAATAACAGCAGAAATCCCACGCAAAATCGCAATTATTTGCTTAATTACGACCATCGTTTTCCCAATGCTTGTAGCAGAGCATGTTACTTACTAGCTAACTAATCAGTAGCATCGCCTATCAATGTCATGCCGTCGCTGTTACGCTAATGATAGCATGCCTTCATCTGCGCCATTTGATACCACACTGCACATGAATTATTGGATTAGCAATTGAGCCGACTGCTTGATAATTAGACGGACGAAACAAAGCAACTCGGTCATTCAGATGATTGGCGTGTTTGCCTTGCGTTAGTTTGTGATGTTTTATTAAATCTTGGTGACTACGTTGCAGGTACAAATTATGTAGTCACTTTGGTTATTCCACAGTCGTGGTCATCGTTGCCTTGTTGGCAGAAACGCGGGTTTGGTGATGCCTAGCGATAGGTCCGTCGGGTGTAGCCTCACCTCAGCGTTTATGGGTCTTCTTGCAACATGCGAGACTGGGGTAGCCATCAAGAGGAGATGCAGCACTTGCAGGAATTTCTCCCCTTTCTTCTCCCTCTTGTGACTGCCCTTTTGTAAGAATGGTTTTATTATTCACAGTTATGTTTATTGTATTCGACGATACATTCGGTAGAGTAGGGCTCTCTACGTCAGGGGAATCGAAACTGTACTCCAGAACCAGATTAACTTGCCTTTCCGCTTCCCGCCTACGGGGTCACTTTAAAGAACGCAAGTATTGCAATAATAGCAGACTAGTAGCCGTTCTGCGTAATATCAAATTTTAATGAAAAGAAAGATATACGAGGGATTAACTTAGGGTATGGTAATCATTTGCTACAGCCATCAATGCTGCACTGTGCGTTGAGAAGGGTAAGTCCCTGGAACTCTGCCAGCTCTACGCAGAGCATTGAAACCGATAGACTAAAATAACACCTAAGTCAAGCTCCGTTGTCAGTAATGTTCTCAACTTAGGTGTGGAGATATACTGTTTTGGATCTTGCCATACCTTGACCGAGTTATCACACCCACAGAAAGAACCAACTAGCCCGTACAACAATGACAATTAATTTTTTTTTGCGAATTGCGACTAAGACTGGGAAGGAGTTCAGATCAGTTTTAGAGTGTACAGTCTGCACAAGAATCAATCAAAATGAATGACGTCTAGGTGCCGCATTGACATTGGTACGATGTGAAGCAGGCTTCTTTGTAAGAAACAGATGTGGCAGTTGATGGTTTAAAAAGAAGCACCATCATTATTCTTAGGCGACAAAGCAGGACGCAATGTCTTTTACTGCCAATCGAAAAGTCAACCTACATTTAAACGCATTTAGGAAGTGCGTAGTATCAAAGTAAATAGAGATGCGCTCTTGACGACATTCCGCAAACTGGTAGGTATCAGTCTGTTGCTATTACTGCTGCTGCAGCTCGTCCCTTTCTTGCCTTTTCATTCCTACAACCCAGCCATGGTAATAAGCCTTATACTTAGGTAAGGTTCAGTCACTGCCGGATGGGTGAGCGGCCTGTGCTCGTCTCAGCGGCCGCCTCCCTGCTGACTCATCCGCTTTGGGCGGTAGGTCGATCAATGGGTCAATAGAATCGATGGGACCACCTGCTGCTCTGCATAGCTCTCACATTGCACCTCCACCAGCGCCCTTTGTCAATGCGTGCCTGTAAGCCTAGCAGAGCACGCCGTCAAAAGACCTCCAAGGAAGGTAAAATAATTTATAGATCTCTCCTCAAATTAACATCGTTTAATCATCATCCCACCCGTCCATACGCTTCCCTTGGCCTACTTTCTCCTCCTCTTGCTTTTCTCCTTCATTAAGATTGAGGCAGGCACCTCGTGGTGAAGAAGGAAAGTACATCGTTGCCCGAAAGTCGGCCGACTCAAAGGCTATCATCAGAGAAGAAATCGAGGACGGACAATGTCAAGGGGTAACAAATCTTAATCAGAGTACATTAGTATCGTTTCCGTTGCATACACAACGATGCAAGAAAACGGCTTGGGGAGGAGAAGCACAAAGGCAAGTGTTGTCAGTCCTCGCAAAACCGCCAACGAGGAATGATGTCCAAAGCCCATAGCCGTCGGCATTGGGAGCCACCACGTGACACGTGTAACTAATCGATTTACACGTGTGGGATACAAACACGTCAATTACCCAGCCATCTTCGAGCTATGCTGTGCTTCACGTTGGCACGTCCGCTTCTACTCGTCTTGCTCTACGTTTCCGTTCACGCCATTCAGTCCTTCGTTACTGCGTCCCTCCCACTTTCGTTCCTCCTAAACTTCCGCCGTCTTCATTCCCAACTGCTCGTCCGTTCCCACCTCCTATCCCACCTTTCTCGAGACGTCAAAGGACCACAAGAGACAGATTTCAAAAAATTAGGAATCAGTTTTACTACCACTCACTCCTCGTCTAGTTGTGCCGTCTTCCTTCCCGCCTCTCTTCATTTATTCACTTCATTTCGATAGTGTTACATCTAATGTGCAATGCAGATTACAGAGAAGAGGAAAGCTATGCCGTTGGAAAATTCATATTGCCTCTATCGAGCTAATTCCTTCATAGTGAACTCAGTTAAATGGCTGGATGAGAGGATGGATGCAACAACTCATAAAAAGATAGGAAAAACGAAAGCTATCGAGAAGGCTGCACCACAGCACTGTGCAGGGTAATCCTACTGTGTCCACTTCCAATCCTCTCTTCTCCTTTCCCACTTTCTCTCCTTTCATTCTCATTATTTCTCATCCTGCGCCTCGACCGCAATCACCCCTTTGTCCGTTTCAGCTGAACAGGCATGTTTCTTCACCTCCACGGAAGTGTTGCATGCACCGCTGGTGTCCTTTGTGATGGAAGGCAAAGACTCATCCAAGCTCATCACTGCGAATACGCATCGAAAGCGTCCATTTGTTAGCTGCAGAGAAATATTTAGGGGTATGTCGCCGATTCCTTTAATTAACTTCATGGCTTTGACTGCGTTCATTGGGCCGCACTTGCTTTTAATGGCCCTTACATGCGTTTACGAGCACTGAATGGGCAGTGGCAGCAGCAAAAGCAGCAAACATACTGGAAGCACTGTAGCACAGTACCCGAGACTATGACTAACTAGCTCAGACTAGATTGCACTGGAACATCACAGACTAGATTGGCCACCTAGGCTAGATTTTGAGAGGCTTGGATAGATGAGCTAATATGTGGACTAATAGGGCTGCCTAGTCGATTGTGCATGTTTCATATTTGGGGGCGGCCTCATACATTACCACCGACTTCAACTCCAACACTCTAATTTACCCTGCAATTATGGCACCGGGATACGTTAGACAGAGGGGAAAAAGGGTACGCGAAATGGATACCAAGGGACGTCTAATTGGCTCCAACTTACGGCACAGGTAAAGGCGATTTGTCCCGATCCTCACCACCGCAGCAGGTTACCTTTGCGGAAACAAAGGAGGAATTTGCCAAAAGTGACGATGGAGAATAAGCGGGAATAGCAAGGAAGTCCTTAACGAAGAGCCAAAATAAATGCTAGTAAAGCAGAAAGTAAGAAATTCTACTGTTCAATAAGATTGGTTATGAACATGTAATCAAACCGAATCCCAATGCATCGACGATGAACACGGGTATCGAAAGTTTCGATCTGTAAGCGTTTTGGAGAGTCAGGCAGAGTTTTCAGCAATCTACTGCCAAGTTAATGTAAACAGCCTCATTCAATTACAGCAGAAATGTATCCTTACGATTATGTAGCTCTTCTGCCTATTCGGAGAGTATTGAATCTATGGAAGATAGAACATTTTGTTGAAAATTTAGAAAAGTACAAATGGGTAAAATGTGGAAGAAACTTACAGTTAGCAGAAATTCTGCATGTGCGTCAAGTTTGGACTTGGGGCGCGGACAAACCTTGACCGTTAATTTGCCCACTCCTACGATGGATGCCTGGCCAGCAGTGAAGGCGTCAATTATCCTTCATGGCTGCCACACGTCCTTAACGTTTGCGCGCTAAGTTGCTGGATAACTCATCTGGACGCGGAAGGAAATGCGAGGTCAAAATAAACAAGACATTTTATTGGGCTAGGACTGCTCCAGGCTCTACACTACTTATAGCAAACCATCTTTGACTTGCCAGCCGACGTGGCATGAATGTGAATGCAGTTCTTTGACATTACGATAGCATTCAATAGTGTTGGGGAAGATTGGCAGCTCAACGCAAATGCTGTACTCTGATGTTAACTGTTTTTGCATGTCAAGATGACCCAATTCGATGGATGTGTTGCAGCAGGCAATTTTACGAAGGATGACTCGCAGAAATCACTAAAAACATTTTATCTGTAGCGCAATTAACTAAAGGATAGCCACTCCCTAAGAGTGCAGTGCTTTGAGACATCTGTGTGTGCGGCATTATTGCCAAGCATTGTGGACTCTTAGATGCACTAAAATGAGCAACATATACGAGCTTGGAAGGAGCTGTAGCTATGCTAAAACACACAAGTGGGGAGCGGTTGCGAGCAAGACAGCTGTAATTGCCGTCGCAGAGAATCGAACGCTCGCCCCTTGGTTTACGAGAACGGTGCTCTAAGCCTGAGTGCGCCAAGAAGTCGACGTGCGATATCGCCTCTTTAACTCCATCCTTGGCCTCCACCGTCATGCATCATTTCGTCACTTTAACTTACTCTATGCCATTATCACGCGCGTGAGCACCCTTTTCAATGCTTACTTTCTGCTCAACATCTCATGCTTTATATCATCCACCTGTTATGCCAAGAATTTTGGAAGTACTTTAGACAAGAGAAAAGGTGCTGACCAACTTACGCTGGCACCAGCTTTCAAAGGGCGTGCGCACATTCAATGTGCATCGAGTGTACCTGCATTCTCAACAGCAGGGACTTCTGGTCTGAAGTCTGTGTGGCCCTGTTGCGATCACCATTCGGATTGTCAAAACGCCTTCCGTCTGGTCCACCTTACCACTTAACCAGTAAACTTTTTTTCTGGTTGAGGCTACTACCCCTACATGCAAAGTCGTTTAAAAATTTTGTCTCTTACGGAAGTCCACCTTCTAAGCAAATTTGTATTGCTGGGTAACATTCGTTTCGCAAGTTCTCCTGCGCTTCGTTAGGCACAGCGATGTTTTGCTCATCACGGTATGCAATACGCATTTTCAAACGCCAAAGTCGTAATTGTTAGCGCATTACAATAGAGTCACCCGATCCTCTGTGAACCATATTATCATGCCTCGAAGACAGAATAATCCACCTGGAACTGCTTATTAGATTCACTGACCTGCGCTTGCAATAGATGAGAGGGAACAACTCACGGGTATGTTGAAGTTGACCCCGGTGTGAATCACCTTTGGTGTTTCCAAAGCCAACATTTCATTCTGTTGCACCAACCAATGACAGTGCTTATGAGTGAAACAATTGCACGCGGTGGAGGGATTTCACTAACAAAATTGATCCTCGAGACAGTGTGTGCAGCCAGAAAGTCATAAAATTTGCTGCCCAAGGCGGCAGAGCGGTGTGAGATGGGATTGTAATTGCGAGTGAGCTGCAGAACACGTGAATGAGGGGTAAGGGAATTGAGCCCACAACACTCACTATTGCAGCCACAGCGACACGGTTTATTACGTTTATAGCTAAGTTCTGCTTACATTGGTCAGAAACATCCTTCAAATCTCCCTGAGCGTTGTACCAGAGGTTGACTGGTGGGAGAAGGGGATAATGCGCAGTTCTTTGTAAGAGAATTTGTGTTTATTCCCTCTTGCTACATTGTTCACAGCTTGGAGCTGCCCAGACATATCTATTTTGGCCCTATTTAGCTGGTAGGGAAGTGTTAGGGACACAGAAGTTTCAGTTAATCCACATTTTCATGCGAGTAACACGAAGAAGCTTTAAAATGAAATTTTTGGGTGGTTTGCGCATCATATGACCTTTGTCGCCAACAGACTTTTGTGGAATACGGAGCTGGAGTAGTTGCTGAAGAAGAAAATCATTCTTCCACCCTTCAGATGTGAAGCACCAGCAATTCTCTTATGCGTACCACATGCACTTCTTTGGCACCTCTAACGTTTGTCGTAAATGGTAGAAATCAGAATGGAGGTTCTTTAAATTCGGGTTCGTTCACCGTTGCCACCAATGTAGCCTCTCATGACTCCTTTGAAGCCAAAAGAATACCTAATGCTCGGACAAAAGATACATGCGTCCAGTAAAAAGGTTAGTGGAACCACTGGCATGACCTAGAGTCCAGCCTACCCCGCCAAGGCAATGAGGCTGACCAAGTGACCATATCAAACTAGGAACGAAACAAAACAGTGAGACTGCGCGGTAGATGAGTCGCTTACGAATATCAGACTGTGAGTGAATCCGTTGTGAGCATCCGACCGTAGCATTTTTAGACCAAGCAAACTGAGTAATCAGTGTTTGAATTGACTACATAAAAACTGGCTGTAGCGCGAGTGGATGAAAGGTAAAGAAAATTGGGCTAGCATAGACAGATTAAAGGAAGAAATTCTGCAATGTTATCGAATGAGCACTTTCATTTGCAATGCAAGAGGGCTCGTTATAAAATTTTGCTGCATTTTTTTGGCTGTGTACACCTGTCCAATGCACATGTCGGTTGAGGCAGACAATTTGTTGTAGGTCAATCTATTGAACTCATTTGGCTGCTTAAAATGAGGAGAGCTTTAGTTACGTGGCATTACTGACTTTCATTCCAAATATTACAACTTTCCACCATTACCTCATCATCCCGATACCTCAGACGAAAGCCTATTTACTGCGCTTCTCACCGCCTAGCCCATCATCCACATCCTCCAACTGTCTTAAGTCCTTCAGTAAGTGTGCAGATTTACACGCCTCCCCTCACTCCTTCCTCTTGTTCATTTTGCTAACGCCTTTTCCACTCACAAGAACATGCCTCACCCTCCTCCTCTTCTCTCATTCTAGTTTTCGAACGACTGAGGAGACGTCTCCGCCAACTACTTTCCTCCTGCTGCTACCGTCGCTGTTCTCAACGCATTCCTCGCTGATCAATCCCCAATTCAATGACTGGTCCATCCACCAATGATCCGACTACCCGTATTACCAATCTCTTAATTGAGTGATTAATCTGCTGGCCGCTTAATAAATTCACTTATCCCCTTACTTTTTCACTTTCGTTCAAACTACTTTATTGTTTGGCTGATTGCAACCAAAGGATTTTATGTTTCAATCAGCAGCTGCACTAAACCATTGGGGATCGATCTGAGCAGAGGAAGAAGCAATGCCACAGCATTTTTCCTCAAATGCCCACCAGACTAGCATTGTCCTCTGGCCACCAGCCAATAAAGGTGGGTGTGGTATTTCTTTTTTTCCTCGCTTCTCCCTCTGTCCTCCTCGGTTTTACGGAAAATCTGTAGCTGGCGCGGTCAACTAATGAATGATTTACTTCCAATTTTGATGGTTAATGCTGCCACACATTTTTCACATTTTAAATCCCTTCTCAGGGCTAAGTAGTAGCATGTGACCTCTGAACAAGTCAAGACACACACAAGTGTGGAGATATTCCTTTAAGATGCACCTACAATCAGTTGCGATCCAGTTAATTAAACATTTACACACCTGTTGCAGCCAGATGTCACGTAGTCACATAACTGAGCTACGACCAACAGCACTTTAATTTGCAACCAAACATCTCCATCACTAGTTCATATATGCTCAACACAGCGCCTTCAGCCATTCCCAGCCCCCAAGAGGACTAGAGCAGGCACATCATTTCATACACTTATGACCCACTCGGTGAAAGGAAATAAGTGGCCCATCAACAACACCAGTTACTTAACAAACTATCGATGCATCACATAATACCCCTCTCCTCTTCCAGCGCCATCCTCCGTGCCGCGCGGCACCCATACGACGACAAGCCCAAACAACTGCCTTAGGTGACGGCAACACTCAGTACCACTTAGGAACGCCAGGATGTGAGTTTGTGTGCTGATCCAAAACATTTAAAAAACGACTTACAGATATTTGCGCAGCCACTCCTTTGTTTCTGGGCCTACTTCAAACACCAACTCATGTCAGTACGAAACTTACGATTAGGTGGTTCTGAGGCAACACAACACGTTTCACAAAGACATTTCTAAACCGAAACAGTGGTCTCGAAATTAATGAATAATCCAGTTGCGAAGTGCCTCACACTCTCGATTTTTCTTTTGTCAATAGGGACATTGCATCTATAAGAATAACGCTCCTATCAATATACATAAAATAATGAATGGACTTACAAATGAGTGGTAGAGCCATGTTGTCACACAGAGGCGCACATCAAATCTTTCACTAGAAAGGCACCAACTCATGAACTGCGACCCATTCTTACCTGAGAAATGTAATGAGCAATAGCGAAGGCGAGATCCGCACTCGGTGCTGTTAGATGGTACCTCCATGATTAGCTGATAATGCTCCACTAGAAGTATGCATGCCTGCCAAAATAAGGGCTAAAATGCAGTGCATGCAAGTTAAAGCCAATAATTACACAAATTCTCCAGTTTACATACCAGTGAATCCTACCTGGCTGAACTCCGAGCGTACTCAGAACCACAAAAGAACCAAAACGAAGCTGAAAAATTAACTCAGCCGCGTAATAGCTGTTCAGCGTAATAAGTAAATGCCGTTGGGCTTTGTACCTATTAAGTGGACATTACGTCCCATAAGTAGCTTACTTTGGCTTTGCTATAAAGCGAAGCAAATTCAGTGTTCAAACTCAACTATTCCATTGCACATATGTAAATATTTGCACAAACATTTAACAAAATAATAAATCATAGTGGAGCAACTAAAACCATGCATTCAAATGCAAAGTGCCATAAAAACACCCCAAAGCGATAGGTTCGCCGTTGTGCATATCGGTTATGTAATGCTTAGTTCGATTACCCACATGGGATTAGCCACTTTTCTCATAAAGTGAACTCGACGGAAGTCGCGCTTCACTGTTGCCCAGAATTCTAGTCCTTTGGCATAAATTAGATCGCATTTTAGGCCATATGTGGAGCACAGGGTTGTCTTTGCCCGCTTGTTTTGCGCGCTTATTTACTAGTTTTGATGGTACTTGCATAAATTAGGAAGACTACCGCTCGATCGCCCCTTTCTTTCCCGTATGGTGTTTGTGAGTACATTCATGTTTGTCCAAGTTGCTTGAAACTGTCAAGCCCAGACACATCGCAGTAAGTCTACCTCAGAACAGGGATGCCTTCTGCAGAACTTGGCATCTGCGTTGTTTTCTCAGTGAACACGTACTGAATTTCGCCTGCTCATCAGAAGTGGTGGACAGGGAGGAGCTTCAAGCTATTGTGCAAATCCTCTACCAGATCGGATAGTAAAATTGGGAATAGTGGCCACTGGCTGTGCAGTGCTTGCTAAATGTGGAACGGTGCATTTCGAGTATTTTGCTTGCTGGAAGTGTCGTGTTGTAAAAGTCAGCGCGATTGGGCAGTGCAAATCACAAACAACAAGTCTTGACGGCAACTGCAGCTGCTATTTCTTTAACGGTTCCTCCAGCACGCAAAAAATAAAAGTAGATAAATAGATGTGTAAGCATAGTAGGTGCTTATTCGTGGGAACATATTCAATAACTGCCAAGCACTAGGAAGGTTATATCTCTTCTTAAATAAATTACGTCCCATTATTCAAGGCCCGGCACCACCAAAAGAACAAAACAACACTAAAACTACTGAAACAACCTTAACTCATTGCATAACGCGCTGTAGTAACGGTCACATTATGAATCTTTTGCGTTTACGCCAGCAAGTGGGCGTGCAAAGGAAGCTAATCAATTTGAAGGAGCCTAGTAACAAACATTAAAACAACCCTACTAAAAAGCACCTACTACCTGCCAGATTCTCGACCTCCTGCAGCGAATAAAGCCCCATTATTAGGAAACAAGGGTTCCGAGATGCACACAGCGACGTTGGTTAGCTAGACTGCACTTAACATCATGCCATTTTCATGAAGGATTTGCCGTCCATTCTGTACGTTTATGAAAGCGTCTAGTCTACTTCCCTGCACTTTATGGCTTCACCAGCTACAAACTTGCTACTTTGGCAGTCTCACTGACGAATACGGTGGTTAAGGGAGGCCATTTTTTGTCTCAGTAGGCGAACAGGCTGGGCATTTAGCAGGTGCTAATTTCCAATTCTGCATAATGGTCCCTAGCTAAGACAGCAACAGGTATCAACATTGTTTTTAGGCTCACTGCTCAAAAACCTATGAATTTTGAGCAGTCTTTCCCGAGACCTTTCTACTTGAAGGGCCGTAAGCAGATGTGGTTTTGAGCTTACCGTTAGTAATATGAAACCGCACACGTTTGAAGTTGCTTACTACTTGATAGGTCAGAAACTTTTTATAACCAAGTCATCTATGCTGATGTCGGGGTTCTGACAACACTGAACGCTCCGCAGCTATGAAGACGAGACCATCCCACTATCCAGATGCTCATCAACCACTCCTTTTATGTCATATTTCCACCCTACTGCATATTTGCTTACAGTCACCAGCAAAATGCGAAGGCTATGTCAACTGCCGACCGCCTCAGCTTAATGGTGTCGATTAATTTCTCCATCTCTGTGGTGAGACTTCCAATTAGGTGCCTTGTGCTTTGGACTCCGAATGCCTGTACCATGGCAAACTGATCGACGTAAAACAAACACACATTGTCCATTATTATGCAAATTAAAGAGGACACCTTCGAAATAGTAAGTGGACCATACGTGCGCCAAGTTCAAAACAGAACTAAGATGAACATAACATTATCCCACTTGAACTACATGTTTATGCAATAGACGTCCTAGTAAACCCAATAACAACCAATTAGGAAGGACTTCGCACTTCTAGGCCTTTAGAGGTAAAATTTGACTCTCAAGCCAAGGTTGCCGAGAAATTTCATCATCACTTTTTATTACGCGCAAATCAGATGACACCCACCTTCTACACTAGCCTGAAAAATGACATGCCTGTCGATATTTGTAAAGGGGCACATAGCAACTCGCAACGCCCACCGCAAAAGCGAAATGCCCCCCGTCCTTGATATCGTTCGCAGTTTGGACTAAAGCCTACGAAGTGAATCTTTAATGTGACTGCTACTTAAGGAATCATAGAAAAATCGTTTCCAAGTCTTTTAAACAAGATGGGGTTCAAAAGCAATATAAGCCGTCGAATTCGCGTCAGCCTTGTGCTTCTCGGTGTCAGTGAACCTAGAGCACCAGTGCAAATGGCAATCCTGATGTTGTTGCAATGCCACTTTTAAACTCGAAATAAGCGGATGTTTGCTTCGCAATCGCTTCAGCTAAGGCTATTTAGTGTGAACCGATGCTCTTAAAAGGAATCGAAGAAAAGGCTCTTTGACTGGAGTTTGCCAGTGCCATTCACATCGTCCAGACCATTCAGAGGATTCAAAAGTCCTTTACATGCATGAACTAGTTGTTGACAAGTGCCTGTGCCTCTGAACCTATTCATATTCCTTCTACTGATTATTTGCGAGGATTATCTTACGGTTGCTATCCAATGTATGCATGCGGGCCTAAGATATCGCCAGGTGGCTTATCGAATTGCTGTCATAATTAAGCAACAGACCGAGTTGTCTTTGGTCCTGCCCCTTGACCGTTGATCCAAAGTAATCCATACTGACGTCGGAGTATTCTGCTTCCCAACGTCAGGTGCCTACAGCCAAGTGCCGCGTACTTCATACAACGATGTGTGATGTCAGTTGCCAATGTGGAAGTTGGACTTTGCCATTTGCCTTTCACACTTCGCACTTTGTGTTCCCTATTTGACTTTTACTTCAGTGCAGCTTTGTTGTGGTTTTAGTCCTCCTGCATGGTTAATCGTTTGTGTTGCTGCTTCACACCCTGCAGCCCGGATTTCGGATGAAGCAACTTCGTTAGATGAGTTTGAGCAAGTAGCAAACTTAACGAATTAATTGACTGAAAAGTTAAGTATTTAAGCAAACTGTCCGCTATTGCCAAAAAATAATGAGGTGTCTTAAACTTTGTCTGCATTGAGAGAGGTCATACTGGCAATGAATGATCAGGCACTGACTCGGGTGAAGACGGTTCGGTGGCACGTTGGCTGTACGTGTAGACATGGCAGATGCTCCAGGATTTGACCGATATCATTTACGACAGCCAATTACGGAAAAGGATGTTTGGTGGTCCATCATTATGCGCATGATTATTAACTTGAATTCTACGGCTCCCAACGTTGACGGCCACTGCATCTAGACCACAAATATCAATGCAGTAGTGATACTTGGTATAAGTCGATGCGCAAACATTTGGTTGAACCTTATTAATCCTCTTCAGAATGCCGTCATCATAGCGAAAATTGGGGCGCTGTATTGAATACTGGTCCACTGACAGCGGCTTTGCCGAGCGACATACCTTGGCCGTGCAAACCATCACACTCTACCTACACGGGTGTGTGATGGTAAAAGCGGGAGCTTTGACAATGTGACTAGGGTCATGCACTGTTCTCATAGGCAGGCATGTTTAAACCGGCAGCGACTAATGCGTCACACGCAGCTGGTGAATAGGCGGATTTGCTCACCGTGGGCGTCTCACCTCCGCCCCCTTTTTCCTCCCCTCATACCGGAAGTGCTTGCTGTCACACACCCACTACTCCCACTTGTATGCGCACGCGTGATGCGGACATGATGACAAGTTTTCCATGCACAGGGTGTCCATGTTCTGTCTATTTAAGAGAGCTGCATAAATACACATAGGGATTGTTTCTTGAATGTTCCGGTTCACTTTTATTCTTAAACTGGAGTAGTGTAGGGCTGATGTGCTGATCACTGGCATCCAAATACAAATCTTTTAGAAGTCTCTCTAGTCCGTCCGGTGTCATACTGTTCCCTGTTAGCCTTCGTTCTATTGAGCTACATATCCAGCCCACAAGGGGCGTTTTCGGATTGTCGTTTTATTCACTGGCCACCACAGATCCGATTAACATCAGGTTATACAACTCAGCAGTTTCAGCACTCCGGAATGTATTCTTTGGGGTCACATTCATTCGTCCGCCTAACAACATCGGGCAAATGAGTTCACGTGAAATAGAATCTTAGCATCTATGTGCTTAACCGAAGCCCTCAGCACATCTAAGGTAGCAACAATCCATAGGTGCAGAAATGAATGCACCGAAACCACCAAAACCAGTAGGTTTCTTACCACAGAGGTATTATTCACTGTCACTTGTCATGCATAAGCGAAGAGCATAACGAAAAATTTTATCAAGATCTGAACTGACTGAAAAATACGGGACCTGGTTCCTCGACGTAATTTTGTCTGAAAACAAATGCTTTGCCTAACTTCTGATAAAATAATTGGGTATATGTATAGTGCGAAGTTGAGGCAAAATTTACGAGAACAAGAAAGACGAGGCATTGGTCATTGGCTTAATTATCTGCATACACAAATTGGGAAGGATACAGACTACCGAAACTCCACACGTTACCTCATTGGCACAAACGAATCTGTTGTTAAGTTTTGAAAACATTTAGACAGATTTGGCTAGCACAAAGACCTTCAGAGTACCTTCTGTATCATTACAGAAAGTAGCAGCAGCAAGACAGTGCCTTCATTCGGGCAAAATTGGATAATTAATTCCCAAGTGCTTTCCTCATACCTACAGCCCAAAACGTTGACAACATGTGCTTGCCATTTCGGCTACACAGCCTTCTGTAAACCAGCCCGCCTGCACTCCAGAAAATGAGGGACAGACATTGGGGAGAGATCGGTTTCGTGACCTTGGCACGTTTCCACACCCACAAACGGCGAGCAGATTAATGGCCTGGAAATTAACTTATTAATGTTATTTAAGTAGCACGACTTGTGGTCTGAACGTGCGTGCATTAATTCGAATACCTGATTGTCGAGGTGAAGCCTCATTCCTCCATCAGTTGTCTATGATTTTGCCTCTAATCCAATGAATACATCTGTTCAGGTGTTATTTCCATTTTCTTTCGAACACTGAAGCACAGGACACAAACAAAACGACGAAATTTGTTTCGTAAAGCTTAAATTTAGGTGAATTTTTTTGGAAATAGGTGACAACAATTTTTTTATTGAATAGCATTATATTTTACTGAGTAGGGAAGTAGGTGTAAGAATCCCATAACAGACTAAAGGATCATGAACCCCATATAATGTATGCATAAAGGCCTCGCGGCCATTAATAGATTGCATCCCGGATGATAATGGCACACGGGGAGCTTAATGTTTATTATAGGTGTTCCTGTGCATGTTCCCCAAAACCGATTTGTGGTCCTGTCTCGTTTCTATCGGCTTCAGTAACATCGACACTCGCCACACACGAGGCTCAGATCTTCTCCCCGCATCTCGCACCATGAATGCATTTAATGTGACAAAAGTTACGCAGTGGGTAAAGATGCAGCGCGTTCGATGTCTGGCATCATATCCGACTAGACTGCATGTTTCATGATAGTGGCAAAGTGCGGAAGAAATCGGTAATTCATGGGGTTCAAGTACTAACCCCTGCCTTTTAAGCTATCAGTCACTAGTTTCAGTCTGGCGTCATGCCCTCAAACGTCTCTGCCAGAGATGGAAGCACCATCAGGATTGATGATGCATAGGTTTGCTTAACACCGCTCATCGTAAAAAAAACATTTTGCACAATGAAAGCATTGCAAAGTCTGAGCGAATTACAAATAGACGGAAATAACGTTGACGGCAAAAAAACTTGCCAATAAACAATGAAGTGATAGAGATGAGCACAAATGGATAGGGATGTGAGGCATGCCAGGACGAGCAAGGAGAGTGAGTGATGGCACTACGTGAAGTGGGGGCAGGCAAGGGGACAACGCTGAGGTAGGCTGATGACTGCCTACTGAAATAGAAAGTGAGTAACGTGCGGAGAAATGCGTGTGATTAGGCATGAGCAAATTAAGTGAGGATGAGTGGGGGAAAAAGAAAGAAAAGAGACAAACAGTGAGCAATAGGTAGAGAGAATTAGGTGTAAAGCAGAGAGGTGGGACAAAAGTGGGTTGCACTTTGGCTGCCAGGTGACGATCGTGTAGTGTGTTGGGAGCAAGTGAGAGGTACTCGCGGCTGCAGATGGGGTGGGCGCGCGGGCTATCGCTTCTCGGCTCTCTGAGCTAAGATCATGCGTAGTATCTGTTCTTTGCAGTGTAATTTCTGCAACGGTCCCCAGTTTGGGACCAATGAAATTACCTGTATTTTCCCAACCAGGGTGGGTGCTGTGAGCTTGCTCAACCCCG
>MIEF01007665.1:0-34679 GCA_001870725.1 Taenia solium | reverse complement strand
GAATACCTATGCTTATGTCCTACAGTTTACTAATATCCCTATTTCTCTGAGTTCTTTTTGCGTTTCATTGCCAAATATTATGGCTTTTCCCAAAAAACTTTTAGAAATGAAGGCAAACATTTTTGACGTTTTTGTGTTAACCTTGTAATGCATGTACCAATGGTATGATGCCAAATTACTCTTCTTTCTTCTTGCCTTTTTTTCTTGGTAGTCTTTTTCGACTAATCGACTTGCACAATTTTTATCGATTCTTTTATTCCGCATATTTAATAAGGTGCTTATTCTTTTTGATGATGACAATCTTTGTTATAATGAAACTTTGCTTGTAATTTGTTCAATTTGTTTCCTACAACTACCTGTGATTTCACCAATCTTGCAAATTTTTTAGGCTAAATGCTGTCCTTTTGGGAACTCTGCATTTAGGACAGGAGCAAATGTGAGTAACTACTTAATTTGGAGGCAATAATTTGCGGTCTTATCAAGTCTGCTTTTATTTCACCTTCCTGGCGTTGAATTCGCGCGCTCCCCTAATTGTCTACGGCCCACGTGGAATGACTCACACGCACAACATCACCATTGGTCGCCATTAGACCAATAAAATCCACTAACCAATAAATGCGAGGCCGAGTGCAAGCGTATCTTCAGCAGCTGTTACAAATTGGTCGCCTCACAATCTCTTGTTAGCTGTGACTATGCAACAGCGGGTGGGTCTGTCGAGATTCTCCCTCTTCCTCCTTATTCTCTCAGTTGTGAGTCCTTCCGCTGAAGCTGGATGCTCCTGTACCTCTAAAGTTTGCTCTTGTTCTGGGGACGATGTCAGCGATCTTACCGGACTTTTAACTGAAGACATTTGTATCGAAGGTGGAACATTTAGTAGATTGATCCTTCAAGACGTTCCTAACCTCATCAACCTTCCACAAGGATTTTCTGCCCTGAGCGAGAGTAGGTGTGATGGCCTGCAACAGCTAGAGGCCCTAGAACTGCACCAAACTGGGGTCCAAAACCTTTCTTCCAGTCTATTCCAAGGTCTTCCGACTCTCAAATCACTTGACCTGTCCAACAACTCGTATCTTAAGTCCTACCGAATTGGCTCCTTTAAAAAGGTTGGCAGCACATTGGTTGAACTTGTCGCTACAGATAATTGGGTACACTCACTGACGAAAGGTGTCTTTGCGGGCTTGAAGAAACTTCAGCGTTTGATACTTGGTCGAAACAAGATTGGTTACATCGAAGAGGGTGTCTTCTCGTCAGGTTGTTGTGAGCATCTCAACGAATTGTCTCTCGAAGGTAACATTCTTACAGTTCTGGAAGACGCGACTTTTGTGGGCTTGAAGAACCTGCAAAAGTTGGATCTACGTGGAAATCCGCTTCAGCGACTTTCACCGCGTCTTTTCAGTCCCTTTGCGAGTAGTTTGACCCATCTTTGGATGAGTCACGATGATTCCGCTACTTTTGGTGGATTTGACACTCTTTCTAACGCCCTATTCGCAAAGATGGCTAGGTTGGAGGAGCTTTCAATGGTAGAATTGAAGATCACCAATCTCACAGCAGACTCATTCACAGGTTTGACGAATCTCAAAAGGCTGTCTCTTCGTGGTAACCGTCTAACAGTCCTTCCTAAAGCTTGTTTTACCTCGTTGCCAAAGTTGGAGGAGCTTGATTTATCAGCGAATGGGATGGTTTGCATTCCAGACAGCTCGGAAGAACGCTATCCCAAGTTGCGTTCCTTGGATCTTTCTCTAAATGGTTTGACTCACCTTACTAGACGGTCTTTTTCCATGATCGCTTCCTCCCAACCGACTCCTGAATTTCCCAGAGTTATTGTCAATATTTCCTCCAATCCAATCCAACGCATTGAGCCGGATGCGTTCTGCAGTTTCAATGGACCAGCGAAGCTCATCATAGCGCCAGAAGGAGCCACAACTCCTTCCTGGGCGGCCATGGATGGATGGCCGGATAATCCATTTGCTTTGGTTGGAAATGGCAGCATTATTCAGGGACTTAATCTTTCAAGCGTTGTTGAGGGTCGTTCAGACGCTGCAACTCTCTGTGGCCCTGAAGGTCATCTCTTCCGAGCTAAAATCCTAGCCTCAAGTCTTTATAAGAACTCGAAGTACACTGACAAAGACATTGAAAACTCCTTGAACTCTGAGTGCCCCTGGCTTCTCCCCGACGAGTTGTCACCTTGGCAGTTGTCAAAACTGGGAGTTCCGGGGCTTTCTAGAGTCCCAGGAGGAAGTGATGGGTCCCATGCTCTAGAAGAGGGTTCAAGGATCTACCTCCTCATAATCGTAGCAGTTTGCATAACCTTTCTTCTAGCAGCACTCACAGTCATAATGTGCTATCGTGCGTGGTCTAGACGCGCTACGCAAAAGATGGCGGGTGATACAGAAGCCAATGTTGGTAATAGTGGCGGTTCTAGGAGTATGGAACCCCTGGCAACTATAGGGGAGGTCCCAGAGAAGCAGGACCTGCTGGAAAGGCTACGAAATGGAAAAGTAGCGACGACGCCAGAGGCGGAGGAGCATGAAGGCAGTCCTGAACGATGTACTTCCAGAAGTGGTCGTCGAAATTCTGAGCCAAAGGGCGAGGAAATGGAAGCAATGACAGCATTTGGAGTGCTTTAGAATGAATTTCTAGCTATGCAGTCCTAATCTCTTTCTCTCCTTCTCCATCCAAATCACTAGTGTGGGTTAAAGTCTCCATAAACCTGTGCTGCTCCCTTGCATTTGAGGATTGAAATTCTTCTTGTGTAAAGCATCAAATTTGCAGATGTATGTTTTCGTGTTTTTATGGAGTTGGAAGCAGAGCTAGCGCAGACAATGCTGCTGCCACAATCATCACCGTCACCAGTGTCACTACCATTGCCATCACATAACTTAAGACAAATTTTTCTCCTCTTCCCTCTCCTCTCCCTTATTGTACACAAAACGAAGCTGCAATTGCTCTTGGTCTTTTCTTTTCCTGAGTTTATATATCTACATGCATAAACACATATGCAAGTGCACCTGAGTTCGGTTGCGCCGCATCTACAGGCTCTGATTTTGACAAGAAAATAAAGTAGTACTAATTGGTTGCGTAGCTTGCAGGCTTTTCTTTGTTTTCGCTTGCTCTATTTCCAAGTTTCAAGGTTTGCTGGTTGCACAACCTCGGCGGTCAATATCTTTCTGGTTGGGAAGATCTCCACAGCAATCTTTCATAAGGGCTTGTGGCAGGAATCAGTGCTGAAGAGTTGGCGAACCTAGTCCCTGAAAGTCACAGTGGATATCCAGGTAAATGTAAAGGCGTCTAACAACTAAGCGTCTGGCTTATGAGAATCAACTCAACTTAGGTATTGCTCTGAAGTCAATCGTTCTACCGGCCACATTGGTGTCAACTGTGAAGGGCATTTTATCGACCGATATTTTTACTTGCTATGTAAATGAGGATAATTTTAGGTATTGAGGGAATAAAACTACCAAGGATTGAACATATGAATTCCATAGTTCCTATTCTTTACCCTTAGATAAATGCCTTTATAAATGCTCTGTAATTATAGGTTTTATTTATATTAAGGTGGGGGAGGATAGCTTTACGTATGGGCTTCAAAATTACTCCTACAAAAGCCATAAAGTATGTGCTTTGGAGTAGCAAGAATCAACGATTTAATGATTTAATGACCGATTATTTGACATCATAAAATTTGATTTGTCAATTGAGAGCAGGTCATTACGTTATCTGAATATCTTCAGCAATAAAACGGATGGCTTTATTTTGTGACTACTTATTTAGAATGTTTAATCGAATCCTGTCAGCTTCAGCTGTTCGGTAGATTTCATTTTTTTCCCAAAAGTATTCTTAATGACACCAAGAAAATAAACAACATTTGCGCGTTGACAGGAATCCGTTGACAGGTTGGTCGCCTTTATAATCCTGTTACCAAACAATAATCGACAACACCGAAGTTCTTGCATTTTCAAACGGCTTTTAACAACAAAAGTTGTCTCAACCAACTGCTGGAGGTGTATCCAATCAAGGTATTTTCGACTAATAATATTTGTAATTATTTGATTCGCTCATTTTGGAGTTACCGCAGGGCAGATTTACACCACTTATTCAATGCTGTAACTACTATTTTTAAGGACTGAACCATTTTCAGCCTTTTCGTAGTTAAGTAGACACTAATTCGATGGATTGCTTTGATGCTTTTTAGAATGAAACTTTTTTATAAATGTTGCTCGGGCTTCGCTAAATCAGTTATGAATCCAAAAATATTAAAAGTGGTGAGCTTTCCCTGATAGAAATGGTTTTACCATCGTGCTTGAGGTTCCGATAGGTAAAAAGCTAAGCTAGTGTGACTTGAGGATTCATAAGCATCAATTTAAAGAACCATAATGACTACCAGTGGTACAATTTTTCCAACCTCAAAGCTCCAACATCGCAGCAACACCATCGCCTTGGAAACTACAGATTGCCACATTCCATTATTCACTTTTTCCCTTCCATCATCGGAAACTATGATAAATTCGCATTCCATGGGGTAACAGCACCCAGAGCGGGATCGGGAAAAGCAGAATCTACCGTGGCTATCGAGGCAGCACGAAATGTCTGCAATGCGCGAGAACACAGTGCGCGAAACGGGGCTTGGATGCCTTTCGGGCGTAGGCAGGCACTCCAAAGCAGTCAGTTATAGCCGCAGGGACGAGCGCACACACGCACAAATGCACAATAACCGAAGCAGGCATGCTAGGCCTTTTTTATGGCATCTGCTTGCGGAGTCTTTTAAAATCCCCTCCCACCCTCCTTCCTCTTTGTTTGCGCTGTTGACGGGTGGGGGATGTGTGATGAAGGTAAAATCTTGAGACGTTGCATTGGCCTACAAAGTGCTAGCTTGCTGAATGATCTAGATGTGGTCAGCATTTTTTATGAATTTTAATGTAGAATGATTTTTCAATTTCTTTTTAACCATCTAGACAGTCAACCGAACATTTTGGAGGCATCAAGGAGGTATCTGGATGCTTCATGCTTAGTGTGAACGATTAGGCAAATTAGTTGTTTAAATGATGGGAGACTAGCGCAAAAATGTTGAGGCTGTCCTACGAATTCTGCTTATTGTCACCCAGGTGGGAAAGATGATTTGCAATTCTTTGCCCTTTTCCGTATGATCCACACTGTCCAGGAGCAGGGAATAAAAGGGCTTTATCAGCATAGCGTCCTCGCAAGGCTTGATAATTGTTGATGTCGAATATTTGGAACAGTCTGGTCGAAGTGCATAGCATGCATGGTCGCTAATAACGGTCTCATTAAACCACTTTTGACAGTGTTTACGTGAGAATACGTGTAGCAAACCCTGACTGTTCGATTGGCATTCATCTTCTTTCGGTGCAAACAAACATTTCTTGTGATTCTCCAAGTGGGCCAAAAGGTTTTGAGTATCTGACGGTATTTTTCGGACTTCCTGTAAGTAATAAACTCGCTACTGAGGCTTGGGTAGGATGTAACCTCAACCCTTTAAAAAGGAGATGTTTTGGTGATTTTTGGAACACGCACATCTTCTGTCTGCAATAAAAAGCGAATGATCCTATTTAAGCGTAACCCTCCATAGGGTCTTCATCCGCGATCGACAACTCCTCCATTAAAGCTGCAAGGATGAGCGACTTACTCAGGGAAACTTAGTCAACTGACACGCTAATACTTCGTCAATATGAGTGTGGGAGGGTTTTAAAAGCTTTAAATCAAAATAAAGGCGAAGAATTTTTTTCAAGACATGAAAAAATTTTTTGCAATTAGAGAAGCAAGCTACCGCCTAAGGGAGGAAATCTCTCAACTGGGGTCCAGAGTTGCTGATATTAAACGCAGCGTCTCGCATCTCATAAGAAGGTGTGATAGCAATAGCAATAGGAATATAAAACTATTATGACTGACGCGCAGCCAGGCTGAGAGGTTAGCAGCATGGAGGAAGTTTACTAACACATAGATGGCGATCGAATCCTAGTGCTTGCCTTTAAATTGCCTACATAAGTAAATGTAACGCTTTAAGGACTGTCGTCCTGCTGTTTTCTCCATTTGGCTCAAACTACAACACTCAATGGAACTGACAGAGCACGATCGTTCTAGCCCGACTTCCAAGGTTGTTGATGTTGTTAATATTATTCAAAAGGTGTTGTCTCTCACAATGCAGGCTAATTAATGACTAACCGACGCGCATCAAAGGAAAGTGACTATAATATGTCATTTTCTCCCTTCTGCCAGCCCACTTGATTGCCGTTTCTCGAGGAGGTTCAGACACTGACGCACACGTATTATGCACGACGTAGACGGCCCAGAATGGCCAGAGCCATTAGTGTTAATGCAAACACCTGAAATGCCGTCTAGTCCAATTTCATGTCTCTCTCTGCTGGTTTTTGGGTCAGAAATGTGGTACAACACTGGAGACGAAATACAACCTTAGTCGTGTTCCCGTTTTGGGGGGCACTCACAATATTGATTATTTTGGCAGGAGGAAGAACACTTGAGGTCCACAATCACTGCGGTTGGCCGCACGGCAGAACGGGTGATTTGAGGCCAATACAAGATTTGCACATTCGCCTATTTTCTTGCCACAGCCTGGCATTTTTAAATTAAAATCAACTTATTACAATTAAGCGACATGTTCTTAGCTTATTTTGGTGCTACGAGAGAAGGGGAGAAACAATGCACTTTTTTTAGAGCAAATGCTTATGATTGTGCCGGTAAAACAAGAAAGATTGTTGGCTCATTAAAATTCTTTGCTCAAAGCCTGCGCTATCAGTATTTAGATTTGAATTGGAGTAGGACAACGGAGGAGCTCTCTTGTTTGATTCCTGCAGAAGCTTCGATGAATAGGTAATCTCTTAGCTTCGGGTTCTGTGGGGGGAATATGCAACTGTATTGCTTTGTTTGTTCGAACCGCCGGAGTATGTGTTCTGCCCTAGTACTATGCCTTCTTTTACCTTAAAGGAAGTCTCGGGACGCTACAGCAACAAATTAATCAAGCAATAGCGCCTTCTCATTTGATTGACTCAAGAAACCACTAGTCAAGTTATTTGTGTCAAAAGAACAAAAACAGCTAGTGCTTTTTAAATATCTTTTCGCAATTAAAAGCACAATTTACTTGAAAATCCTCAATGTCTGTCACGTTTATGAACAAGATACGGAAAGCTCCTCAGTGTGTGACAACTTTATCGCAACAAACCTAGAGATATTGTCGAATAAGCAGTCAGAGCGATTTTAAGGCGTTTCTCTATTGCCTGAAATCAAGTCCGCGCAATTTTTATCGCTTTACTCATTTATAGGCTTTATTAATAGAGCTGTTCGCTCGTTTTACTCTCACAGTGGTGATTAGAATTGTACGCGCCTCTTATTCTAAATTGCCCTTTGTTCATCAGCGCATGTGAAACACTGTACCAATTATCAAATGTGATTTTCTTCCGAAAAAAAGATTTGAGACGCTGGGAAACTACCATTTAATTTCTCGTTTAATACAGAAACCTAGCTAACTGGCGCTTGCTTAAGATTGAATGCTTTAATCAATTCAAGGAAGTAATTTAAAACCCTGCGAACAGCTTACTTTAACATGAGATTCTTATGTAGTACGTTTAAAAACATTGATTTGTTGCCACTTGTTCACTGGATAATATTTCAACATTTATTACTGCAGATGCAAAAGGCAAAGAAAAACATAGCCCATGGGAATAATGTTTTATGGGAGATCAGAGGTTGGCTTCTCCTCCTTTTCCTCCTCCTCAATCATGAGGTTGGTCTAAGCTGCCTCTTCGTTCTTAACTTAAACAACTCTGCCTATCAATCAAAAGCCATATCCTGAAAAAGCTAATTAAGTAGAAATTAATCCATTGTCTATAGTAGGGCAAGATGTTAAGTTCTAAATGATATCAAGGTAGTGAGAAGTACTAGGTGATTAACTTACAACGTTTTCGATGTGATAGCATCCTACCATAACCTCAAGCCAAAAGAAATAATTACTCTTGATTTCTTTCTTTCCTAAAATGTTCATTTTTATAAGGTTTTTTACAATTACCCCTCTCTCTACTCGAATAAGACCGAATTTGGCTAAAACTGGTCTGCCAAGTTTTGCCACAAGTTTATGTGCCGATAGAATACTAAAAGTATTTTGATGGAAGCACTTTTAGGCTTTGAAACTCTGCCATATCATCTTTTTGGCACTTCCTAGTCGTAATAAGCCGAGGTAGGATGGCAGAACATACATTACTAATGCGCAGCAGGGCAGAGGTACAGCTTGTGGAGACTGGAGCGCCTGGGCAATTAGGCACGCATTAAAGAAGCAATCAAATCTCTGCAGAGAAAAAAATAAAGCAAGAAGATGGACAGGTGATTTTCATGCAGAAAGTTGAGAAATTTTCTAATTCGATCGTGTCAGCTGTCAGTAAAGTCACCTGAGCATCAATCAACATTTTTGGACGCTGCATTTGAAATGTCATTAACTTTAACTGCTCCCTTAACTCCAAAAGAACCACTTTCAAAATCACTCGCGAAAGAAAGTTTTTGGAAAAAATATTTGGACATATCTGAAAAAATGGCTGCCAACCGGTCGACAAATCGTGAGACGCAAGGGGAATGCAGTCAGACTGAACATAATTAATTACATCAATTAGAAAAGGACAGACGCTCCGCACTTGGATGAATTGCCGTGTGAACGGCTTTGAAACATGACTCACTTCACACGCTGAAACTACTCCAAAATGTCTGGAATGCATTCATCCTAATGAAAGTCGTCTGTCTAATCGTGATAGTGAATGGATCAATCATGGACAAAAAGCCTGGGGACACAATGGATCTTTCAAAAATCACAATTAGGTCTTCCTGCAGGTCCACTAAAGGTAGATATTTTTGGCCTCCATCATTAGCCCTCCAGGTCACTCATAAAGGCAGGATGCGACACATCAAGGTGAAAAAGGCTTCTCATTTGGCTTTTCAAAAAGGGCTGCAAGGTAACATCCCAAAAACGGAGGCGTATCCCATGGAGAAAGAAAGGCCCACATATTTGAATGTACATTAACACAGATTCTGGTTCATTCTAGGCCGAGAATCGAATGAGCGGCCACTGGCTCCAAATTTCAAGTGGTTTGACTAAAGAAAGGTTTAGTAAAATAAGTGGGATTTTAAATAGACACTTCGATTCCAGTAACCAGTCTTGACGATTGAAATCGCATTCTCGTAGTATTTCTAAAGCCTTTGGAGCTTAGGGAAAGGAAAGGAGGCTGGCGGTCAATCCGAACACCACTAACCCAACCCAATACTTTTGCAGGCGAAATCGAGTGTCTGGGATTCAGCTTTTGTTCTAGCTATAAAGTGGTTCTCTGCACCACTGCCTCTAGAGGTGTAATAGAGGAAGAGGAGGGAGCCAACGGGGTGTAGCGCTAAGCAGGTCTCATTTGGTTTTTCTCTCCTCTCCTCCTTGCCCTTCAAATCACCCTATCCCTTCTCGGTGTGTCAAAGAGAGGGATTTGGGGTTATTTGTTCATATCTGCACAAATTTGGCCTAAATTCATGAACCACACTAAGCTTTCAGAGACAATTAAACCCTCGTAAAAAGCAAAGCATGTTTGTCATGTTTGTGGGTTTTTTCTCTCTTAAAGGTTCGCAAATCGAAGTTTAGTTATTGATGTACTCAGTCACGGGGTCCTTTTTGTAGTTTGTAAGGACATGGCTAGTGCAGGGCATTGTTTACATGTATGCATCGTAAGGCGGAGATGTGTAATTCTACCGGCGTGGTATACAAGTTTTCAGTCCGCATTAATCATGAAGCGCTGGTGAACGAGCCTGATTGTTGTGATCTAAACTTCAACAATTGAGGAAATCAAACTTGACCCTCAGACTTTGGAAGCTTTACGTAGCATTTGCTGTACAATATTTGGAGGAGATGCAGTAGTAGAAAGTCCGGCTTGAATCACATCTATCGAAAAAATTGCCTCGAGTTAATGTGCAACCCCCCAATTTTGACAGCAAAAAGGAGATACTAGTGATAAATTGAGTCAATTTCAACTTGACTGAATAAAAACTGGGCTTTTAACTAATCCTGGGAAACTTCCAATCCTTGCAGAGATGGCTACTCTGGACAAAGGAATCGTTTGCTCCCTTTCATATCCCGCACCTGCCTTTAACACTTAGCTTATGACGAAACGGTTTTCCTACCTCATTGTTATAAAGAAAGTGGGACTGTAGCAGACCTTTTTCAATCAGGTTGACAATCCTCATGGGAAATCGTAAGAACACTTGGGTCGTCTGACCGACGTAGAGGTGCAACATTACTGCTCATTCTAGCCTGAATTTAACGTTACCATCGGAATTACAAAAGTACAGAAACGTTTTTGTACATTGATAAAAAAATAACGAAAATAGGGGAAGACAAAATTAGTGATAGGAGAAATTATTCTTCTAAATTGCTGCAGTGACAACTGAGAAAGCATTTCTTAGTTCTATTTTCTGCAATTTTAATTTATACCGGTAAAAGTAGAATCAAAAAGAAAGCAAGCTGCTGTTTCAACTCTACAAAGATAAAGTCCAAAATTGTAAAAGTTTATCAAATAGAATGCACTTAGCCTCTGCAACCATTTATGTAATCTGGTGGTTTGGTGTCTCAGGCCTTCTCCGAGCCCAAAATTTCAGGTCTCTCCTTTGAATCTCTTGGCAAAGTTCCTACACTCTTCTTTTAAAGACTCTAAAAGACGCTGAGAGTCACGAAATAGTCATATTTTAAATAGTCAATAGGGTTAAAAGGCCAATAGCACGGAAGGTGGCTGCATTACACGAGGTATAAATGATACAGACAGTTCATTTTTGGACATCTATTCACACAACAAGTGCAGACCACATTCATTTCCGGTTAAAGTAATACAGATCATCATTTTTACCAATAGTTTAGTACAAACAGATGCGAAATTGCGCATTCACCATCGGTGACATCAAAGCGGAGACCGTTGTGGCTTTGAAGTGGGGCCTTCGTGATTCACGCAATGCACAAAGGTGCCGAGACGAGGCGAGGCGTGGGGCGGTGCGAGGTGCGGTGTGACTTGTGAGTGCGCAATTAACCCACTTTCAGTCCGCTGTGTGCGTATTCACCCTTACAATACCGCCTTTATCCACCGCGCGGCATTTGCAATCTGGATTCAATAGACGGTGTGTAGAAACCAAAAATCTACCCCAACCGCCATGTTTACATGGAGAAAATCTATAAAAAATCTACAAGGCTACATGAAGGTGAGCAAAAGTGGGTTCGTGCGAAATCGGAATGTGCTTTACTTATCTACCAGTCTTCAAGTCCAGCTACGCCTTAGGCAATAAAGTCACCCGACGGCTAAATTGATGAAAAAATAGATTGGCAACTCGTTATAAACGTCCTTTTGGTTTTGCCGCTTAAGACGCCGTAAGAGGGGGATAGTTGTTGTGGCTAGCGGAATCTGCAAGGACTCACAGGAGAAGGGGTTCTCGAAGTCATGTTGGCATTTGCTTCGAGATTGACGTAATGGTCGGGTCTAAATAAGTCAGTTTCAGGATGGATATGAAACTAAGACAATGACAAGCGGCTAGACAGCATTTAAGCCGATAAAGTGGGATGCCTTTCCTTCAAGCTAATTCAATCACTCCAGTCAGGAAACCTGCAATAGCCGAAGAAGGGAATATTGGCAGAGGAGCTCAAAATTCCATATTCTTGTTCGTGACCGGGAGCTACTCTCATGCCAGCTGGACGGATGCTTCTCGTAGAAGCTGTAATACTTTGATTACTTAACCCTTGGCCTGAATTTTGCCAGTGCTAAAGTCTCCGCTTCTGTACATCCGCCGGGTGGCATGGCCCGCGAGGCATGTCAGTAGCCACCTAACCCTTTTCTACAACAATAGTAGGTATTCTTCAGAGAAATCTCTAAGGGACCCCAAAAATTTACTACTTGAACACTTGGATTTATTTTTAATTAAAAGCTGTCAGAAGATTGCGCGAAGTGAAATACTGACAAGTCTTTCCTCGTACAGTTTATAAAGAAAAAAATCCTATGAATTTATTGTTTAGTCACTTTAATATTGCTTGACAATAAATTTGCTCCACCATTCATTCAACCTGCATTTACGCATATGGTGACTTTGTATTTCAAATCTTTATTAAAAACGGAGCTTAAGTGGTGTTTCACCATATCAGAGATCGGCATATAACTACTTCTATCTGGCATGCTAACGAGCGTCCTTACAGTTTACCGGTAGGAAAATGCAGAGTTTGTATAAAAATAGCTCCCCTGACTGAAGAACAACGTTTATCGCATTGGGGGCATTTTTCGACGGGAGATGTGTGTGCGATTCTATGATTAGTTGAAAAGTGGCGAGGCACAATGGTGACTTTGCAGATACGGAATACCTCAGATATCCAACATTTCATAAATCTAAATATGAAAGAAGTTTGAGGAAGTTGGACTATGACCTAGTAAAGCATAAAGTCAGCGCAATTTTAGAATTTTTTATAAAAAAGTTTTCTCATTATAAAAACCTACGTAAAAAGTTTTGACTTCTGCCTTTTCGAGAGTAGGACTGGCCTCGACCTTGTAGTGAGCATTAGCACACTTTAATCGTGTCAAAATTTAACCATAGCCAATCAGGAGGGAGCGGGAGTGAGCACGCTTCCGTGAAGGGTCGAGAATAAGCTAGATAATAGAAAAGTTAAGAAAATTGTAGGCATTCTCAACAGTTTTTTTTGTGTTATTGAACCATCAAAAGAGGGATCCCTTTCAAAACTGGGATGAGTTTCTTTCCCACTTTTATGCATGCACCGCTCCGTCCATTATGCATGCGATTGTCCGATGATGGAAAGGTGTGATAACCAATTGGAGCTTAGGGGGACATGAGAGAACTACGAGAGGGAAGAAGCGGGTGAAATGAACGCCCATCCCAAGGTGCGCTGAGGGATCTTTCGAAGCAAATTTTGTGGTACTCTATGAAGGCTTTAAGCTGTCATGGAAAGGAATCACCATTCCTTTACTAAGAAATAGCCTGTTTTTGATAAATTTGTATTTCTACACATCTGAGAGAACAACACCATGATGGAGATGTGAATGTATATGCTAATCACCAAAGGCCAAATAATTTTTTGTCGTTATTGCTGTATCTCATTAAAATTAGTTGTTGTTACACTTTCTGTTCGACATTCGCGTCACTCCTAAACACTCACGCCATAAAAGCTCAGTTAAACAAAACAGATGGATTTGCTTTGAACTCCTCTGCTTTGTACTAATCAAACAGTAGAAAAAACTACCCAGAAATGAACTAAGCAAACTGTTTGGTTTCCACATAAAGCATGCAAGGGTAAGTGCATCACCTTAAGGAGCGGAGGAGGCCGCTACTTTAACGTAAATACGATGAAGAAGTGAGTCGATGTTGATTAGGGCGAAGGGAGGTTGACACCGTTTAAGAAAGTAGCCTTCAAGTCATAAAATCACTGAATTAAGAGATAAACGGAAGAACCGAGAAGAGGTCATGGAAACCACAAAGCAAGTCCGTATCATCAGCAGTAGAAGCGTGGGAGATGAGATTGTCAGTTTGTTCTTGTTAATAACACTGTGCTTTGTAAATTGCCAATAGAATGGGAGACTGGGTGACTGATTGACCATCTAACTTGCTGATGGATCGAGTTGGGATGAGAAACGACTACTTTATTCCAAGGTTACCCAAGAGAAGGAACAATTGATTGGTTGGTTAGCTGCCCTCAAATGATCCATTTGGTGCTTCAGCAAACGCGTTAGGTCTAAGACATCACCTAATTTTGTCCTTTTTGTCTTTGACAATAAAATACGGGGAACCGAACCATGAACCCTATGAGCTTCACAATGCGAAGGATAGAGGGTGGAGGGAGATTCTGCCTCACCGTAGCATTTCGAGAAGGCGAAAAAACGCTAATTGCTACTTTCATCACAACCTGTATTCGAACTTTCCCCATTCACGACCTAAACTGAAGGTAGAAGAAAAAAACAAAAATATCACACTAGATTTCCCTTCCTTTGGACATCTCAGGCAAGCCGAATTTAGCCTCTGCCTTTGGCTCTAATGACATGCACTTCTTCAGAACTATTTTACGGCCGCTGCAAGTGGCCATAAATCCGGATGCCTCCAAAATTTTTATAAGCCAGTTCTGTAAACAGATGGTCAGTAATTTTGGTTAAGCCAGCTTCGTAACGTTTTCTTTATTAAAAGTTACCTCATTGGCTCTTTAAAACAAACCTAGGAGCGTTACCACGCAAAACAACCTTTTAACCAATTCACTTTGGTTATATTTGTTAATTTTTTAAAGTTTCATCGAAAATCCTATTATTTTTCTCTGTCAGTATGTTAACGAAAACTGATGCCAAGCATTTTACTTGGTATTCTCTAAGCATTTTAGATTAAAAATCTGGTGAACCTATTTTTATCTACCTTTGCAGAAGAACTAGGCACTACTCTTGGTAGTGAATGGACTCCACTGTAGGTGCCAAGACTAAAATCGTCTTGCCATTGAAGAGTACAGAGTGGAATGAGTGACCGTCCGTCCTCCAGTTGGATGCTTCGACAAGAGGCAAGGTGGGGAGAATTAATTTGCATTGCGCAGCACCTCCTTCCACCCTTCCACTTCCCTACCTTCCCTTCACTTCCCTTCCCAAGCTCTTTAGCCCTCATCCTCTGTCTTGCCACATACACAGTGTGCATTCACCACCAAGTGATGTAGAGAAGCGGCCTGCATTGAGTAAGGGACCTTGTCTCCCAAACGAATGATTGTAAGGTACAAGATGGGCACTCGTTAGTCGACTCTACCGAATCATGGATAATAGCATTCAAATGCACCGCTCGGAGTAGTTAAAGCTCATATTTTACCGGTTGTGCTACTCATGCCTTTTCATGGTTTTTATTAAATAATGCTTGCATCAAACGTACCTTTTCGATACCAAAAGTTGCTATAATTAAGCTTTCACATGTAGGACATGTTGTCTATCACCTGGAAATGCAGATGTGTCCACCTTTTGCGACTCTTCATTGAGAACAGGACCGCCATCCGATATTTGGGTTAGAGGAATCGGGTGCCTTGATTAGGAGTTTTCGAAATTATCTACAAAAATCCTGCCACTGACATTCAATTGACAAATAAGGTGCCTACTAAATGTGTAGTCACTCTTGCTGTTAAAGTACCAAAGTACTGCATTTAAAGAGCACAGCTTCATGAATGTAAATGAATGCTACTTCGTTTTTGGAGTTCCATAGACTAATGGAAAACTTCAAAATACTCGATTGTGTACGTTCCAAAATACTAATGAGTTTCCTGTGGGCTATCATTTCGATATCAGGGTGGTAAAACCCCTAATAGAGGCCGTCTCATAAAAAAATTGTACTGTTATAGCTAGGTGGAAACACTAGTCATGGGATAGTCGCCACCTTCCTTCGATCTTAAAAGAAGCTGACTTGGCAGTCCATAGGAGTTTAATGGTGCTTGCTTGAATAATCAAATAGTTTATCATAAAGGAGGAATTGTTGACTTTTGATGGATAATTAAAGGGGACTAATTGACGAGTATCTTATGATATTAGCCACACTGCTTACCAGCTAAATTTTCTTCAATAAAGATCATTGAAGAAAAGACAAAAAAGATAATTGTTCATGTGATGCAAATTTGCCACTTCTTGTGCTCGAATCACAACACACGATCATCAATTGGACAATGTTTTTGCTCCAGAGACTAACAACCTGATCCTAATGATCACCCTTTCTGTCTCATTTCTGTATCCTAGCTATTTTTCTAGTTTACCTGTGAATATGTAGGGCTTTTGCCTCGATGGCGATACGACTCCAGCGTAACGGAAAGCCATTTGTATTCGGAAACCCATTTGTATTTTTCGCCCACCCATATGTGAAATAAAAGAAAAATGACGAAGGAATTCTGACCTCAGAGCAAACAGCACGGAATCCTCACCAGGCTTCAGTTATTCATTATACCAATTTCCTGACGTTGTATCCTTCGATCTCGCACTACACTTTTCCCAAAGACTATGCAGTTAACGTCAAAAATTAAGCTAAATTGGACTTGTAGAGCAGACAAACTCGGATCTCATCAAGCAAATTCCCATAATAATCATCGTGAAAAGAGAAAACTATGGGTGCACCACACCGTACTTCTATAGGTTTTCAAAATGACGACTTCAGAGAATTCACCGTCTCGTTTAGGGTGCGAATTAACAAAGTAGAAACCGAAACATCTCTGTATAATTCTGCGTAGCTAGATCAACGCTGCATAGGTCTTTGTCCTGCTCGACTTTACCCTTCGATTTGCCACCCATTGATGGTGCGGTTATTGGATGTGGATGAAGGGACGGAGACAAAACCTTGCCCTGTCTTAACAGCTCTGACAGTTTTGACCATTGTTCAGCTTTGATGGATCCATGATCTAGTAGCATCTGTGATCGCCTAACTAAATGACGATAAATGGATCTCTTATACACCGCAATCATGTATATATATTTCTTCATTTAAGTCCGGTGTCAAAAATACATAACATAAATTTCTTAGTTTACCATAAGCGATTGCACCAAATCATGTGACACGCACAGAACTCTCACGATTTAGGCAATAAAACAGATGCAGCATTTGAGTTTGTCAAAAGGAAGAGAGGCCTAATGGTGATCGCTGTCCTCCTCGAACAGTCTCCTCTGAGATTCTACTTTCGGTAGCTTTGCCTCCAATCACCTGAATAGCTTTTTTCCAAGAATACGGCCTGCCATCGGCTCAATCGGTATGGGCTGAAAACTGGCCAATAGAACGCGATATTTATGAATCGTATTGGGGTAATTCATATCAGGGACGGTAGCTCCATTCGCATTCCTAATACTTTTCGTATTAGATCGATTTTCCAGTTGGTAAATGTCACACCGACGTCAATAGAGTCAAGACGAAAATGTCACGCTCTCTGCTTTTGAACTAACACACAAAAAACCATGTGACCTTTTTGTGTGGTTGGTATTGGCTTTGGCGAAAGTTGTGCATGGAAAATCCTCTTCAAAACTGCAAGTTTAAGCGTGAACAAGATTTGAGAAGTACCTAAACGCTCGCTTTCCCATGCCTCAAATCTATCATATGGTGAGTGACTCATTGACATGAGAAACCAAAGCAAAGATATTAAATTAGGGTATTAACTAGTTTTTTAGACTTTTTACAAATGAGACTTCATTTGGTGGCAAGGCGGTTAGCTCTCGCGAGAAAAGTGGTCGTTTTCCAGGCCTACCACATATTCATCTATAAAAAGACTTCTTCCACTTTCAGCTGAAATTTTCAGCCTATCCTGTTGCCATTCCTTCCATTAGTTTGCAGACCCTTGTGAAATATATGCTACATTACCTCCCCAACCTCAACTTAAATAGTACTTCACCTTGACGTCAGCATTGCATTATCACATTGACACATGCAAAACATCGCCGATAGATGGGAAATAAAAGTGGGATAGGAACGTGGGTGCATAGAGTTGGGCCTGCTTGCAGATATGGACAAAATATTGCATAAAAGCAAAATTCTGAGGCTACCTTGTGTCTCATTTTGTTAAGGACTGTTAAATTTCCAATTTTACCGACACAGACATCTTTGACCTCCTTATAAATGTGTATCACCGTTTAAGCTTTTTTCCAAGGGGACTCAAAACTCTACACGGACGTGCAGGTTGCCTTAAGTTAAACCCAGCGTCAGCGGTATTATTTTTGCGGTCATGATAGTAGCCCCCTAACCGACATAACGTGGCACTTAGCGCTATATTGGGAGCCAAGTGCCACTTTAAAATGAAATTGGAAGAAAGCAGAAAAATTGTGGGATGGAAGTCGATTAAGTCTAAATATTCCGAGATGGGGCCCTATGACGTAGTTTTCAATGAACCAAATGGTGCATGAAGTAATGTACAATGGAGGTGTTTCCAATGCGTATTTTATTACGACAGAGGTTATTTTTTATGTGCAAGTGATAGGTGGAAGGCACTTTATATACATTATTCTCCCACCCATAATGATGATTTACAAGCGTAAAAATTACTGAAAGTGGAGTTTTTATTTTCTCACTAGGCAGTTTACATGACAGGTCCATCAGTCGCCCAGAATTTTATCCATCTATTCAGCCATCCTTTGAATTTTACCTAAGTTTTTATGTGGGCTAGTTGCCTCAACCTTGTAACAATCGTTTCTCAAATTTGTGGGCCGAAGCAAAACTACCCTGCTTGGACATTTTTTTTGCCATTAGTGATCGAGATGAAATTTGTCCACACTGTCCCTTTATTGGCTGATGCGTGGTCGTGTGGGTGATAGAGGGTGGGCGAGGGAGTCGAATCACATGATTAGATAAGAGAGGGGATCCCCGTGGTGGACCGGTAATTGGGACGATATCAAAAGCGCCTGCCTGTCTGTCACCCTACTCGTCTGCGGGAGGGTGCACACATTCCTGTTTCGTCCCATGGGATGTAAATGAGGCCCCTACGAGAGATTAATCATACTGTGGTATTATTCACTGGCACATCTAACACTGTGGCCTCTGCCAACGCGGCTAGCCTCCTCAAGTCGGGTTGTAGAGAAGGCACAATTTTTTTTCCAATCTCTTACCATGGTAAAGTCACAGAGCCTCACGCTTACATTCACTAGAACGTCACTAGCATGCATTAGATTTACTCGCACTGCAACAGGCACCAATTCTCAGTCTTAGACAAATTTATAGACTAGTCTTTCCAAGGCACTCGGGTGATTGACTACGTTCGCCGCCTTTCATTTCTAAAGTAGGAGTAGCTGCTTTATCAGTGTTTCAAGAATTATCGCAAAACAGTGCATCTACTGCAGATTACTGAGTCTGCGGTAAGTTGATTTACAACATTTTGAGACCAGCCTACTTTTGCGTTCAACAAGTAGGCTGGTAGTGACGAGAAATCAGAGTTGAAGCAGTAATTGCCCCACAAAAGAAAACCGCTTATGACAAGGACACAGAAAACTATATACGTCCAATGTAGTGAAAAGATTTATTGCCTAGCTGTGGCGCAAAAAATTTTAATAATAACTTAGATGAGTGATTTGGAACCAGCAACAGCTGAGTGATCTCCCGAAGGCACACTTGGTCTTTAAACTAAATTGCGTCATTGCAAAAACTGGAGGTTGCGTTAGTCCTGTAGATTAGCGGACGCCTCCGCTTCCAATAGAGGAGAAGAACACTGCATTTCTTCACATAAATCGCTGTGTATTTGTCCAGCCACTTTGTTGCATAGCGTAGAATGCCTTTTCCTAGTCAACATTTTTAATCGGGGGATCTTAGGCTGAAGGAAGAGGCAGCAAACAACGGAAACGCTCGAATCAGCTACGACGAGCATTTAAATGTACACGGTTTGGATGTTTGCTTGAACCCCAGGTTTTGGTTACGCATGCAGTTAGGAAGCAGACGTTGTGCTTTTGCTGGTTAGTATGGCCCCCGGGGCATGCCAGAAGCAGCACAGACCTTTCGTATGTCGAAAATACATCTTATTTTCTAGTGTAACGAAAAAGACTCAGTAGGCCATAGATCATCTCAAACTTAATACAGCCTTATTTATAACGACACAGACGATCAGGACACAAATAGCATTGTAAAAGCAGCCATAGATGAGGTAAAGAACACCACCGATTATTAGGTGCCACGTGATACGTGGCAGAGGCTAAATGCAACAAGATCTCCAAAAGTTAACAAGAAATTGGAGTTTAAAAATGGAGCGCAAGGGCTTCATCTCAATTGTGTAGCATTTTAATTTTAGTTTTCGCCAGCTAATTTCACCTTCCTCTAATGCAAGGGTAATTGAAGCATTACTCAGTGAAAAGTAAGCCTACACAGTATTGGTGAAAGAACAAAGTATTTACATTTTTTAGTAAAATGGTTGACTTAAGTGCCTTACACGTGTACCGAAACAGACATCTTGCCTGCAACTTCATTTATAAAACATTACCATGCTCCCACCCAAAGCTCAACTACATAAACATCCTAAAGTATTGCTTTTGTAAGCATTAAAATCTGTGTTAGTCTTGAAACCAGTAAACTAAACAATACCTTTATATTCTTTATAAATTGCAAGTAAAATGGTGTTTTGTTTAAGCTGCTTGCCGCGGTCGCACATTTGAATAATTTTAAACGAGAGTGGGATGACTGAAATTGACGACAGCCTGACAGCAATGGATTGGCTTGTTAATCCCGCAATTGACATTTTCTCGGGACTAAAAATTAATGCTTTCCTGTTTGATCAAGTTCCTCAACCAGAAACAAGGGACTATTTGGGTGTGAACATAAAATCCGAACCTACACACTCAGACAAACCGCCTTACAGCTACGCAGAACTAATAAAAAAGGCAATAGAATCTTCTCCTCAACGTAAGATGACTCTTAATGAGATTTACGAGTGGATCTGCAAAAACTTTCCCTATTATCGCGAGGGCCAGAATGGATGGAAGGTAAATGCCTGTTTCAAATAGTATTCAAGTCTAGAATTCTATACGACACAATCTCTCACTTAATCGGTCGTTTCGAAAAGTAGCAAGGAGGCCAAACGAGCCTGGCAGAGGGTCGTTTTGGCGAATCATCGGTGATAAGAATAAAATAAAGTCCCCCATTTTCACCAGAACTCAGCAGGTAAGGCACAGTTCTGCTTAAACATTTGTCACTTTTTGCTTGTGCAATTATTTAAAACCATGATAGAATGTAAAGATGATCATTAAAAGCGGAAGGTTTTAATGAAACCAGAAGGTTATGAATTGCCTAACGACTTTTATTTTATTATTTACTTATCGCCTTTGATCTAGATTAGTAAATAAGTGCTCTCTTAAAGCTTCCTTGAAAGACACTTGTAAGCCTGCCTGATCTTAGGGTTGTTTGAGATGTTTTGGTTTGTTTTTAAGCAGCTATTAACCAGCTATTAATTCAGGTCTCTGCTTCCATATTGCGAAGTAAAACTGATGGACTTAGGAGATAAAAATAATTAACTGTTTTGCATGTTCTCAAACAAATTAAACAGTGTATCAGTCTGCTAAAATTAATTTAATTTTATGCACTCATTTGCACACATGTTACTACGGCTTTTCAGATTTATCGCAAACTTTTTCTTTCAATGCATAATTTAGAGAAATGTTTTTCTTGATTTGAGATTTACTGCAGAGAAAATAGCTTCTCTCAAAACTATCAATTAAAAATTTTGAACTAGGGATTCTAACTAATCATACGTACGTTAGAAGTGACAATAACTTCTCAAGTACATACTGATAGGATGAGGCTTTATGCATTCGCAAGTAATGATCTGTTGGTAAGGTGTCACACTAATAATCTGATTTTATGCCGCAAATAAGATAACTGCTGCCATTTTAAAAAAGACTTTTCTGGTTTAAGTTATCAGCTGGATAACTTGTACTTTTGTAAAGAGACTCAAATTCAAGATTTCACCTTATTACGAAGCTTTTTTCTGAAACGAGGTGCCTAAGCCCAGCAGATTTGGTTTTTATCCCGCTTTCACTTCCCATCTACCTGTTCTATAATGCACATGATTACATGAATGTGTAATACGGGCGTCAAGGTGAAGTACTAATCACCTGAAGGCTAGATAAGTACGAGGAGAGTATGGAGGATATGGCAGTATCCTCCACCCTTCCTCTTCCCCACCTCTTTGTAAAGTGCATTAGGTTTCTTGATACGTTTCGAATAGGACAATATGAAGTGGTGCTGCATAATTACAGGACAGCTAATGCTGGTAAGCAGACCGTTAGTGCTCGTTCGTTCAGCAGACTTTGAAACACAAAAGGCATTTTTCATCACAACTTGGTCTATCCGTCAGTCGGTAAAAATGTTACGAATCACAGTGTCCTTTTAACAGTATGAGGCAAAGAAAGCAGTGAAGAGGGAATCGATAGCCTTCCAGGGTTATGTTTTATCACCTACTGTTTGTGCATGTGTGTTAGTTCCTCTTAATTAGTAAATTCTATGACTTCACCGGTTGTTGTCAACTTTGAAAATCGATCATTCTATCGGTCACTCTCCGCGTCATTGAAAGATTCCGACACTATAGTCACAAATCACTGCATCAATGACAAAACATACTTTTCCTATATTAAAAGTGGAGGACCTTCTCCACCTACGCGGGTTTGTCATTGGCGAAAGTACACCGTTTAACCCAACTCTGGACGGCAATATTCTGTTGTCTTGACTGCCTCAAGATGTGCCAATAGGCTTTTACACCTTTTGAACAGGCTCGCATCATACTCGTTGTTCTCATCAAAGCGATGTTATTATCCGATGCGGTTCTTAAAAAAAGCACAAAACATTGTAGTGAACATACTAAAGAGCACTGTATTGATAGAATCACACGTCTACATGCCTTATAATGCACACGAACAAACACCTCTTTCATGAGTTATGGCAAGTCATTATTAATTTTCATTTTCTATTCCTTGAAGTATCTCAAAAACCATCCCGTATGCAACATCGGTGAAAACACTACTTAGCTAGTTTCCCAAACGAGTCGAGAGGATATCTAGCTTGACTCAAAAGTCATACCACTGAGTGGAAATACAGTGTGAAGGGACTGAAGTGCTTGGGTAGGTAACTACGCGGTTAAAATAAATGTCACACTTACCAGTCCCTTTTCGAGATAAATGGACTAAAAATGGATTCGAGTTCTTAGTTAATAAATCAAATATATGAAATGGCACCAAAGGAACATGCTACTTGTTATCACATCAGCGTAGCTAGAAGGCCATACTACAGACTGGAAGCACAGCATGTGGAGCTAGAATTGGTCGCTTAGTCAAACACAGGTACCATTCATGTTAACGTGTTTTCAGGTAAAAATAGGTCAGAACCACCCAGAGTTTCAAATAAGCACTGGTATATTTCGTAGACCTTTTACCTTCTACCGCATATAATGCTTTTTGCTTATGTAAGGGCGAATTCTTTGGCCGTCGAGAGATGTCTCAAAAGACTGAAGGTTTGTTGCTTGATGCACTCCTGTTGATGTTCTTGAGACTCAATAATCTGAAAAGTAACTGCTTTCAAGCGTAGAGAAATGTCTGATGAGCTGTTGATAGACATAGGATAAAGATATTGGAGAGAGGGGGAGCCTGTGAATCCTTGGTAGGCTACACATTTAGAGGGACCAGTCAGCCGGACACCATTTGATAAACGTAGAGTTTGATCATTATTGTTGGTCTATAATTTGGACAACGAAAAAGCGTGAATCTGCTTCACAGTCTTCACAAATTTTTAAACTTCACTACGTACTTAAATTAAGTTCCGCCCAACCAAAGTTGGGAACACTTAGCCATGATTTGAGGTCGTTTTTGGTGTAGCCTGTTGGAACGACGTCTTTTAGATTGTAGGCGGTTATAAGGTGCATTTCATGGTTTATGTGTATAGCTTGCAAAGCTTGAATATACGTTAGCCTGTTTTCTATGCTTTCCTCACATTTGAATTCACTTTTCACAAAATGTCAACTTAACTGCAGCTCAGTTGACAGACTGTAGAATAGTCTCCCAGAGTTTGCTGGATAACTTTTAGGTGGATACTTGAATCACCACCTCGGGGAAATACATGCAATGATAGCTAAAAGTAGGTGAGTAGCAGCGAGCAGTCGTGGAAGTTACTGAGCAAATGGATCTCACCTACGTCCTTAACTGGCAGACGGGAGTTAATAAGGTTAGAGGAAGTAGAAAGTTGCATCGTCCACCTTAAGATCTGCTTTTTTTGATAGACCGGTTGAATGACCTACCAACCTGTGTCTAGAAATAAGCCTTGGTTACCCACCGCCTCTCGTCTCACATGCTTTAGGGATCACTCCAATCCAAGGTGACATTTTTACACTGGACGTAGAACTTGAAAACTTTAGTCGGGTCGTGAAGACGCCCATACTGTCTAGGTGATCATTTCGTCTAATGGCCCATCTTAAAAGGCTTTAGCAATTCACTTTTTATTTCTCCATTTTTATCAGAAATACCACACGCAGTTACTTGGTTACCATTCCCGTGCAACACTTTTACTTTTCCCATACTGAAAAATTATTTTTCACTAAGCCGCAGCAAAACAATAGATGTGTACTTTAAAAATTGGAAATTTCTAATTCTCCATTTAAATATACCAAGGAATTCCCTCAATTAACACCATACATTGTTTTGTTTTTTAAAAAGGGACTCGGATGGGCGAGTTTCTTAAACCACCCTGTAGAATAAGTATATGGGCAAATTTTTTCTCGAGCGGATATTTTCCATCGCTTTTCTCATCATCAAATGGATATTACTTACATGAATAAAGTCGTCTTCTTAAATGCTAGCCTGAGCTAGACAAGAAGAGGGTATCAAGAATAAGCATAAAGTAACAATAAAAACAAGTACTGACAGGTTGGAAACACTGACAGATAACACCAACTTTTTCCTTGAAAGCGTAGGTTGGCAATCGGGTTACTTTTCGGTGTGCCCGCCATTTCAGATCACAAGCTGGTCAGTTACTCAACAATTTAAATGCTGTGAGGAAGAACTTGTTAGTCTTGGAGGTTTGTTAGCTATTATCCACTATTTGGACCCATTGGCTTGGCAGCTTTCACAACTTTCTTTTGTCGATGTAATGCAGTTACTTCAGCACCCACGGTAGACGTCATTATTCATGATACACAATTCCTCAAAATCACCAAAGACGGATAGACTTTTTAAATATAAGTTATCCTTGAGTGGTATGCTGCCCGAATCGACGACGGAACGATCCATGGTCTCTGGATGTTACTTAGTACAGAGTAAGAGGAGAAGTACCATACCGACAGATTACCGCGTATCTATGCTTCAAAATACCTGGCAAACAGTGACCTTAATTCGTCCCTACGTGTCTCAACCAGTGACTACAACGAACTATTTCAAAACAGAGCGGTTTCGTTTGGTCACCTGGTGCTCTAAAAGTAAAGCAACTTATTCTCTGAGCCAATCATACAGCCAGAACTATTCGACGTACAATATCAGGATACATCAACCCTACAGATTTGCTTTGAATTGCTTTGATAACTCAGCTTGACCTTTAATTCACTTCAGCTAATTTTCCATCTTCACTGGCAGGTTCATGTCGCCTTGCGTAGATTTGCTCCTCTGGTGCACTAATTGCTCTCACGTAGTCACGCAATTCTCTAATGGATATTTTTCAAATCCTTCCACCCCCTCCTTCGCTCCCCCTTCTGGCTCCCTCCTGTTAGCTTTTGGCCACGCAACAGACTTGCATGATTGAACGTCAGCACGGAATAGGAATACTCCCTTGTGTCACTAGAGGGACACGATGGTGCCTCCCATGGTAGTAAAAAACATATCTGGTTGTGTTTGATTTGATTGGAAAATGAGCGATTCCCGTTGATATTGCGTTAAAAGATGGCAGATTTTTCGGAGGTTTTTTTATCAGTCAGTGAGTACACTAGACAAGTATCTGAATAGAAACCGTTTTCCTAATAATTTGATCATTTTGGATCAGCTACTAATTCCTGTTCTGTTCATCTCTAGTTTTCCTCCTCACCCATCTTGCATCTGTCCATCTACCTATCTTGAAAATGAGGAACTGGGTAAAGTGAAGGCAGCTGTTGTGGTAGAGCGCACTACATGCATTCATCGTCCTCATGTTACATGTAAATCATCGGCTAAGATGGTGGAAACTCTATGGATGCGTGAGGAGTTGGATGGAGGCATTGATACAATCTGAAAACAAGATGAATTCACAAATACGCTCCAATCAATTGATATAAAACTGTGATCCCTGAATCCGTGTTGTCAGAATTCTCGGAATCTTGAATGTGCAGAGTCAAGACAACACCGAATAAAAAAGGAACATCAGAGCGGAGTCTAAAAACTTAAGAATAATTGTCAAATTGGTCTCGAGAATATTCGATGTAGATGTTGGATTTATCTCCTCCTTGATTCTTGACGGCCCTTAGTACAGTGTGTCTGAACTAGGTGGCCGCCTAATTAACAGCTATCGGAAGTAGGTACGAGTAATTAAACTTTTCCTTAATATATGACTATCTTACGAGAAGAGAATAGGAATTTTTACAGTAGGCATTACCTGGTTGTTTTGGTCTCTGAAAGTAACTAGCGTATCCAGGTTATCTGGAATTAGAGGCAAGGACGGCGGATTAAGATGCCTCAAAAGATCTGCGCTGAGTCATCCTCCAAGGATTCAACAATTGGCTAAATCTCCTATAGGTCTTTCCATCAAAGACAGCAAAGTGCAAGCCACCTATCCTTCGAAATTCACCAATGCAATTGAAGGCTTCCACAAGTGAACCTCCTGGATCAATGCTAGGAAATCTCTACAATCGTCCGTTTGAAATCGTACCAAATTTTGGTGGCCCCTTCAGTGAAGAACAACTTGGCGACAAGTTGGTACGCCACTTTTTTCTCATTTTCGTGAGCTAATAGAAGGTGGCTTCAATTGCTGTAGATAATAAGGGCGACGGCTTGTCAGTAATAAAGTCCCAAATCATATATTTGCATTTTAATAACCTTTGAGCCCTTTAAGCCATTACCATGATGTCTCATTACTTCCCAAACTTTTGGTGGATTAATGCCTATTTGATATTGTCAGACTAACTTTATATCCAAAAGGATCGTCTACTTCGGTGAGTTGTCACACTTTCCTAAGGTAAGGTCACCATAGACGAATAAAACGTACACTTTTAGCTTTGACAGTGATTCAACTACTCTCGCGCATCCCTCACAATGTTCAGCCTTCCTCCCTCAGCCGTATAGTTGCAGCTGGCCAGCCATCTCAAACTTTTAATCCTCAATAAGGGGGCGAACTCTACCCTTTTTCTGAAGACATGACTTTGCTATTTCTACATGCTGTTTCTTCTCCTTTGGTGTAATTTTCGCACAAATTCTGCTAACATCTACCCTCCCTCCTCTGGGTTAGTGAATCAACCTCGTAGATCTCAAGGATTGTCAGTTGCACTCATCTCTGACACTTTGGTATTTAAGGCGAAGAGAACTTCATCTGTTGACTCAACAAGCACCATGCTATAACATTCTGTACTTTTTTGTAAGCCACTATCTTTACCTCGAAACATAAAAAATTTGAAAAGGATCCTCAAAACCTCTTTCGCAAGATGTGCATGCCAAAGACATGGCTCTTCTGTTAGTGTCAGGAGAAACTAAGGTGGGTATGGTTCAAAACATTGGTGCTTCAAAGGATGTTTCATTAGCTTTACGGCTCATTTACGTTAACACCTTTTCTGCGTATCAGTCAAATTTGGGGTAACTAGAGCATGGGCAGCGCTTCTGTTACTCTTTTATTTTCCTTAATTAGTTTCAAACATCACCTATTTCTTATGATCATAGCTATGGGCTGCTGGAAGTTCAAGGCGCTCTATTTCTGTCATTCTGGCAATCTTTAAATAGCCTCCAGTCCTGCATAGATGGGAACTCTACAAAGTGAACTGATCTCTCTACTCGAGCACAACTACCAGAATGGTGTTTCTTACTTTTTTCTCTTCCGATTGACCATTCTTACTATCATATTGTTTACTAACAAGTAGCCACACGGAGTAACGAACCAGGACCATTTACTTAACCTTTTTCAGGGTTCATTGTCTCCAGGAGGAATAGTAAAATCAAGCAACTTGGAAAAAACGGCTTTTTCACTAAAATGTTATGATTTTAATTTATTTCCAACTGGAAGAAAACTAGGAACAAAAGAACTAACTCTCTCCATATTTAAAAAGATGGGTTGCTACGTTTAGCATAAAGTGGAACGATCATGGTATGCTTAATCCATATCAGCAGTATCACGATCTATGCTATTTTTGTGTAGTTCATTCATCGCCTTCTATATTAGCAAGCTTCATTAAAAGAAGCTTGATTGTGAAATGGTTTTAAAGGCCGAAAGAGGCTTCACAGCAATGGTTTTCCCAGAGAAATTCCATCTGAATGAACCTTTTATTCACTCCACGCAGTTTCCCCTTTATTCAAAAAGAGACTTATAGAAGTAAATACAGCCACAAATGCCCTCTTTTATCTCAAGGCTAACAATGTGTAGTCTTGTAGCTCAACACACCAAAATTATGCATGTGCATTTCCCTATTACGTAAATAGGCACAGAATCAGCACACAATTCCATGGATGTTCGCCTGGAATAATGCGCTTTAGTATGTATATTTTCTCTTCTTTTCATAAATGATGTCGACAAATCAGGCCATAATGGAAACAAGGGCAACATCGGAGGCGGCACAATCGAGGAAGCTGAACTCTACCTTTCGACATCTAGTGGATAGCCTATTCCCTCGTCCAACGGGTAATTTAATTGGCGCTTTTATACAGAAAGGACTCCTGTTTCACGGAGGAGGATTCATCTTTATCACAATCTCTAAAACGGCATCTAAATGCATTTGCTGAATGTTTAATGGTAGACATCAACAAGTCCTTGGTATTGCAGACATGCTTGTCAGTAACTCTCTCGGCGCCACACCGGACACTATAGTGATACTAGCCAGCAGTCCAGCTATCACCATGTAACCAAGTATCCCCACTCTGGACTCTTGTAAGACAACTTTCTTGAGCCATTTCCAGTGCCTGGCTGTGAAACATGACATGACCCAGAGGATTAGCCGCGCATTTTTGGTGACGCTTTACGATTGTTGAATTAACATGACGTTCTTGTCTGTAAAGGAAGCAGGCCATCTTTTTCAGCTTTAAATATGCAAAGTGGTGGATTTGGGGCTTTCATGTTGAAAGTGATGGGGAGCGTCAAGCTCAAACCATTTTCCCCTCCCTGTGATTTTCAGCGTTATTTGCCTTAGTCAATCAATGCTGAACTTAGCTTATCTGACCTCGGTTTATTATCGATTTACAATTCTCATTCTAATTTACCATGGATGAAACCCCAAACTTTGAATGAATTTCGTAGCTATTAAATTTTTACCCAAAAATTCCATCTAGAGTGCTAAACCTACCATGCATTGTGATTTTCTCATTAGCGAACTTTGATACTTCCTCCAATTTTCCCGCACAATCCACCGACCCAGAGACGGATCTGCTGAAATCTCGGCTACACACGAACCTCTGGATCGCTAGCTTCTTTGATTGGTCTGCTGTGGATCAATCAGGAATCGGGGGTGAGCTAAGAACTTTAAGATCCGATGTTCGCTGATTCTGTCATCGTTTCTGGTGTAAGCCCTGTTAATGTGACCAGCTAGAAGAATGACCTGGAGGTGATTCGACGCGACTCACTTAAGTCTTGAAAGCAAGTCACATCCGTGAATAGTCCAGCCTTGGAAGGAATCTTGCATTTCATAATTTTCATCTGAACGGACCTGAAGAATAAAAAAGTAATCAAATTTAATCGAGTAGACAGGCTTAGCGTTACGAAAGCAGATAAGTTTAAGAAGGCTCAATCGATTTTTCGAGACTCTGTCTTAATAATTTGGGAAAGCAAGTTTGGTTTATTATTAAAAGCGATCAAAGTCCTTTTTTTCAGCGACTACTGGTCTTCTCAGCCGTCTCGAGCGCCTTACTACTGAACCATCAACAGCGGAATTGTTGAGCCTCAACGAATGCTTGGAGAATATTTTCAATGGAAAATCATCGACAACTGTTGACTTTGACAGTTCTAGCAGCTCACCACAAATCCTTCCGGGCATTCAGGATTCTTTTGGACCCTGTGCTCCAAAAGGTTTGATTTTACTTGATGAAAGGCATCCGCTACATACGAAGGTGATACACTGAATGTATATCACCCTTAAAATTCTAAGCCCCAGTAGTAGTAGTGTATTCAATGGTTTCATACGCTAATCGACCCCTGTGAGGTCAGAAGGGTAAGCGATCGTGGGAGTTCTAACTTTTATCACGGAAAAAAGTGGGCGGTATTGTAATCTAGACATTTCGTGGGAAAAGAATAGTGTAAGGAGTAGTACCTAATTACATCTAACGGCCCAATTGTGTCCATTTTGGTTCTGTAAGTGGTTTTAAGGACAGAAGAACAGCCATTTTGATGTGACGGATTCAGAGAAGACGTACAAATGAATGTAATTATGAACACAAGAGATTTAACTGATTAGCAAAAAAAATCAGGTGACCAAAACGTTCCCTGCAATCTTTAAAAACCTTTGCTGTAGTACTTCGTTGAAACCTGAAGGATGTGATCTTAGCCTGTTTGTTTGATGAATAAGGTTCAACTCGGCTCTATGGATGTGGAGATTTTTCATTAACGCTGGTAAAAGAAAGTGCCACCAACCGAGGAAGGCAAAAAAGCCACTAAGGCGATGGATCTCAGCTTGCCACTTGTCGACTGCGCTACAAAAACTCCATGCATTATAGGTTTTGTGTTGTCTGGCTGACTGACTTGCCTGTGATGCTAAATGACATTTGCGACTTCCTGTTCGTTAAGAGAATAGACGCATAATCTGTTATCGCCGAAAAGGTACACTCGCTACCCACCCTCACATTTGTAAGGCTTCATTTTATGAAGGACCGTACTTGTATTGTGTGTGGTGGACCGTAGACGGTATTATTAAAGACCAGGTAATTGTGCCTGAGATTTGTTCACCGCTTAAAGGCTTCCGTAAAAAACGGCCAGCCATTCTTACAGGACACCGCGGGACCCCTCATATCACTGCACTACTTACGTATTAGAAAGCCTTACATATCCCTTTAGGGTGGGAGGTAGATGGTGCCTCATTCTACCCAAACTCTAAGCGGACATCGCCTCGCCATCAGTTTTAGACAATCGCACGCTAAGAGGACATAAAAGTGAGGCAGAAATGGAGGTGCTAAGGGCTTTTTTGCTTCATCAAAAGACAAGATTTTTTAGGAGTGAAATTAGCGATCTTATTTTTAGTTGTGAAATGATAAGAGATTGTAATGAAAGACATTTCAACTTCAAAAGTATTATCACGGCTATCTGGGAAGATTAACTGGACGTACTCATCTAACTGCGGAGTAATAGCATTTAAGGTGCTTTTAGGAGAATTGATTACCACTGATGGTGAAACACAAGTCTTGACACAAAGGTTGGCAGTTTAGTTGATGTAGCATATCGCCCAGACACTTTGAGGATCTGGTCTTCGAAACCTATCAATGGGGTGGCAAAAAAAATACAAAATTGACGTAATTTGACGTGCTTTAGAGAGAAATGGAATCCCAATTCTTTTATTAGCTTATTCAAACCGTGATGTGTGGCTTCACTACCACTGTTTGAATGCACAGAGAGCCTGCAAATAAGTGAGGCAAAATCTCTCAAGGAATATCCATTGCCAGGACCAAGGTTTAGAATCGGAGACAAATTTTATTTGTTTGATTTAGCGTTCTTTACCATATCGTGGCAAAAAAATAATTTATAACCTTTTTAAATGCTGGGTATTAGCAAAACTGAACGACGTTATACAATGGAAGGTTTATCAAAATGCACCGAAAAGGAGAGGAGAACTGCCTCATTTTGATCATGATGCGGATAGGTGCGTTGGAAAATGTACAGTATACTTTCTTTTGGAAACCCTTTTCGTCCTACCTAATTAGTGACCATTGTACCCAAGTGGAAATTGAGGAGTTGCTAAGGTCTACACTGTTTGCATCGAGCCTTCGCAGATTCAGGCAGTCACAGTGAATAGGCGAGGTTTAAATTCTGCTGATTGATCAAAGTGAGCAGAATCTGGGATGAATTTGCTTACTGCTGTCACAGAGTCAGTCGTAACAGGATAGGGCAGCAAAAAAGGAGGCAGCATGGCCATTAGCGTGAATGGGAGTCCTAGTCCTAAAGACGCTGATGAAAGCCACCCATTTAAATATACCGCTTTCCTAAACCTCGTCCTCTGCCTATTTTTCACGAGCGTTACCGAATTAGCTTTTAATGTTTCATCAAAGGCGTGGTTCACGGAGGCGTGTGAAGGAACCCATGCATGCTGATTTCTAGCTCAAATGGGATCTTTCACAACTTTCCATTGATATTGTTCATGTGAATTTGATAATTTTCTTAGAGGTGTCAGTAAAATAGTTGACTCGCATGAAATTACGGAAAAACTCTGTCGACCAATTAAATTACCGAGTTCACTTTAGCCAATCATATTTTCGGAGTGGGCAAGTAGCCAATGACATTCAACCGAAAAATGCATGAGAAGCACTCAATACGTGTTCCAAGGGGCACCAAATCCTACCGCGGCCAAACCATTGAGCCTTCCTCCTCCTCCTCCTCCTCCTTTGAAATCGATTGCCCTTCAGAACACAGCGCTGGCGCCAGATGCCTTTCTAGTAATTGCCGTGGTGATGGAGATAATGGTCTCTCCTGTGCCTTCTCCTCTCTCTCCCCGTCCCATTCTTCCCTTTTTACCTTTTGACACACCCAATACCTGAGTGCCTGAGTTGGGATAAGAAGGCGGTGGGAGAGAGGGGCAGTGGACAACTCAAAGTGTTTTTGTCCTAGTACCTGGTCCGATGTTATCGGCATTATGGTCGGTTTTGTGTTTTTTTTTGGAAAGGGGAGATGAGACTATTGTTGCTAGGGCATCAATTTGTGGTTTCATAGAATTTCATGAAAGAATAGGCTTGTTGTATTTTCCAGGGGAGGGAATTAGCTTTGATCAGTGAAAAGAAGGTTTAACAAAGCGATGTTCACTTTAAGTCTGCCTCTATAGCGTTGAAATAAGCTCCTTTTTGAGTACCAAAGTAGACAGAACTGCTCTGAGAAATGACAATCTTGATCTTTCTGGCTAGCAGCCATCCTGTGGCTTAATGGAAGTAGTCTTCCCACTGTGAGTGGTAGAGTCTTCTGGTTGGTACAAATGAAGGGTGATAAAAATTTTGCCAAATTTTGGCAGCCTCTTTTGCCTCGTGTTCATCAAGGTGGCTAGTGGTTCAGCAAGGCCCGAATTAAAGGGATTATGAGAAGTCATAAATCGTGAAATGGACGACCCAAGTGGGGTGCATAGGATTAAAAACGGACATCAGTTCTGCAAAACCTCTCCTCTTCATTTTATCCAATCCCTAACCAGACCTGGATGTAATAGATGATCCTGCTGCAAAGGATGGCGACCTCTACGATCGACCAACCTCATGGGTTCAATCAATCCTCCAGCACGAGGACGATCATCCCAAGGACGAGGAAACTGTCTATCAGCGCAGAGTGACCTCATACTTCGAGCCAATCTCATTGGATGGCATGCTGCAACTACCGCCCATCAACGACCTTCAGCGGAGAGAGGAATTTCGGGGCACTCGTGTAATCCCACCACCGCTCTATCACAGTGATATGGATCTCGTTTCTACAGAATCTGTCGGCTATGGTGCCAGTTGGTCCACCCCAGCCCAACGGAACACATTCATCTGGGAGGCGATTCATTAAACAAGACGTGGTACTTATTAGTCATTCAGTAGCGAGACCCAACCGTTTTAATGTGGTGTACAGACTGCACCATGCACAAGCATACGAGTTTTACACTTGATGTGATCCACTTGCACCAAAACCGCCCATTCACACTGAATAAATACTTGAATTTAACAAACAATCTAAGGTCTTCGAGTGAGTTTTGAAGCAAGACCCCAGTAAGCCAGCACTTTTGCAGATAAAAAAATTATCCAAAATATTCTGCGAGTCTCCTAGTCTAGGCTCATGTAAAACTCAGGCACTATTTCTCAAAATTCGCCTACTTTTCGATTTTATCCTTACTCTTTTCGCTACCGGGATATTCTTGGGGAGGAGGAGAGGAGGGAGGGATTGGCTTTCGCAGTTTCTCTCCAATTAGCTTTTTTCCTCCCACATGGGTGTACAGCATTGTGACCTGCAGGTTCCGGTTGCGGGAGTTTTAATTATTTAAAAATATTCTCAAAGTGTGGCACAATCCAATAGTGCGACTTCGTTTTGATCAACTAGTAGTAAAATGGAACCAATCGAAATTTTCATCGTTGTTAGCTAGCGCGTCAACCTTGGACCTTGGTCGAGAGGTAAATTCTCGAACTGGCCAAACTCAGCAGTGGCAGGATAAAAAAGTGTGTAGAAGGTGCTCAATTTCTCCATTTCCTTTCATTCAGACTAAAATTTCGTTTACAAATACGATGATATTTACTTGAGAAGAACGTTGAAACCAGCGGAAAGATTGGCTTGGAAATTAAGCAAAGCAAAAAGATGGCATTTAATCGGCTCCAGCTTCCGACTATTTAATCAGTGATGCCTCTTTGCGAGACAATTCAATGCCTGCATTGCTGAGATACACCAATGTCGACTCTTGCCTCCATCGCCCCCAGCATACAATGTATCATGCGCACGTGCGGACGTTTGTGCTCGTGCGTTTGTGTCTGTTTGTATGTGCTAGTGAATCACGGTTACGCATCCATATAGCGCGCCTTCATGTAATTGGCTGATAGCACCTTGCACTCAGCCATTGGTTGACCGTGTCTAGCGTTCCTCTGCGAGTGGCAACAACCATGCGCCCTGTCCGCACTCATCGAACAAAGGTCGGCACCGGTGCAGGGAGCTCTGCGTAAGCAAAAAACTTCACGCAAGTTAGTTCCATAGTTGGCTGAATGCGTGATAACCTCCGTCACACTAGCGAAAATCGTTGTATTTCGCATCAATGTGGTTGACATTTTTCATAGATTGATCATGATCTAGCTTATGAAAGCTTAAAGGTGTACTTGGGAATACATCCATGACTAAAAGCACGCTTTTTGAAAAGTTTGATGTCT
>MIEF01007663.1:0-67517 GCA_001870725.1 Taenia solium | reverse complement strand
CTTCTTTTCCATCACACCTCCTTCTGGTTGTGCTTCTACCTCAGGCAATACCGCCCTAAATCTCCTGGAATGCAATATATTTCAGATGGGGATTTTAATCGACACTGAGGTGTGCCAAACAGTATAACCCCACCATGGCAAAGTGTGCCGGCCGACGGCATTGTGGATATGGGTCGAACCAGTCAGCCAAACACTACGTCTTGCTTGTTTTGTGGCGCACATCGCTCAAGCGTAAAGCTGCCCTGTAACATCCACTAGCGACTATCCTTACACAGTAAGAACAGGCGTCACCGCCCCACCAGCACCGACGGGCTGTATTCAAGCAGACGGCGTCCTACACACTTTCTTAGGTGGGTGTGAAATGAGTGACATCGTGGATCCCACAAATTTCAACCATTAGATGAAATCAGTTAGTTGGAGCCGTTTGCCAGCAACATGTGACGACACCTCACAGCGCACAAAATGGCCAACCCTTCTGACAACCATTGATTGATCTCAGGGTCACCACTCCCTCCCACTCCACCAATACTGGATCCAACCTTCATCACCGATTCACTCAACACATTCATCACCATCACATTCACCGATGCATTTCGTGTATATCTGATAAAATGCAAAGCATAACATCCATCAGATAGGGAAACACCATTAAATACACATTGTTCATTCTATCGCAACTACCACAACAAGTGGAAAAGTGGGTAACCATGTGAGATCTGTTACACAACAATACGATCAAGACGTAGAAGGAGAGGAGCATTGCCAAGCGCAATTCCTAGGAGCCTTCGCTCCTTTTAATTTTGTTCGCCTGCAAACAAAACAATTTATTATCGATATTGTTTAGTCAAATTAATATTCTGCAGAACGAAACGATATTTTTATACGGAAGAAATCAGAGGAGACACGCACCATTGCGTAGCCAGTTTGGTAGCCGCACATGTACCACGAAATGAGGAGATTGCGAACGGCCTTTTCATCATTCTTATATGTTTCGAGGAGCAGAGTACGCCAAAACTTCGATAGGACCGGACCACCGCTATTCTTCCATTCACTTCCCGGTGAAACTTTCTTGCCTTGGCCTTTTCCGTTTTTAACTTCGGGCTTTCCCGACTGAACGCTTGGCTCAGACACCACTATCGGGAGCCTCCTAAAATGCAAACGCATTTTAAGTCCGGAATCAAACGAACACAAGGCGTGCCAAACAGTGCCACTTCGCCTCGACGAATCGAGTCGGTTGATCGCCCTGGAACTACAAGCTAACCGAACAACCTACTAACACCGAGGGTGCAAGCTTACACCTAACACCAAATCTTGCTCTTTATTTTGACGCGAGTGCTACACAAACGTACATTTGTTTCACAATCTCTCTCCGCATGTGTTTCACATTTCGACCATAAGTAACCATGTCGGCCTCGGTTGAGTAAAACGGATAGATATTCTCAAAAGGCACATAGCATTCACGGCGTTTGCGATTCAAGAGCTTGACTTTATACATTCGCTCAGTAATGTCGATAGCGACGATCTTTACGAAGTAAAAGTATGCGTCGCCACCCCATTGACATACGCAAATATCACCAACATTAGGGTCCATCAGTCGCGTAGCACTCTGTAACGCAATAACAGCCTACATTCAATCAAGCCAAGTGATGCACACATTCTACTTTCTCTACCTTCTTCTCTGCATCTGCGACAGAGATACTCGCCTGTGTCTCTCTAAAACTTAAAAACCATGTCATTATTCTACACTGAATGCGAAAAGGGCAATATCAAGGAAGAACGCACCTCTGGTACGAATTCATCCCTCCAGTGTTGAGCAGCTTCTGGGCGGCAGTTGCGTTGTCTTCATCCTCCACCCACTTCCAGGACGAAACATCAACTCGATGTATGCGGTCAAGACGGATGAAATACTGCTCGTTACAATAATGGAGAAATTGTACATCACAATATCCAGCCTCTTCAATAATATCAATGATTTCCGCAAAGTACCACTTGTTGTCCCCTGACCACCGACACACACACACGTCGCCGACCTGCCACTCAGAAGACGACTCCATTCGCTTCCCCGAAAGCTCAAATGCAAGCGGACATTTAAGATGCATCATATAAAGATCGCAGTGTGATTTAACAAAACAAGTCAGGTCTGAACATCCTGATCAACAAAGGCAATACAAATACGGTTGCATTGAACTGAGGACGGCTCAAAACAGACCCGGAAGGTTCCTTTTAGAAGGGGGGTACATACCTCGACCTGATCCTGATCCCCGTCGTACGTACTCAGCGTACCCATTCTTTCACATCTGTAAACAATAAGCCCAGAACTTATTTGATGTACGACAGAAAAACACCTGTGCAGTGCAACAAAGCGAAAACGTACAAATCCCCTCCCTCGTCATAGGGACGCCCAGTACCAGAAATGGTCTGATAGGAAACAAGCTAAAATAGAATAGATTCATAGATTTAGATGGGCCATATCAAGGTACGAATGAGGCCGAAACTATGAGAACTCACATCATCCACTTTATCTTTTATCAATTTGGCAGCTTCCAATTGCATTTTTATGTAGCTTTCATTCAAGCTCTAAAGCAGTAAAATAACAGTTATTTGGGACAAGTATTTTCGGTGGTTGAACTATGCTATGCTAGTTTTCAAAACTTACATCTAAGCATTGAACAATTATATCATCTTTGGCACTTTCGAGCTTCATAATACGACCAACTTTTACCCAGCAGCTATCAGTGTTGCTGTCAGGAGTGGCAATAAGTACTAAGTTTCTGCCAGTATCAACAACTTCTACGACGCCAAATTCATGAGAGGCATCATCGGTCCTTTGAAAGACACACATATCTCCCCTTGCCAACATGTCTAGAGAACAAACAATTACGGTCCGACACTACCCTTGGCACAAAAGCATTAGAATCTATCAGAAAGAAAGGCTCTCTAGCAATAATATTACAAATTCTGCGATAACGACCTACTAAGCCTCAACCACAGTCTATTCTGGCATCAATGAAAATACCTGTAGCTAAGGAAAACATTTGAAAAAGGATCAGGCACACCCAGCAGCCACGATTTAAGAAGCTCGCATTCAGAGAACCACTTACAGAACCCCATAACCATAACCAACCGCACACCGATAAACCGTACCTGCCAATCAACTGAAGCGGTTGCGCTGTTTCACAATGCAGTTGAACAAATGTATTACCTGCTTGAGTAAAACAACTTTTAAATTGCTTAAGTTGATTCTAAAAATAAAACCTTTGCTTTCAAGGCCCAAAAACCTTTTCCGTTTCAATCTTACTTGCAACTACAGCTTAAGAAGGGACGATGTCTAAAACAAATATTTAGTTGCAGAAAGGCCTTGGGTCTTACTGCATTTTAGATTAGGGCCATGCCAGTTGTGCCCAGTTTCAATTGTATTAACTTTTTATTTAAAGTTATAAATATTAGGCTCTTCGACTGATAACAGACTACCTTGAATAAAAAAGTTGAATAATGAGCCGATCCGAGGATGACTCAAGATCTGTGTGGCATTAAGAGAACTCTTAGAAGGCACTATGCTAAAGCATAACATATGTGTATTCCAAAAACAGAGGAATTTTGGCTGCTAGCTAGGCTTGGAGGTCAGCCAGCTCGGCTAGGTCAATAATGTAGTATTCCGATTATTGCTTAATTGTAGAAGATGGCATAGTTGTAGCGTGCCGAGACTTCCTTAAGGATAAAAGATGACTTGTCTGTAGCATCCCGAGGCTCCCTTTAAGGTAAAAGAATTCATAGTATTGGGGCAGATTACATAATCTGGAAACAGAGGGCTTTGGGGCTGTTGGCACGGCCCAAAGGCCGTCCAACCGGCTAGTACAAGATGGCCACCCAAGTGGCTAAATCAGCAGTTCAAACAAACAAAGTGTTACAATAGCATCAGGGCAGAATACATATTCTGGAAACAGAGGGATTGGGAGCTGCTGCAACGACCCCGAGGCCGGCCAGCCGGCTAATACAATATGGCCACTCAAATGACTGAAAATGGGCCGGCCTGTGGGCCTTCCAACAGCCCCCAATCCCTCTGTTTCCAGAACACATGTATTTTACCCTAGAACTATGCCTTCTTTTATCCTCAAGGCAGTCTCGAAACGCTACATTGGTGGCAGCGGAAAGCGCACCCGACTTTGGTGGATTTTATCCTGCTCCGTACTGCTTCTGACAAACTTTGGCGGTGTGAAAGAGGTGCATGTGCTACGGACGGGAGAATCTCTGGCATCCCACAACAGGCGGGCTGAGATCGACGTCCATCTTCGACACCTCCCTCGCCCTCGTGTTCTGCAAAGAAGCCATTAACAACTGAAACGACACTAGCCGTGAACTCCATGTTCACTGGAACTACCAAAAGGGATCAACGACGTTGCAATCAAGCATTCTCCGTAAGCTCTCAGGTGCAGAATATGCAGGACGCCATTCGACAGCATCGTTTTACGCTTTGCACACCTGGATCGTGTGCTCTCCGTTCCTATGAGGCCCGGTTGCCCCACTTGCTGAGGATTCTACGACACCCTTGGGTTTCTCCCACGGCATCAAACAGCTTGGATTCACAACGTGTGTTGCACGTGTCTTGACCCATTCGAAAACTTGGATTCGTACCCACATCTCTCATTGGGCCACATTATCGTGGGAGAGGAGGACTAAGAAATGCGCATTTGCCGCACCGAGTGCTACGCGGAATCGATGGCACTACGAGAAGACATGCGCTCGAATCTCGATGGCTGGCGCGGTTAGCTCGTGGGTGCTTCCCCCAACACTGATTACGTTGTGATGGCTGACATGGGAGGCTGACCAAGGGGAGCGTCGGGGATGACGCTTGAAAGAAGGGAGGGACTGTGTGATACTTTGCTTCTTTGGACCGCTTGTTTTGGTCAAGTGGTTGGACATATTGTGCCAGCCGGTTGGCTGGCCTCCAAGCCATACTGGCAGCACCGATCCCCCTGTCCCAGAATATATATATTCCTAAAGGAAATCTCGAGACGCTACATTGGCATTTGTGCATTTTGGTATTTACCACTGTTTTCCCCTCAATGGTCCATTAAGTAAGACACCTGGCCTCTATAGTTTTCAAACATTCTGCATTTTCATATCGATTTGTTTTAGTCTCTTTTTTCATTTTATGCTTCTAACTTAAAAACCCGCCTCTCTGACCCTTTAAATTGAATTTATTAATTAGTCCATATGGCAAAAATTTAGAATTTTCCACTTATACTTCCTCTTACCTACGACTATCAAGGAAATGCTTAGACATATTGTGTCCTGATGCTTTTTTTGTTTTGCAGTCTTAAAAGGATCAATATATCGGGCCTATGCTCGCTCTCATATCTTCAAAGTTCCCCTCAAGTTCGCCATTTGAATTGCACTCTCATCTCTAGCCTTAAAGGTGTATTGAAAGCATCCTAAGCATGCAAATTTCTATGGTTTTAATCCTTTATTTTTTGTTGCTGGGTGTATTCTCCATGACCTTTTGATATTAAGTCTCGCATTTCGGCGCTGATGGTGCTTCACCCATCAACTCACTTGTTCACTGTTTTCATGTGCTCATGTGGTGGCCTTTCAGAGGCGGTTATGCGTTGTGTTATGTGGTCTGAGTACGTTTTATTTCCATTCATTGCATTTGGGGGTGGAATAGTTTGTTTTTTTGTCACGGCCCAAATCATTTTTGTAGCATCAACTATCGTCACCCATTGTTTACTGATTGTGCTAATTGTTCGAACCTTCTGATCTTTATTGACAAATGCCATTTGTGCTTTTGCTTGCATGGTATTGGGTGATTGTATTCTTAGGTTGTTTCGGTGCAGCTCTTTTGAGAACTACCGCCACTTTGACTTGTGCTCGCTCTTTAGAGAAATTATTCTTTCCAGCAAAAATAGGATATTTACTGACTTCTTTGTGTATTCATTCCCCATAATTTGACATAAATTTCGGTAAGATGTTCCAATATTGTTTATTTGTAAATGTTTTTATCTAGTTCCGACTGACATTTTTTGGCTTTAACGCACTGGTGTGGCAAACGAGATGCTTAGCGCTTTTTTAAAAAATCTTCATTCTCTCTCAGTAAGTTTTTATGCTATTACAATTGTTCTTACAAGCATAGAAACCAAATCCTGGGTCCAAGTTTGTGATAGTTACGGGCAACGAGAGTTGTGACCTGGATAGCATTGCTTGCGCAATCTGTTACGCCTACATAAAATCGAAGGTATGTTCATTTTTACCTTTTTATTTTCGTTTTCTATTTAAGGAGAATCTGAACAATAAAGCCATCTACATCCCTTACTGTAACATACCTGAATCTGACCTCGATCTGCGAACAGAAGCTACGTTCTGGTTGAGACGCTGTCGGATTGACAAGAAAGATCTGTTTTACGCCGGCAGCTTGGATTGGTTGTTGAATCCAAAATCTGCAGAAGAGTTATCTGTCATTTTGGTCGATCATTTTCAGAAAGAATCGAGCAATACCTTCAATTTCTGCCCCGTTTTTGAGATAATCGATCATCACCCCCTTTTGCCAAGTTATCGAAAACCAGAGACATGCAAATTCTTTTTGGTCGAGAGGGCTGGTTCCTGTTCTTCCCTTCTAGCCCACGAACTCTTCAATCGACTTCCGCAGGCATTGACGCCGCCAGAGCTTTGTCGACTATTGTATGGTTAGTATTCCGTTGCCGTCTAAAATTCTTGTAGGTGCAATACTGATTGACACTGACGGCCTGTCGCAACAGGCAATAGATACTCAGAAAGCAACTCAAAAAGACGTGGAGGCTGTGAAAAAGTTGGAAACCTTCGCTGGAACGGCCATGCACACTGAGGGAGCCACTAGGGCAGCTATCTACAGAGGGATCTTGGAGGCCAAGTTTTGTATCGATGGTAGTCATTCGTCGTAATTTTATATCGGGCTAGCGAGTTGTAGTAGTTGATCTGTTCAACTCTGAATGATCCCTTGAATTGCTTTTCATTAAGCTCTTTGTGCGAGTATGGATAGCAAAGCCTCCATGCCTACCATTGGTACTGGCGAGCTTTTGCACTAAAAGTAGCAGTTGGCCCGAACGTCTATTGCTTTAATTTTAATTCATCTCTCCTAATTTGTTTACTCTTAAAATTTTCTGGAAATTTGTTCATTACTGTTAATTTTGCGGGTTCGAGCGTCCAAAATACATTGCTTCGTGTTTATTTACATAATCTGCAAGTTCTTCGTGTTTACCACAAGCATGTGAAATAGCTCATCCATTTCAGGTCTTTCGCTTTGGGATCTACTTCGGAGAGATTGCAAAAGAGTTATTGTTGATTCCGAAACCCACCCATACATCGTGTGCTCCACAATCACAGGAATGGACTTTAAAGTAACCCCTCCTGCTTTGTTTTGTATTGATCGTTTGTTGCGTGCATCACACCGTGCCTTAGTTTCTCGCTGATTAGTGCATGTCCGAACTTTACGTGGACCTCTTTATGTTCGCCTGAAGTGTCTTCCCTCTTCAGGAGCTTTTGGGGCGCCGTGACTTCAGCCAGGAGGCGATTCGCTTTTGTGAAGCGCAGAATGCACGGGTGCTGGTGTGTGTGACCGTTGGACTGATTTCTCTATGTCCCTGCGACCATTCTCACGACGATCCCATCTCTACACCGCTTTCCAAAGAGTTTCGTCGAGCCGTTGTTGTCACTGCTCCCGTGAAGCATCGCAACCTCTTGGACAGTGTAAGTGATGTCCTACCTATTTTTCCAGTTAGCATAATGGCATTAACTTCCCTACTCGAGGTAATGAGTAGCATGCTTCACATGTACCGTACATGGAGCTTTGGTGTGCCGCTAATGCTAGGAAAATTGGACGATTTTAAATGCTCCCCAATGCTTTCTTTTCAAAGGTTTTATAAGATTTCCTAAGTAATCCAAAACTTACATGAATGGAAGATGTGTATTCGATTCAAATGTACAAATATTGGTGACTATTCACAGGTTTTCACACTTTCACACTGCATGGATAAAACTGGGGTAGGATTTGTTAAATCAAAACTCTTCATTTATCACATCGCTCGACAACCTCACTTTCCGTCATTTAAAGCCATTGATCAGTGTTGTAAATGTTGCAATGGTGTTGTCCGGTTAAAAAGGGCGGCATTGGTTTCGGCTTTTTTGTTTCATCTCACAATGCACTCTTTGCGGGCGTGGCGGACGCCAGCTTGCCTATCTATTATGCTATCACTTGAATGCACATCATTTAATCGGGTGCTGTTTTGTTCTTACGTCCAATTTTAAAGTAAATAGCACATTCGACAATCGTATGGAAGATGTGTCGCTTCGTATTGGATAGGATTGCTTTAAATTTGAATGTCTTCACGGGGAGCATCTTGTATCTGGAGCCGCGTGCTACTCACTAAGCAAATACTTGTCTGTGAATCTAATTCGTGCAAATTTCTATTTTTCGGTCCCTTTTAAGCTTGAACCTTTTATTCACCGATATGCATCTTTAATCCATATTCTTACGAAATCTTGCTTAGCATTTTCGTCATCGGATCCTATCAAAGAGGAAATCAGCCTCCATGGCTCAGATGCCTTATTGTTTTAATGCGACGCTAATTGTCACTCATTTTTTTGACTACTTTAATAGCTGCCAAAAAAGACTTGCAATATGTAATTGCCCTCAGGTCTGGGCATCCAACGTATTTTCTATCATTGTAATACCAACTCGTCTGTTTGCGACCCTATTTGGTGGGAATGTTAGCATGACCTGATGAGAAAAACATGCGACGCATTTTTGATGTGAGACTCAGGTACGAAAGTCTTTTTCTTTTACGTCGCGGAGATCTGCTTTATACTGTTAATGGGTAATGCTAAAGCTTTCTTTACTACTCGTGGTCTTTCAGTTGTGGACCTACCTGATGGCGAATGCTAAGGCGTTTCTCTCTGAATGCCCCCTGGCTGAAAACTGTAGCCGCGGCAGCGGTGGTGAAGTCGAACCTGATGTCTATGTTGCACTCATAACTAACAGGGCAGTCACACGAAAGCAGTTGATTCCCATTCTCATCGCCTTTTTGAGCTCGCAGAAGTAGTATCCCAGTCAGGTATGTCCTTTCGACTCCGGATGGCAATTTTATTGCTTCACTTTTCGTTGATTTTCTTAAAATCAATGCAGCTCATCATTCCTCATCGTCAAATACCCGCTGATATTTAGTTTCCGATTATTAAGTAGAAATTCCACCAATCTTTCCTATCACGCAGCTTATTAAAATTTCGGTCTTTGCCGTTGAATCTATCCAAGTTGAGGTCTTCTTCTGTCGCCACTAATGGATTTTATGCGCATAGGCATCTTGTTTGTTGTATTTGATTATTTAGTCTTGCTCATTGCTTCAAGGCTACTTATAACCTTTTCGGTGCAAGGCAGTGGTTGCATGAAGTTTTTTGGACTTGAATTCTTGCACTCGATCTCTATCTGTTGGCATTGAAACCGCTTATTTTACCATGCTTGTCCCTCCAAGTGGCACCTCATAACCCATGTATACAGGATGAACGAGGTCAGCAAGCCACAAGACACTGTATTTAAGGCCTACATTTTACCCCCCCCCCTCCCTTTTTTTTACTGTATTGATATACTGACAGGATTTCAAGTTTGATCGTCGCGACGTTAAGAAAGTGCGTGCATGTTACCCGATGCTTTGTGACGGTTAAATTTCTGCCTCCACAGCGCCCTTTCACATCCTGAAGTGTTCAACTCATTGGGCAACTGGTAATCATATCATTATTATTATTTTGTCTAGTAGGGGCACGTGAGTATTTGTTACTTGGGATACTGTTCCCTGTGTAAAGTGTGGCGCCATCTCATTCACGGTTGCCATTCTCTCTACCTTCCTCCCTCCCCCTTTTCTCCTCCTATTCCCATGGGGCAGGCGACTAATGTTGTGTCGCGAGGCTTGGACGCTGGCACGGCCTTGTTTTCTCGTGATCTTTGGAATGGGCGACTAACTTTTAGGTCAAACTATCACCTAAAGTGATGGTTTACGCGGTTATGAAGTATTGCGATCTTTTAAATTCATTTTCGAGTGTTGCTGACCATCATCCTTTAGATGATTAAGTCTATAATCAGTAACGAAAAAGGATAAGTGCCATCTTTTTTCACTCACGCTTATGACCGCCATCCTTCTACAAACCGGTGTCCTTATTTGTTTAGCCGTCGGGATTACTAGGGTGCTCCACCTAAACGCCTTAAAGCATGTTTCCCGTGTTCTTAAAGTGGCTGATTTACTTGATTTAGTAACATTGTTAAATACACCAAACATGTACTCAGCTTGCATTTTCAGTCCAGCAATAAGCATTTTTTTGTTTTTTTCAACTGAAACAACAATAACTGATCTAGGAAGCACTGGAAAGTGATCAAAATACGCACTTGAAATAGGTTTTCCTATTAGTAGATCTTAATGGGTACCTTCATATCCCGTACTTGTGTTTGCGTGCCACGCGATAGTTCCATGAATCTCAGATGTATAGCAACAACAGCAACAAGACACCAAACCTTGTATTAGCTCCAACGGCAAATTGGCATTGCTTATTTTCTATTTTTTTGGCTGGGCAAAATCATACATTTTGCTTGCAGTCTAATTTTACTTGCAAATATGCGACCTCGCCATGGGAAAACCTCGTGACCCGGATCTTATGCTGTTCCTCTCCATCCATCTCCAATCCTATATCTGCCTCCCCTGATCTCTCTAATCACCCCAGTTGGTCGAAACGTCAAAGCGCTGCGTAATTGCTTGCTGAGACGTTGCCAATTGCACACACAAACTCATCGGAATTAAGCGTCTGGGTGCCCAGCCCCGATAAACATAGGAAGACATTGGGTAAAATTTGTCTCGAGACGCTATTCAGGGTCAAACCATGAGAAGGTTCGCGACATTTTACAAACCTGCTTAGTTGTGTTTCCTTTCACCTGCGCGGCATGGACGAAGTTGCAATGTGGGGGCTACCCGTGCGCCCATTGCTGCTGTCGCCTCCGCTTGCAAATCTGCCTCTGTATTTGTGTGCATTAGCATGACAGCAGTGTGTCACAAATCGTAAATCCCTGCCTTTGCATAGCGCTTATGCAGTTATCCTGTTTTTTGCGTCCTCTTTGTCCTCTGGGTACGCTCTCCTTTCCTTATTCTGGCCGTTGATGTCCTGTATTCAACAATGAACGCTTTTTTATCTAAGTAAACGATCACTACTTCGTCGTGGTGTAAGAGTACACACTCTATGTGGCTTCACAATTGCGTTGTCGAATTTTAGCCAACTATTAAGCTAAATGACGGATAGTACATGGGGGTTTCCTTCCGAGCAGTGTCTGGTCATTTCTCCTTTCTACCACCGGTTACCTTAATTATTTGCATCTCTTGATGCCTTGGACATGTAGACATGCTTTGAGGATGGGAAGCCACAGTGTCGTACTCGATTTCATTCCTCAGGAGGTAGGATTTTATAATAATGTAAGCGATTCATCGTTTGCAAATTGGGGACAACTTTGAATTTCCGCTCTATGGTTTTGGTTTGAATAATTGTAAAGCGCCTAGATTTTTCCTTAAAATCCACTTACATACGCATATACGCAAATGCTAGCTTTTCCCTGTTTATTCAGGCAAAGCACCGCTATAGCTGCATAGTGCAGCGCTTTGAACTGGGAAAGTGGGAGCAATCGAGTTATTCAACTGCAATAAGTGATCTCTGCTTGTTTACAGTCATTGCCCTGGGCATCTCCATATGTCTCCACAAATGCTTGTTATGTACGCTTGCTTCAGCGAAAGTAAACATTAAATGGTTATTAGAGAAACATCGAGCTGCCTGTTCTGGAGGGGAATTCCTATTCTAAAAAAGCCTACTTTTTATTTATCTACGGCTTCGTAAAGGTCCTCCAAAACGAACTCGAAGAGGTAGTCACGAACGTGAACGATGGGCTGAGGTCTTGACGTTAATGATGGATCATAGCTTCTCAAGCAAGAGTAAAGAAGCCAGAACGAAAGGGGTGTCAAATCCAAAAGTTGATGCTTAAGATTGCCCTGTTTCACATCGGTAAATTGTTTCAAGCTATGCCCGTGCTTATTATTTAATTTTCTACTTCCCCCTCGATCTTATTTATGTGTTCCAGACTCTGGTATGCCACTCTTGTTTCGAATTTTGTCGAAGCTACATGAACGTAGTATCCGATTTATCCCTGAAGGTGTCATCTGGTTGGGGGCTAAGCAGAATAGATGTCGTGAGCAGAGTTTCGTGACAGCGTGGAGGCCAAGTCACGAGTGGCAGGAAAGGTCTGCGCAGTCAGATAGTAGATATCATTTCAATAAATTGATCGTGAACCGTGCATCATTGAAAAGTGCTCAAGGGCGGGGTGGTTTCTTTTGGACACTGAGTGGGTTACCGTGCCTACTGGTTACCAAGGCCATTAGCATCACTTTTGGTTTTAAACGTGGTCTAATTTGTACGAATCCGGAAATCAGTTTTGAGGGCGTTTACTTTTGTTTTGCCAATGAGGTGAATGGTTGATAGATTTGCTTTGAGGGGATTTAAGTTTTTTCAGTTCTCATGTTATTCCTTGTCCAAAGCCTATTCCTTCCAGAATCAAGCACCTTTGAGTCACTCCTATTCCATGCGCCCATATAATTAAAAATTTTGTTTATAAATTCGTCTTGAACCTTCTAAGTTTTTTGTCTAGACTGGGGGCAGAAAGTGGTGACAGTAAATACAGGCGATTTTGATCGTGCCACCGTTTCCAGCACGCCATCCTATCTGGAAAGTGCACACGCACACACGCAATGACAGTGAAGGGGATTTTTTCAAACAGCCTGAAATTTTGATTGCTTTAAATCCTTTGCGTATGCTTGTGTTTTGGCGTCCGGTCTTCTTCCCCACTTCGCAAACCTTGACTTACTCAACCCTTTTATTCCCCTCCTAACGTCGTCGCTGGCCTCAAGTACTTCATAAATGAGGACTTTTTTAGAGTCAATCGTTGGTTCTAGGGCCATTTAACTCGGATTCCCAAAATGCACTCATTAGCAAATGAGATTAGTTGAGCAATGCTAAAATAATCATCTCATGCTCACATAATGTAAATTCTTTCGCTGATGCTTATTATCGCTCTGCATTTTCCTTTTTAGATTCACTTTGGATCACCTACCCCTTCCCATTGTCTTTAATCTCATTTTTTCATTTTCGAAACTCTGTGTTTTGTGTTGCCTTTGAATAACAATCATAATAAAATTGGTTGCCACCAAGCTTTCGCCTTTTGTTCTACGCCTGGTAATGCGTTGACCCCTCTACTTCATGCACGCAGTGTGAAAGTTCACAGACCACTCAAAGCAAACTCTTATTGCTTCCGTTGGTGATCAAACAGTGTTGGCTTTTCCCCTTACCGCACACTCCTGTCAAAAGCCCAGTGGGGAAAAGCAATTGCTTCCCATTGCAACTTTGTCTTCCGAATTCTAGTGTCATATAAGAGGTGGTAGTGCTCACAGCGTCATGAAACGTTGGAGTTTGGTGCCGTCGGTTTCGCCTGTTACTTCCCTTGCCTTTCTCTGGAACTAAGTTGCCCTCTCATAAGTCAAATCTGGTGGATGGCAGTCCTCTAAACTACCATGCAGAAAAGACTCCTTTTGGTGCAATTAGAAAAATCCCACTTGATGCAAGTGTATGGACGTATGTGACTTGCTGACATGCTCCGTTCATTACCATGGGATTGGTGTTGTAATACCAGGATCCTTCTTGTACAATCTGACTTTTGGCTGCACTCACGAAAATCGTCTAGGGTTGTGTGCGATTGGGAGGTGCATGCTGTGGGTCTGTCGGTCATGGTTTTCAAGGCACCGTTTGCAAGGCAAAATCCGCGGTTGCTGATTGAGACGAGATTTTCAAATTGTTCGAATGGTTCATCGTAATCAGATGATAACTTTCAGGTGTATTTTGTAGTCTCGTTGATTACACTTGATTTACTATGAAAGTGCTGTGATAATTTACAGAGCTACAGTAGAACTACCGACTTCTGCTTTGCCCCTCTAACCTGTCAGTTGACCGTTTGACGTTTGTAACTACACGTCATGATTTCACAAACACTACCTTTCCAAGATTCTATAACACTGACTAGCACAGAAGTTGTTTACGTATTTCTCATCCATGTGAAGTTGGGAAATGAATTTTTGACACTTACAAGGCAGAAGTAGTGAACTTTCCCATCTTGCTTTTCCACCACTTAATGGAGTGTGTTTGGTGTTGTAGTCCATGGGTTATGAATTCACGAAACACCGTGATACCTTTAACTCCCTCCTTAGCAAGGCTTCAAGGTAAACTCCATCATAACGACTTCCCGAGTGACCAATTTAGCTGGTGCTCAAAAGTAACTGTCCGCGGATCGAGAGCGTTCCTCTTTCAGTTGCATTGTTTTAAGCCCAAATATGGGTTTGCGACACGATATGCTGTAGCAAGTTACGATTCCAGGGCTCAGATATGAAAATCGTAACGTCACATGCATGGTGTTTGAGCTGCATCTTGTTCTCTTTACTTTTCTTTATAATTAAACGAAGTGTTGGTGAAATCCAGGACACTACTGAGCAAATGTACTTGTAATAGTGTTTTTGTTGCTCTTCATGCAAATTTAAAACCCAACGGCCTGAATTAGAGTGTTTGAGATGTATGCATGAGTAGGGGACAGCACTTTTTTAGCTCCTTTCCCTGGGTGGGATTATTTGAGGTCTCTCAGATTAGAATTGATGTCACGAGTTGCACCCCAATGAAATCTCCACTTTGAGCAAACTCCCTGTTGTTGGCTTTTGGAGTTAGAGCTGTCAATTGTTTGTGCTACCTCTATTTCTTTGCCTGCTGACAACAAAGAATGTCACATCTATTTTCTAGTAATGACAGTCAAAACCAGCAGTTACTGATCGACCTGATTTGTAGTTGTCTGGAGCAAAACTGCGAACAAAAAGGAGGTAAAAACGCATCCTAAGGTGTCAAGAGGACCAAATTTTATTAACAGCTCCGCTTTTTCACGCTCTGAAGTGTCTGCTTGCTGATTTTGGTACATTAAAACCACTTTTCTCACATGAAATTCCTAACATTGGGCGTTAACTTAAATGGTTTCCCAAAAAGGTATCTGAAGGCACGTATTAAGCCCCTTTTAGTCCTCTTCGCAGAATTGCCACCTACTTGCCTGCATCTCTGTCAGTCAAAACACAACCGCCTATCCTTGATGGTCCATTAACTGGCACCTTCAGGTATTCAATGAACTAACTTTTCTTTTCTACATTTCACGGTAGCCACTGTGTGAGGGTGTAATGTCCTACTTGCTCTCCTTTTATCCCTCGAAATGGCACGTTATCAGTTCCTGTTGATAGCTAGTACTGACTAGGTGACCTTTTCTTCCAAGAAAGATTTATAATTTGAGAAGTGCCACTTTCGATGAAACTTGCCGGACAGTCCTATTTTCTAAGATAACAAAATAACTTTTCAAACGTGTTTCCCTCATCGAGGAATTTATTATTTCAGTACTGAGTGACTAATCCACATACCAGGTAAAAGGGCATTTAGACGTCGAGCATCTCGAACCTTTGCCCGATACTGCGCACGACTCCGCATACGTGGTTTGGGTTTTCCAACCCATAAGTGATTTCATAGACTCATTTTTATACATGAACGATGGCAAACCCCCACACTATTGACGAAAAGTAAGCATACTGAGGTTTTACGTAATCATGTCAATCTCCGTGTTTTCCGAGTTATCTGGAACTAAATTGTGGCAGTGGTTCTGAACTCCTCTATCTTTACTCCCCTTCGCAAGCATTAGACTCCACTTCCAAAAGTTTTGCTAGCTTAAATAAACTGGAGAATTTGACTTAATCTAGTCTGATTTTGACGCCATGACCGATGCTCGGGATTATGTAGTCATCCTGATTCGGCTTCTAATGTACGGCCCTGCTGGAACTGACAATCATTCTGCCTACGTTCAAGCATTGGCTAATTCGTCTTTTGCCGTCTGAACAAATCAAATACTCTACTTTCATCAAACCGCAATTCTTCCTAGAAAAACACTATTTTGTGATGTCTAGCTTTTGTCTAATTCCCCTCTCCTAACTCACTAATGTTTTAAATGGAACTGTAATCCCTAAACGGAATTGTGATTTGTCTTCCCTCCACCGCCATCTGTCACTGGAGAATCCAGACTGCACCCATCTGTTGGTATGCAGGTAATTTTTCAGACCATTAGGCAAGGCCTATTTAGCTGCACGTCACAGAGGTGGTAGGGTGGTGCGCGGTCTTTCTCTTCGAAAAAGTTCCGCGCGCTCTCTCCCGCATCTTATTTGAAAGTGGACCGCTACTTGGAAAATATGTTTTGCCACATCACATTAAGCTCTACCTCACTTAAGTAACCTGAAATTCTGAGTTTTTTTCCAGTTCTGAAGATCTTCAAGACTGCTCTAGTTGGATGATCATCCTAAATCAACTTACTAGTGCAAGCCTCATTTATCTTTACCTCTGTCACTACTGCGTCTTCATTACTACTCTACCCACTGCCTATTGTCGGCGTTGGTCTTTGCTATTGAACCTCCTGGCTGTACCTACTTTAATCTCAATGTGAGCTCCTTGCAGAGGTGCCAGAATGTTTACAAATTTAGTTTGCCTTTGAGACCGGCTGTAAAATTTGTCCCGCTTAAACTGTGGTCACCTAGCCCTATGGATGGACATTCCGTCGACTTAAGTAGAATGGGGCTTGAAATTCTCAGTAGCTGTAAAAAATTCAATCGAAGATGTGCGAATTAAAGTGAGGTGCATCCAACCAAGCTGACTGGACGCTTTTCTTTGTTGCAGGTGTATTGAGAATTGACCTCAATGACTGCAAGAAGCAAGGTATGATGGAAAACCCATTCTATTCTTTCTTTCTGGTCTCCGGATTATTATCACTTTCCTTCTCACCTTTCTGGCTTCAAATCCAATTTTGGATGTACCTGACCACTTGCTTTTGAAAGGACAGCATTGTCACAGAATCATTTGCTTGCACTTTATTCTTAGCGTCTTTGATCGACCCTAGAATTCTGTCTGCCAAGTACTTCATGGTATTTTTTTTCCACTTTAGACTCTTAAACTTTTCTACAAGTTGCACAAAACTCGACTTGCTGTCTTTAAGGATGATGTTCTTGCTCTTGCACGTAAGTTTTCCTCGCATAATACTAAGTTTGGATATTGAACTACCTTTTTTGGCTGGCAAAATGAAAGTACTCGCTAATTCGACTAACGTTTTGAGACGATTTAAATATCAAGGCGAGAGCTCGCCTTCGGCAATTTTCTCCCCACTCGCCTTGATACTGCCGCCCATATGCAGCCGCAATTTACTGTCTGTCGCCTCAAGCAGACTTTGTGTTGCCAGAACACTTTGGCCCATCCAACTATCTTGATTCTACCCTCCAAAGCATTTGCTCTTTCTCTGGAGGGAGGATTTGTGATCTACAATCGAAATAATGCTGAGTTGGTTTATTTTCACCCCTTAAACTCTCATCGAGATACCAAGTAAGTTAAACACCTCCTAGAGACCATCAACAGCTACGGTCAAACACATCTTTAAAGCTGTTTAATTTCCTTAACCTACGAACACGATTTACTTTCCCAATTCTGCTCACGAGCCTAAAAATTGATAAAGATTTAATGGGTCGAAGGTAATAAAAGCGGTTTGGCTTGAGTCGATTAACGACAGGGAGATGCAAAGGCACTATCTGCATCTCTCATTCGCATTTTCTGTACCCTCAGCAGGGACATTCTTCCGGCTCACCATCACTCGCTTTCGATGTCTCCCACCTCACACCCACCATCAAATCCTCACGAGACCAGATTGATGACTAAAATAGTTTGTCGTTTTGATAAAGCCCTCCCACGAGAGGCCGTTGGATGCTTTTGTTATTCTCCCGATTTTTTAACACACACCCATTTTAGAGCCGGTTATGAGGCGTCCAGTGGACGGGAGAGACTTTGATTTATGGTTGTTGTGATTCGTTGCGTTGACCCCTGTTATTTGGTTCATTGTCTCATCCGTTTCACTTTTGAGAATATAAACGCAATACTCTGAAACCATTCCCCTCTAATGTAGGCTGACAAGTTTGGCTGATCTATCAGTGTGTCATTTACGGACAAAGAATTCTTATTTTTTTCAGTAACTCGAGCAAAAATAAACGAGGAATTTCGCAAAAATGCGAATGTAACGGACCTGGTGAAACTGGGTGAGGTGAGATTTTCCTCAGGCTTTGATGTTTTGCTCTCGTCTTTGTGTAGTCCAAAAATCATTTATTTATGAACTCCCAAGTTCGTCATCAAGAGACTTAGAGTGTAATTTTCCGCCTCATTATCAGTAAAAAGGCTGCGGATCCATGTCGCGTCTGTAGATTTATGCTTCCGCATATTTTCTATTCATCACGCCACAGCTTACCTGTCTAGTCTAAACCAATCCCATTGAAGTGATTCCATATTCTTTGATACATCTGCGATAGTATTCGGCTGGTATTATTACTAATACTACCCGAGTAGCTAGGTAGATGCGATATTAACCCTAAAAAATTGGTGGAAAAAAGCTCTAGGCTGATTTGGACTTTGGGCTACCGCTTGGGTAGGATTAATGGTTTGGAGATATAAATGGCAAAGGGCGATGGTGATATAGTTAAGCGCCATATCAACATCACCTGTCCCCCTATTAGTCCATGGCCTGCGGCTATCCTTCACAAAGGACATCTTCATTGCATAACTTGAAATGGAAAGCATGCAGTGCGGTGATGTCTCACAGGTGAGACACTTTAAAGAAGCGTTTCCATATTCATGCCCAATGGCATCGTCATTTGAGTTTTGGAGCGTAATATGTGGCCACACCCCTGTACAATAAATTATTCCATGTACCACAACTACCAGTTACTAGGTGGGTTTAATTTTGAGCTAATCAAGTCTTCGCTAATAGCCCTTGGTGGTTTCTTCCCACAGCTTTGGGAATTCGGGGAGGATGTCAATCGGCTTCTTCGAAAAACGGTTGTTCAATGTGAATATGATGAGCAAATTGGGCGATATAGTAAGTGTCCTCGGCAGAAAACGCATATATGTCTCTCCTTCTCGCCTTCACGCCTTCACGCCTTCACGCCTATCATTACGGTCCACCACAATCACTGCGTTTAAGCAGTTTGCTGAAACCTTACCTTTTTGCAGTAGGCTCTCAATTTTAGATGAAATGTCGAGACTGCTTCATCTAGTGAATTAATGTCGCTCTACCCTTCATGCTTATTTCTACCGGCCAATATTTCAACCTGTCAACAATTTCTTGCATGCCTGATTGTTTGCACTCCTTTATTAACCACAACTTTTGCTGGCATAGACCCTACAATTCCACAGTATTCTGATGATGTCGTTCTGATCACAAATTTAGTGCCGTCCGCCTTCAGTTGAGCTAGTGTTCAGTTAAAAGAAGGAGGGAAAAGTTCCCTCACTTCATCATGCATGAGTTTCGATGTCTATTGAGGCAAAGTCAGCGAGGAGTAGGGTGCAGATGAGCCAAACTGTCCTGGCTGTGCGTAAGATCGCAGATTGCGCTTCGAGCTTGTTCGGGTGGGTACGCCTACCGCAGTCCCTGCATCATCATCATCATCATTAATAATAATAATAATCGAGAGCCCGTACATTGTGTGGAGGTGACTTAGAGCAGGCGGGGCGTGAGTAAGCGTAGATCGCGACACCATGGTTGGGTACCTCCGTCTGTATGTAACTCCTATTTTTTAGTTTTATCATGTTCGCCATCAGCGTCACGTATGTTTCACACCTGTTTTTATCCCCGAGCCCGTTGCCAGACCTCGCAACAGCTGTAATTGCGCCTCAGGTCAATCCAGCCTGTTGAATGTTCCTGGTCCGAAGCGGATAATTATATGGCAGTTTTTTAGCAGTAATCGGTTTGGTAAATATGATTGCCGTTGATGTGATACATTGGGTCTCTAAAACGCTTTGGCTTTGATTGCCGAATGTGCCGAACATGTTTACCAGTGGGGTCGAAGCAAGCTTCGTGCTCTTTTTTTCCAGTGTGTGCCTACTTAGGCAATAAACGACATCATCCTATGTCTCTATTTTCCACGCTAAAATAATACCGGTTCTTTTATTTGACGGGGTACCGTCAAGCGGTAGGGTTTGGCTTGTCAATTTTACGTTCTGCAAACAAATTTAGTAGGATAGGATTTTTTAATTCCATTAACCCTGAAGACGTCGCTTGATAGTTGTTTCTCTTTCAGAAGCAAATGTGCGAGAGGAAATGGTCCGGGATGACGAAATCGACAGGAAACAATGACAGATCCTTCCTTTAATTCTTACCCTAACTTCGTGTACATTTCGAAAACGTAAGAAAAGTGCCATCTGAGTAGCCTTATTCAAGGCGAGGTGTGTGTGTATTTGTGTGCATGTGTGTGGTTCTATGGGGGGAGGAAGGGGAGATTTGGAGGATAGGCGTGGATGTTGGAGGGTCAGCAAAAACATTACATTAGGGCGTCAGCTTAAACGCACGCGCGCACCCAGGCACATACACGCACGCACGTGCGTTTATTTGGCCCTCCGTGACTGGCCCAGGCGCGGCCAATGATCGCGTGCCTCGGCAACTGAGGCTTGCAGGCGATATATATACGCACAGAGCCGAGCGTTAGACCGCGCTGTTAGTTCTGATCTCTCGCTTCTTGCACGTGTGTCTCCTCCCACCTCGTTTTCCACCCAAGCAGAGTAAGCAGCACAGCTTTATCCGAGGGGTTGAGCAGTCTCCTCTGTTCGCGAAGTTCGATACTGTGTATGTGGATGTAATCGGGACCGCGATGTCGGGAGAAAACAAGTATTCCCCGGGGGTTGCAGTGGCTAAACCGAAGAAAAGCCTTGTCATCATCCTCGCCATCCTCCTCGCTGTGGTCACTGTTTTGGCGCTTATCTTCTTCGCCACAACTCTCTACCTCCTATTGATTAATAGAAGTGTCCAAGGCATCGGTGATGAGGGTGAGTAGCTGCGTCACCAGTTATTAAAAAATTACTCTGTTGGGTCTAACACTTAATAGGAGAAACTGTTATCCTTGTGCAATAACTCCTTTGCTAAGTCAATTTACTGGTTGACAGCAGCTACTTTCGCACCTTTTGTGGTAGCACTTCGCTTCCTCTTTAGCAGAGGCCGATGATCGTCGGAGATAGGTTTCAAGGCCTCAGTCCTTCGTTTCACCACAGGGAGAGTTATTTTTGCCTGAGAAAAGATAAATTTGTTTACCCAAGCTGTTGGTAATTACCGGCAAACACCAGAGGCCAGTTGTCGGTTACTAAAGCTCTCCAAACTTTTGGTGTGTCATTGTCGTGCAGCTGTAGTCTGTTTTATCGTCTTTCTGAAATTTATAAAGACTAGTGTCGGGAGAAAAATACCATCGCTAGTTTCGATTAAGCGCATGATCCTATCAGCCCTTTTTTTGAATTTCTAAACAATTCTAACTGAAATGATGTTAGCACCCTCAGCCTTCCGTCTTAGTGACACATCCAAATTAGATTGCCTTCGCAAGCTAAATGCGAGTGATCAATCAGTAAAGGACGGTTGCCACTTTTATAGTGCGAATTTCGTTTCGTCAGAATCAAATTGCTTCAAAAGTTAATGCAACCAAAGTGGTGTCGATTTTCCCTTCGTTATATTTATGAATCTAAGCCATTCCTCCAAAAGACCAGACATCCGGCGGTTGAGGGTTTTCACAAATGTAGACAAATTGGGCAAAACTAAGGATGAATAAGCATGTTTACTTAAGTCGGTGGGGTGTTGCCCCAAATTGAAGCTATAAAAGGAGAGGTTTGTACCCATCGCCACTTGTAGACCCCTTCGTTTCATGTACTCTTTGGCCGATAGTCGGTTAGGTTCCTGTTGTAGCTCAAATTATCCCAATGGAACGAACAATTACTGTCCTATTAATTAACGTTATGGAGGGCCAACATCTCTTTATGATCATTAAAAATCCCGTTGAAGTGAATTCTTCTTTGCAAAGACTAAGTCCATTCCTCGTTCCAAACATCCGTTTGATTTTAACCTTGTCTCGCTCTTCTCTTAGATTCACAGTTAAAGGGACAGCTTGAAATATTTTTTTCCTCATTTAATATCAATCGACGGAAAATCGGACATTCTTCTCCTTGCATAGAAGAAGTACTTTTGAAAAAAGTCGGGGTTTACTGGAGAAGGAGTTGCTTGTGCAATAGTAAGTTGAATTGAGGTCTGTAAGATTCCCAAGCCCCATGTCTACATTTGGCTTTTCTGGTCGCATCGGTCCGCATTCCTGCAGTTCACAAAACTTATAAAATTATATCAGGGATGAAAAATTGTGTAGCTAAGGTATATTTAATGGCAACTAGAGCTTGGATCATACCATTAACTCCTAAAAATGAAATATCGCACTTATACTTCATTGTGCTACAAGCGATTCTGACGTATTCATACCGATAGCATCATCACTTCATTTCCCAGGTAATAGAAACAGTCAAATATGTCTCAACATTAAACAATGTAGTCTTCGTGCAAAGTGTTTACTCAGTTTTTCATTAGCTTTTGAAAACTCAGACACAATTTCAATCTTGATTGCTCTACTGCGCGTAATCTCGCTACTATTTTGGAGCGATTTTTAAACACCATCCATGTAAACCACATGAGAAATACCAACCATTTGATCTCTACAGGAAAGGCTGTTATTCACATAGACACTTTAAGCAGGCGACATTTTAAGGTTCCGGGCAATTTTGTCGCCTTTTTCTACATGCGTCTAGAGGCTGGAAGTGGCACAAAACATGAGAGTGTTTCAACTCTCCAAATCGCGTGCCTAACTGTGCGCGTTTTTTGCAACACCGAAAGTAATAATCTCGTTTGAACTTACCAATAGGCATTTTCGCTTTCGTTTGCCATCATGGCTTCAATGCTACGCGCCATTTCCTTGGGTGCCCACACGAATGGTCCAAAGCGTCCACCCTTACAGAGGCACGGCAATGTGTCGTTGCCATCCCATGTGGAGGCAGCATACCTCTAATTTTTGTTGAATATCTCCTCTTATAAATTCACTTTTAAGTTCACTATCTTGTTATTGTTTCATTTATTACTTCCCGATGAGGGCTTCTAGTGTCTGCGCGATTTGCTGGGAAAATCCCTCGACTCTTGAAGTGTGTAGCCAGACCTTAGTGATTCGCGTACCCACATCTTTTGCGCAGAGTACTGACTCCTTCCTCCAGCGCTCCCATGCACCGATTTCTCTATCTCAGGTTACCTTACAGCTATATTCTAAAGGAACTAAGCAAATAGGTTATTTTTTGGCCTACTTTGGCTATTCTTGGGAAAGAACCAATGGATTAATCCAAAAAGTCTTTGAAGCATTAAGGTAGGTAAGTAAGTACGATTTACGCCTGTAAATTTTCATTGCTCAGAACTTTATTTCAGCTGCATATAGGAAAAACTTTCCGATAAAAATGTATTTTGTCTTGTAGAAATGTGCACTTTTTAGCACGTAGCTCGTGATTAGTGGTTCACGCAAACAGGAAGCTCCAAAGTGGACGTTCGACCCTGTTGGATGTAAATTTCACTTGTATATCCTTTCGCTGTGGTTGTTGTGAAACAACTAGCGTTCTACTTACATGTTGGTTTAGCGTTGATTACATTTTTACCTGAACACAACAGCATGTTACAACAGGGTGGGATGGAACTAATGAGGTAATCTTCATCACCTCGATGGTACTTTTACTACTGACTCTCAGCAGAAGCCTGCAGGCAAAATTCTGAGGCATTGCAAAGGCCCTTGCTTGGAAGGTAATCATTTTCCCTTTAAGGTGATAACGGACTTTTTCAGGTGGACTCAGTGTTGCTGGTATGATGACATTCAGGGGGTAAAAGTCGTGTCAAATTGCAGAGGATGTCAACCTACTAGTTGATTCTCCGGCACAAAGGGTAGAATTCTGTCTGTTTAATGACGTTTAATTACCCTAAATGACCTCAGATTCGCTTAGCATAACCGCGATTTCTAACGTCAGATTGTTCGGTGCGATGTGTCTGGTTTTTCAGTCGCGCAGTTGAAGTGGTTGCTTCTTGAACTCTTTCTGTTGTGTCTAGTGAAAGGAAATCTCCATAACTTTATGCGTCTTTTTCAGCCCCAAAAGAATTTGAATTTTTCTCCTTGATAAGTTTGCTTTATTTAGGTGCAAGTTACCTCACATTCTTGTGAAAACAGTGATTTAAAGTCATAAGAAACAGATAAGTGCGCACAACTCTTAAATCATACAACAAATGCAGCCTTTTCTGGCCTCCTTCTCTGGTATTTTGGAAGACGAAATCAGGGTGAATAAATGTGTGCATATTGATCAAAGCAGATGTTCGAACCATCCAATTCAAACGCCTCAAAGTGTAATTCGTTTTACAGTTGGTCGTGGCGAACAACTGGTGGCGGTCCTCTATCCATGTCATGAAAGTAGTCAATTTTGGGGTAATTGAGCAGTATTCATTTAAAGAAGTCAGCTAAAAGGCTTGAACCATTTCCTTATGGTTAACCGATAAATGCATCACGTGTGGATCAAAGTGAACCAGCACTCGTATGATGTAGCTTCGACCGCGAAAGCTGGCGCAGCGAATAAATGGATTTCTCTCTCAAGGCTAAAATGATTGTTTTTAGTTTATCTTTATGGTATTCATGCATGGGACATCACCCGAATAGTTATTTGAACTACCCTCGCACCTCAGGTCACAGGGTTTAGCTATGACCTGTGGATCACACCTTCCACTCATACAGTTAGCACGTCCACTACCAGCATCACATTGTGACATTCAAACGTTACCCACATGTGATACCTGATTACAAGCAACTGAATTAAGTTGAAAAGAAGGAAGGGGATTGAAATGATGGGTATTGGTTAGGATCGATGACAGAGATGTTAAAAAGATTTTTCGGTGAATGTTGCACCGGTAGGGGTAGCGGCAGGAGAACTACAGGCACAAAGGGGCGTAGCAAAGGCCAACACGACGAGTTGGAACACGCGAGTGAAGGATGTGCGATTGCCGTACACGGTGATTCCTCTACACTACGACCTACGACTTCAGGCCAATATCTACGGCTCCAACGCGAGCCTCTTCAACTTCAACGGGTCAGTGCGCGTGCGCCTGCAGTGCCTCGAAGCCACGGACTTCTTCTTCGTCCACGCTTACAACGAAATGACTGTCAAGCGGGAGGCCATTTGGGTTCGTTTTCTTGGCTTCAGTACTATCGTTTTTAACTACGGGAACTTACATTTTCTTTCACAACCAGCACTGAACACAGCCATACCACCTTGTCCATCGGTAAATACTCCTGACTCATCAGGGCAGACGAAAGCAAAATATCAATCTCTTCTGACGTCCCATAGTGAACCGCACTTGCCATCAGTAAAATTGTCACCTATTAATCTGCTCAGCATGCTCCCGCTTAAAAAGTGCTAATTTCAGGTCATTTGGGAAAGTATTTTATGATGCCTTGTGAACATGTTAAATAATTGAAGTTAACACGGTGTTTATCATCATACAGTTACTTCCTCTCTGACTTGCCGAGCCTCCATTATTTGATATCTGTGTGGCCTGTTTTACCCATCATATCGACAAATAAGCAAAGTTTTTCTTTGGTTCCCCTTGACCTGTCATAACCGTGCCACTTTGATTCTCGAAAGGGATCAATTTGAGGGAGTAGAAATACGAGAATTGCATAGAACCAAGTCAAATCAGCTGTGTAATGCTTGCCTCGAGACACCGGAAAGTCCATTTCTGGAATGATTGGTTGCTTAGTATTTGGGCCTTATGATAAAGGCAAAATAAAATTCAATAAACAGCCTTCTCCATAAAACCGTATTATTTTAGTGAAATTTTATTATAAAAATTATGCTCGATTGAATAACTGGTGATTTTGACAACTTACGTGGCACATCTGCCTTTCTACAATTTAGCTGCACCGTGAGGGTAGTGATGAGAACCTACTGTCTAACGTCTCTTACGACCGAGCAAGACAATGGTACAGGCTGAATGCCTCAAAGAAGCTGGAGCCTGGGAGGATTTACCTCTTATATTTTGAGGACTTTGGGGCGCCACTCACCATCAATCTTCGGGGGTGGTACCTCAGCAGCTATGTTGAAAATAATGTCACCAAGTGAGATACGCTTTTCTTTCTTCTAAATGTCCTATAATTCAACCCCATCTACGAGCTTTAGCTCAGGAATGGAACGCATTAACCAAAGTCAGTAATGCAAATGTGCTTCTTGTAGATACTTGGCAACGAGCCAGCTGCAACCAACAGACGCCAGGCGTGTCTTCCCGTGCTGGGACGAACCGGCTTTCAAGTCCATATTTGAAGTAACTTGCAAGCGTTCTTGTACTTTCTTTTGATAGCCTACTGCCATTTTATGCTTAAGTGACGCTAATGTGCATGTTGGTTGCCTTGCCTAAAAGACTTAGAGCAATGAACAGTAACTTTATGCTTGCTTTAAAGTGCGTTCTTTTTTACAGCTTAATCCATCTTTTTTTTAATAGATAAAGTTAGTACGCAAAGAGAACTTTCATTCAATGTCGAATATGCCACTGGTAGCGTCTCGGTTCATCGGCAACGGGTGGGTGGAAGACAGTTTCAAACCCACTCTAAACACCTCCACTTACCTCCTGGCCTTTGTCGTCTCTCAGTTTGAGGGCCTAAGAGGGCTTGATGCGAAGAACAGAAACGTAAATTACTCTCATGCCAATTGCACGTCTTATAAACTCCTTCATTTGCCAATTATGGTGGTTATGCAAATCGGCTCGAAATTTCAAGTTCACAAAAGGTTAGAAAGATAACACCCAAATGAATGGAAGCTGCATTTATTCTCACTTAGTTCCCTCGTTCAAATGGTAAATGAAAAGTTTTGACACTGCTTACCACCACCAAGACACTAAATCATTTTTTTTGTCTTAATGCTCAAAATACACTAGGTTTCGTAAGATTAGTCTTTCGTTAAGTTTAACGAAAGTTTATGGGCAGATTAGGGTCGAGGATGAAGCTGAAAGGCGTGAAAGCGCTGGCCAAAAGTTTGTTTATATGAATGAATAATGGTTGGACTCGTGCTGTACTTTGGGGATGGAGCCATCGTGACTGAAAGCGTCACCGGCAGACGCAGTGGCGTCTTCCCATTTCCGACACCATTCCAATGCCCTGCAGCTGAACCACTGAGTGTCCTATCGCCGTACATTAGTACCGTTTGGAGGCTTCTGCATGAGGAAATATTCGGAGGCGTTAACTGTACTCCTTGATTCGGCCGACTCCTTGCCCTTTTTTGCCACCCATCACCCACCGCACGTTGTTGCGTGTGCACACTTACAGCAGCACTGTCGTTTGGTCCTTTGACTGTGGGTGTCTGGACTGCACCGCGCTGAGGTGACCTGAGGCTTTTGCGTCGGTCACTAGAGGAAACCATGGGGCACAATCGGTACTTAGTATTGCGTGCACTAGTCGTGTTCCATTTTGACTTGAAATCCCTTTGTATCCCATGAGTGTTCAATATTGGAATTGGTAAATACCAAATCTCTTGAAATTTTAGTTCACAATTTGGGCGCGGCCGGATCTTATATCCGCGGCTGATTATGCCCTTGGCATCGGCAAGAAAATCATTGGATTCTTTGAGGACTACTTTGAGCTTGACTATCCTCTTGAAAAAACCGGTATACTCCTTTTGCTCCTTCCATTATTTCTTTTGTTCGAGTGATCAGTATGATGAGGCATCCTTTTTGCTTACTTGTGGCCATCTACCTTGGAACACTTATTTGCTTTATAATACTACTAATAGGCATCAACTCCTCAATTCCATCTTGGATCACATAGGTCCAAGTCGTTGCACTCATAGTAGCCGAGTCGATTTCCCCCTTCTTCCTTAAAGATATGTTGGCAGTTCCTCACTTTGCGGCTGGGGCAATGGAGAACTGGGGTCTGATCATCTACCGCGAGGCGACGCTCATTTGGGATCCCTCGAGTGGGACCGAATTTGCCCGTCAAAAAGTCGCTACTGTCATATCCCACGAAATCGCTCACCAGGTGAGATTGCCTCCTACCGCCTGGAAATCTGCATGAGTAGCTTTATTACAGGGTGAAATGAATTTGCTCTGCTAAAAAAACATAACGGAAAAAAATGCTGGATGTGAAACAGGGCCGGCAGTTGATAAAGCCACGTGGTTCCAAATATTACCGTCCATTGCCACATGAATTTGGCACGTTTATGATAACTGTTTGCACCATATCGTGTTGTAAACAGGTTGAAACAATAGAGTAGATGTAGGCTATTCCTGGTCCAAATAAATAAATTCTTTCTTTTCAACAACGGGTGAAGTGATGGGATGATTATTCGCAATTGGTGATACAATAGAGCAGTGAGGCCTTTTGAGAAATGATAGTGAATGCGTCGAGGAAACGGAGGCGAAGTCTGTAACTAAGTGAATAGTGCATGTTTGAATTTCTTAATTTGATTCATTCCTCAAAGCGTTGCCTCATGTGATTCTTTATGCATGTACAACAACTGTCTGAGATATACTTTTATTAGCTCCGGGAGTAGGTCTTAAATTATTTTGGTCTCCTCCAATACAATGTCGGAAAAAGGCAGAGCTGGACTCGGTCTTAGACCACATTTATGAAAGCCTCAAATGCCAAACGTTGCTTTTATATGGTTGCATTTATAAACAGTTTATTAAGCATTTGGAGGATCTTCACGAAATTAGTCCCCCTGGACGGCGACTTCTAGGGCATAAAAGCCCTGAAGCGCATTTCATGAACGACCATTGAATAAAGGATGGGAAGGCAAAGAGCTATCGAGAAAGTAAATGCGTGGGTTGAAATCTGGACCTTAAAGTACGATGCGAGGATTTGGTGCTTTTTTTCTTCTCCAAGTTTTCGCTGCTACATCTATTCATTCATTGAATAATTTATCCATGCTTCGGAAGATCTAGGAGGTTCCGACAACGTCCAAAATATTCATCCAATATCCTTGAGCCCAGTCTATCTAGGTTTCAATTTACTCGGACAATGGTACCAAGTGGCTGGGGAAGTAATCGGAACATATCCAATCGCGGCATCCCCAAAGTTTGTCGGTTACTACCAATTAAATCCACTTTTGTACTGAATTTAAAACTGGTCTTTTAATGTTGGCTCAAACGAGGAAATGGTCACCTTCAGCGACTGCGCTGCAGGGGAGACCAAATGCCTCAAGAATGCATAGATCATTTCTTCACAACCTATTTTTTGTTTAGTGGTTCGGTAATCTGGTGACTTTGGACTGGTGGGATGACCTCTGGTTAAACGAGGGCTTTGCAACCTTTGTGGAATACATTGGTGTTGCTCATGCTGAACCAACTTGGTATATGGTGAGTTAGCTCTACCACACCCAGGCAAATAAACTCATTTGTATTAACCATTTAGTGCCCCTGTAGAAGATATCTCCGTGCTTACCTCTAACCCCTTCATTCAACTTTTTTCTGGCCTTCCTTCCAGGATGAACAATTCGCGGTTCATCAGCTACAGAAGGTGTTCTTTGTCGACTCCTTATCGACCACGCATCCTGTCTTTCTGCCAGTCTCGCATCCGGACGAAATCAACGATATTTTTGATGCTATCTCCTACAATAAGGTGGGAACATTCTGTATGTAAAAGTATGCCTTCACTGCTCGAGTAAGAGATTGAGAAGGAGGTGAAGCCCCTCGACAACAAATAAGTCAAAGTGAAGTCAGCTACAACGAAACACCACTTTCATTGTTTCCTGCTCACACACTCTGCGCTTACTAAATGAGTACATTGTAAAGGTAGTCAGGGCTTCATTATACCAATAGTCAATTAATAGTAATTCCAGGTTCCGCTAACCCCCATTGGCGGATTTTTGACAGGATTGGACTCCGCTATTATCTGGGGTGTTAATGGAACCTCTTTGATGTCACATCGCGGTGATATTTGTTTGAAATGAACCAATCCTACTTTTTTTTCACGAGCTTTTTACCAGGCCAAGACCGCTCTACTCAATCGTATTGTAGGCGTATCACTGTGTAATCTACAGTTTTTGCATAAAGAAGAAGGTGGTTATGTCCAAGTTGTGTACCGCACAACCGCAGAGCGTTTGCAGACAGGACTTTAATTTTAGGCAGAATCGACGATGAAGCTAATTGGGTAGTCGGAGTTGCTCACATTGTCCTCAAAGCACCCCTTTAGCAACCTTTTTTCATCTCTCAGGGCGCCTCTATTCTTCGAATGATGGAAGCGTTCCTCGGTCGCGAAGTTTTCCGACAGGGTCTTAAGGTCAGTTAGGGCCTAAGTTGCATTCGGCTTAAATTCACTTTTGGTTTAAAACCTTCTTTTGTGCTACTTTTTCTAGATTTATTTGTCCAGGCACAAATTCAAAAATACCAAGCCCATCGACCTGTGGAATGCTCTCAGCGAGGTTAGTGTTTGCCCTTGAAGGTTTATCCAGCACCCCTTTTCTGTAAGACGCGCCCATAGACATGATTCGCGTCCATGTGTGCGTGTGACAACCCACGGATATGGGGTGGGATCAAGGCGCATGTCGCAGTTATAACGGGCTTGGCTGGCCGTCTGTCGCTTTACTTTCACAGGCCTTCGCGATAGTGACACAATGTCTTTTGCTGCGCCAAAGCTCCCCTTTGGGTATTTGCATCAAATGGGAGGCCACTGGCTGGGATCAAGGCCAAATTTGCATATTCGGCGACACATTAATCTGCTCTCGTCTTGCGTGTTCAATGTTTTTGCATTTTTCGCAAGCATATCCGCGTCTCTGACGTTGCATTGCCAAGCCTAACGAGAGGCTGTTGAGTAGCAACGCGATTGAAAAAAGCTGTTTCAATTCGGATACTAGGAATTATAAACAAAAGGAATGTTGTTGTCAACTTGAGGTACGAAAGTGGCTCTAATTTTTACAAACAACTGCTAATTAGGCATCGATAGTCATTTCGTTCTACCGTAGGCCCTCGTCCTCCTCTGAAACCTTCCATTTTCCTGTGCGGTGGGCAAAAAAGGTTCTCAGTAGTAGAGGCTTTAAGAGGATGATCACGTAATGTCTCCACGACTGCGACGCCTTCTCTAGTGCCCTACCAGACTTTGCGTATCAATGGCTGGCGCCTAGGAAGCCTCATTAATTATTAAGTAGAAACTATTGCAAGTAAGGCTCTAGGGGAAGGAATTTCACGGACACATTCACTTTGATCCTCGGGGTTCATGTCACAAACCTTTGACTTCTTGTTGAAGGGGTGTAAAATCTTACTTAGTGAAAGTCAGATCTGTGAATTTTACGTGCGTAAATTAGTAGAAATCCTCCCTCTCCTTTTCCATAAACAAATGCTAAGGTTTACTTAAATTTTAACAATGCCCAAGGCTTGAAATTAGTTCTATGGAAGAGAGTAAAGTTAATGTTGTTAAAAATTTTGCAATAGAGAACCCAAATTTTTCGCACAGAAACGTTCTTATCAAATGGAATGAACATTTATGGGTTTTATTTTGCAAAATTACGAAACTTACTGATTCTGAATTGGAGGCGGATGAATTCACACCGCTTCTTTGCCACTTTCTTGAATGTTCTGGTTTCACCAAGTAAATTCACTCATATATCCCCTCTTAACTCAGGTTGGCACGTTTGCTTGCAGCATTGCGTGTGTGTAGCCCCCCCCCCCGGATCTCCACCCGTGGTTGGCACCACCACTCTGTGTCGTTCGTGCGTTTTCGATTTGTGATGAATTGTTGCAGTAACTTATCTCGCAAACCGATTGGCTAAATTCTAAAACAACTGTTTTAATTTCAGTTTTTAGTCTTTGAAATTTTTATCTGTGCGTCCGACAGGAATTGGGTGTTGGTTGGCTCCACGGCGGGGCAAATAGTACATATAGGTGGTGGTGGTGGTGGTGGTCGCTTTCGCTGGGGTAACGAATGTGGCAAGCAATTCTCGAGTTGCGAAATCAAAAATAGCTTAATCTGCTACTTTTGCTGAGAAAATGTGCAACTCGACCAGTAGATTTATGGCCTAGATTCCGTGTATCCCATGTCCTAATGGGTAGCCAAAAGAAGACAATTTGGTCATAAAAGTGAAGTCCGAATTACTTTGTTCAAAAGTGGGGACCTAAGTAAGTGCTACTAAAAGCGTTGAATGTGTCGTTAGGTAGGTAGGTCGCATCCATGATGAATAGTTGGGCAAATTCGGAGTTAGTTTAAAGCCTGTGGTCATTTCGAACTGGAAGTGTTAATTGTATTGAATTATTCCGTTTCGGTCCAACCCTACGGATGGTCACTATTTACTGTGCCATGCCACTTTCTTCGCCAACAGGCCAATTCAAAATCGAGTAAGTTCATCGATGTGGAAGCGGTTATGAATGTGTGGATCAGGCAGGCTGGCTACCCTCTGGTCTCGGTGAAGCGTCTCGGTGGCAATCGGTTTGAGTTGACTCAGGAGCGCTTCATACTGGGCCTGCGTTCAGCGAATGCCTCCGTGAACGCAAGCCTCACTAGCAAGTCAGTTATTGTTACTTACTGTATCCTATCGACGGTGGAATTTACTCCTACCACTGTCAAAGTTATTACAATTAAACTCATTTTCATGAATGCACCCTTCCATTCTATGACAACCAAAAGGCACAGCGACTCCAAATCGACTTACGGTAGTCTCCCTGTTCAAGATATCACGTATGTAGTTGTTCGTTTCCTCGCTGGAAAGTTGTCGGCAATTAGATTAAGGATCGCCGGTGACGTTGATAGACATTATACTATGGCCTTTATTTCATAGTTGCAAATATCTTCTGGTCCCATCGTGATTTAGTCTCGGTTCTCGAAGTGGCAAACCGGCCCCGCAGTGGCAGATGAAAGTCATTTATTTCCCATTTCAGCAAACTCTGGAGCATTCCAATTACCTATGCAACCGAATTGGAAAATATAACTGAAGCTGAAAGCCGAATCACTTGGATGAATGACAGTAAGTTTGTCAAAATTTCCGCTGTTTGATGTCTAGCTATCAAATATAAGACACGAACCAACTAAGCTCTCTCCATCAAGCATCCTTTGGTGGGGCAGGATGCATTCACGACCCAATGCTTCACTATTTTGAGATGATCCCTCATCTTGCGTTGGCTACAATGTGGGTGGGTTGGGTAGTCGCAAAAATTTTTGGTATTCCTATTTCTGTCTTCCACTCTGCGAACGGGAGGATAATTACCTAACTCTTTTGAATGCAATTCGTAATTTAACATTTCTGGATCCCAACCGAACTCTATTTAGGTTCTTTTAACGATGCACAATGTTTCACCTTTTTATGCGATAAGAAACGCATCCCCAATTCCTCTTTAAAAATATCAAATACTAACTTTTGGCAGAACAGGATTATTTTGCATCCCATCGCCATTTTCTAACTTGACGGTAGTTGAGGGAATTACCTGACACAGCTATCGAGTAGGCCTGACTTTACTCCAATGTCTTGCTGACCTCTACGGGCCCCCCTTTCTGCGGATCACCTATTTGACGCTCACGCACACGCGTGCAACCTATCCATTAAAAGGGGGATATGCCAAGGAGTGTCATTACTATCGCCCCATTTTGTGCTCTCATCTCAACAAACACTGAGTCGGCCATTATGAGGCTGCACAAATCGGATTTGTAAGGGCGTTTTTCTTGACCAAATAGTAAAGCGTGTTGTTTATGACCTAACTTGGACAATCACAGAACCGTTAGACATTCTGACCAGTCATTTTGCGTTGGCTTTTTTGTAGAACATTTGACCCTCGAAATGGATCTTTCTGAGAGCCAATGGTACGCTCTGAATCTTCGTCAAATGGGATTTTATCGAGTAAACTATGACATGGCGAATTGGCATTTGCTGACCAAGGTGCTCTGCACCAACCACGTGGTAGGGACTCTCATTAGTTTCAAAAAGTCAAATTGTTCTGTTTTGATCTTCTCCACTGCACATGGAAGTTTTTTGTGCATTTCAGGAACTGCCACGGCTGATGCGTGCCCAATTGATTGATGATAGTTTCCACATCGCCAAGTAAGTTGTTATTGACACCATGGTTGAATTAACTTACTGAAATTTTTGCTGTTAAGTCCCACAAAGTTCGTCAATGTCTACTGCAAGAGATCGTACTCAATTATAACGTATCATTTACACCCTCAGCCAAGGCACCCTGTCATTCGAGGTGTTCTTGAACCTGACCCGGTACCTGCGCAAGGAGCGCGAGTATGTGCCTTTAAACGCGGCGCATCGCGCCTTCAACTACCTCTACGACATGCTCGTCATGCATGACAGCCATTCGCTGTTGAAGCGTTACGTGCGCATCCTCATCTCCGACGCCTACAAGGATGTCAATTGGAGTGCTGACAAATCAGATGAGAACCACCTCATTAAGTACGCGTTTTTACCGGACCTTCCACTTATTTCATGTGCATCCAGTGCTTTCCAATTTTCATCCCGGTGTTTGTGGTTTGGGCGTCAATGTGTCATTCTATGCTCGCATGTTCTCCACCTTGAATTAGAGGTCACTGCAGTGCTAATCCGTTTACTTGTAGAGCTTTGTGTTGTTGCAATAGCAGTTCAATTACTTGTGAAAGGAATCATGAGATTCAGTCTAACTTTGCTTGGTTCTCAATGCATTTTTTATGCATTCGGAGTGCCAAATACGCAGTTGAAGTTCGGTGCAAGGTCATGAAATAGGAGAAATTAAAAGTGCGCCATTCCACATATTTATTAGGTTCCAAGGTAAACATAATAAAGTCGCGATACCCAATGGTTAACTCCGTGTTTACTGTGCGCAAAATGCGAGCGTTTTCAGCAGCAACGGTCTCGTCTTGTGTGACTGCGCATTTCAACCTAAGACGAATCTCATAAAATGCGTTCCGCTGCTTAAAAAGACTTATTTTTAAATGATAATAGAAGACAAGTTCGAAAAGACATTATTAGTCATATCGCTTATGCTCTCTTCATTTCTAACCCCTATCTCTGGAGTCAGTTCCCGCTTTACCTTTACAGCATGGCCCGGCAAATCATCGTGTCGATGTCCTGTGGAGCCGACCACAGTGACTGTGTGAAAAGGTCGAAGACGCTCTTCAATGAATTCATGCAAGATCCTTCAAGCCACAAGTGAGTCCCGTTTCAATGAGTATCCACGCCCGTATATTCCAACAGGGTTGCTTACATCCAGTAGAAGGAAGAGAACCCATTCAAGTTCAGGAGTCCGCAACACCTGTATTAACACGCTTAGTCGGCCCATGATTTAGCTGTCACTTCTAAAGCTCTGGCGCAGATAGTTTAGTCAATGAAGCTGGACTAACTGCTTAATTTCCTCATCTGTACCCAGCGTATTCACCATTTCCTAGGAAAGGTTAGTATTCCGCTTGACTTTACAACAGTTTACGGGCAGTTTGATTATATACCTAGGAAGAGATAAAAGTTGAAGAGGCGCTGGCCAAAAGTTTGTTTATATGAATGAATAATGGTTGGACTCGTGCTGTACTTTGGGGATGGAGCCATCGTGACTGAAAGCGTCACCGGCAGACGCAGTGGCGTCTTCCCATTTCCGACACCATTCCAATGCCCTGCAGCTGAACCACTGAGTGTCCTATCGCCGTACATTAGTACCGTTTGGAGGCTTCTGCATGAGGAAATATTCGGAGGCGTTAACTGTACTCCTTGATTCGGCCGACTCCTTGCCCTTTTTTGCCACCCATCACCCACCGCACGTTGTTGCGTGTGCACACTTACAGCAGCACTGTCGTTTGGTCCTTTGACTGTGGGTGTCTGGACTGCACCGCGCTGAGGTGACCTGAGGCTTTTGCGTCGGTCACTAGAGGAAACCATGGGGCACAATCGGTACTTAGTATTGCATGCAGTAGCCACCACGACGTCTTGGCTTTTCGTGGATGTAAAACCAAGTGTTCTAGTTTAACTCTAACGTCTCCGTACTTTTACGACAAAGTAAACGATTGATTGTCGCTGTTCGAAACCAAATTTCATGTTTCTGTTTTTATAAATTTGTGTTTTGTTTTTACTTCCCTTGAAGACAAAATGCAAAAAAGCGATCAAATTTTCTTTAAATAAAAATGCATTTCTTACTTTTCACTGTCTTATTAGAATACCAACGAGTCTAACTCCCACGGTGTACTGCACAGCCATTCGCGAAGGCGGTTTGAAGGAGTGGGACTTCTTGAAGCAGTTGAGCATGAAGGTTCTGCATGAAGACGAGAAGTACCGCATTCTGGAGGCTCTGGGATGCACGCGTGACTTTGTTCGTCTGAGGATGTGAGTTGGGATACTAGTGGTAGCACTAATGTTACAGCCTTGTTGTTCATTCTATTCACTATTTGCCTTACCGTTTTTATCTTCTCTCTCTTGAAAGGTACATTCGGGAACTGATTGACGATGCCATCTCAAAGAGTGATGACTTGGAACTCCCAGCGTCCCTTAGTGGAAATCCAATCGGTCTTTATGTGATTTACGACACAATCAAACGGGAATGGCCTAACAGAAATCAAAGGTTGGTAAAAAATTTCCCCTTTTAGCATACATTTTATCTGCGCAGCTAAATTTTACTACCTTAAGCTGCAAAGACAGTTTTTGAAGCTGACTATGCAAAAAAACATGAAGAGCTTTCCCACTACCTATTATTGGCACCAAAGTTCTAGAGGCATTGTGGGTTATTTGAAGTAACAGTTGATATCTAAACTTTGCTGTGCTAAACGTGACTGAGTACTCCAGAGAAGCTTTTATATAATCGGATTTACATCAACACTAGAATAACACTCTTCATTAGTTCAAACGACTACGTTGCAACCATTTTGGGTTTTGTCGGATTGCCTTTGCTAATTTAGCACATTCTCGCCATTCAAATTGATCCTAAAAGCCGTGGAAAAACGAGGGATTATCATCGAAACTCTGCCAATTCAAGACGAGGTACGTTTCGCTTCCTGCGGCCTACATTCTATGTCTATCAATTTCAACCCCTCCAGTAGGTGATATCGCTGTTCAATGTAAATCGAATGCTCTGAAAGTGCTGGGTTATGAGGGTATTCAAATGGTACCTCAACTTAACTTGACTAACTGAAATGGTAGTGCATAAGGAAGATATACATTTCTGCTCCACTTAAGCATGAACACACAACATAGCTAAATCCTGCGTTGGGTACTGTAAAATACTGTGTTGGATGGTGGTTTTCCCGCTTAATATTTGGCTATAACACGTAAGCAATTATATGTGGTCCGATTTGTTTCCCGCAGTTAATGCGAATGAACGCAACACTGCATGAGGAGGCTGATCCGCAGACGGGTCGCTGGATCCATCGGATCCTCACGCAATCAAAGCGAGACCATAGTTGGTTGGCACGATACGCCAGCACCATCCACTCCTGGCTTAGGCGTGAAGTGGAGTCAATCCAGGCATCAAGCGGTGGAAACATTTTCACAACCGCCAACTCATTCCCCGCGAACACTTAAATGACTCAATAATATCGCCTTGTGGCCAAAGTAGTGAAAAAAAGAAAAGGAAGTTGTTCAACTCACCCCTTCCCCATCTTTCTCATTTACCTGTTTTCCCTTTTCCTCGTACTCCCCTCCCACTTCCACCTCTGGTACCACTCTGGAAGACTATTCGCTCTCTCTCTCGGATCCCCCAGTTACTTACAGAACCACCCCCTTCCCATCCAGAAACTGACTCAATCCGGCCTAATCCAAGTTACCTTTCTCTTGTGTGCCATTCTAGTGAAATATTCCCTCTCTAAGTATGCAGGTTGTCAATCAACCAAATGCTTTTTACGTAAAGTATTTGAAACGTTGAATACGCTGTGCTTATTCTTCAGGTCTTTTTCTATGGTAAGTATAAAGACCAAAGAAAGTATCGATTTCATTTCACTAAATCCGATTACCAGGACTGAGAAATGGGTGCCTCTAGTATCCATTCCTCTCATAGTACTTTTCTTGTTCACCATGCTAAACGTGCTAGGAGTCCCCGAAAGAATGTCTTTTTGGTGGCAAGGTTTTCCGTATCACTAGGGCAACGGGTGGAGCATGAAAAAACAAAATTCCCAAAATCCTTTATCATCGAGTTCTTTACCGCGATCAGCTATTTAAAAATGGACGGTGGGAAATACAAAAGTAGGCATGATTTTCGTGCTTTACAATTTTGTTGCCTTTGCACTTTTCCTAAGCTACTGATTCCAAGCCAAGTACACATTCCTCAGACCCACAAGCTTACATGCTTTTCGTGATTGGATTGATAGCGTGAAGGCCTACAGCTTCGTAAACTATACTACCTCCAAAATTTTTAAAGAAATTAATTCCTACCCAAATTTCCGCAAGTGACAATAATAAAGGAAGTATTCATTCACGATGAACTGCGCGTCTCCTTCCGGAGGATTGTTTGCCTCACGCTACGCTAATTCACCCACTACCATCTGCCTTACATTGTGTAGCGAAACTCAGATAAACAGCTCATACCTCCGGAAATTGCGCGTATCTACTGCTGATTCTGCACTTTCGCCCTTCATACCTGGATGAGTTCTCATGCATCCGTGGTTGAACGGACACTGTGATGACCGATGCGCCAAGAATTAGATAAAGTAATACGTTTGGAAGTCAAGATACAATACGGATTCGAAGCCTGATTGCAATGCAAACGCTTGAATACTTAAATCATGAGCTGCCAGTAGTCAACTAAATAGTCAAATTGCTGGCATAATGCAAGTGTTAACACAACAATTCAAAGTAGAGTAATCATGTTCTACAACCATATCGATAACTGGAATTAGTAGAACGAGATTGAGTTCAACGATTTAATAGAACAGCAATTTTCTGCACGATCATGTGACTTATTCCCACGGACTTTGTGGCATTTAAAGGTTTTACAAAAATGTTTCAATTGTGTAATCAAGATAATTGGCGATATGCAGCAAAGTATCCTAGATGCTAGGAGCGCGAAGGGATATTGTGTTCACTAAAATACCCAAGCGCAAGTCCTTCAAAGCATGAATACTTCTAAGCAGTACACGATCAAGAGTTAAACGAAGTTATGATTCCTAAAGCATGAATATCCCGAATTCCAAATGAAAAAATTTATGCATTAAAGAATACTTATTAGACTTTTGGATTTTCATTGCAAGTTGTGATTTGTCTAAGCCATTTGCAGATGGCGAAAGTATCCTAAAGTTATAAACGTTTCTTACATTTGTTATTTTGAGGCGCATAATTAGCATCCTTTCTCCGATGATGTGGATGATGTGACCAATTAATTGGCCACTTTTATTACCATTTTAGCTACCATCTGCGAGTCGTTTTACCTACAATGAAACGGACATCTAGGGTTGGTGCTTGTGACATCGTAATGTTTTCAGGGCTCTCCCTGTGCCTTTTTGATGCCTTCGAGAAGCTCCGAAAGTGCAAGGGACTGCCGGAAGCGGAAAGCTCTACGCATTCAATATTTGGCAGAGAGTGTACGTTTACGAGAACTTACTGTACTTAAGATGAGGCAGGATGTAGAGAGGGTATGTTGCCTAGACAATGTCTTTAGCATTTAGTTATTGGAAGTGTGTCATGAAATTGATAATGGTGAGTTCCCTCAGAGTGTTGTGGCTGACCTTGGAATTCTCTACGAGTAATGGAGCCCCTCTTCAGATATGTAATCCTGCTTCAAATAATCAATTGACATGCATTTCCTGTATCTTCCACTCATGTATCGTCAAAATTACGTGTGTACAATCCCATTTTACTTGCATTTCAATGAACCACCCCTTTTTCCTATGTGTATTTATTGACTTACATCCGCTACAACACTTTGTTCACTCTTTTACCGTTTTCACAGTCATTTTTATCATTAAGCGAATAATTTGGACTGTCGACTCTAAGTGGGCGAATTTACGTGATATTTTCCGAGAATTCATTGGATTTAAGTGCAGCTTTGATATACATCGTTGTGCATATTTATTTAACCTTCAGAGCACTCTTGCTTTATAATTCTGTTTTGAGCAAATTTTTATTTGAAGAATACGTGTTTTCAAGATTGTAGTACGATGGTCTTTGTTTGAGTTTTATGGGTTTTTAAATAATACAACCTTGGTTATTTTTCATACCCAGATGTCTCTGCATTCGCCATGTAAATGACTTCACAGTGCTGATGTTAGTCACTCCCCGTGTTAGATGCTCAACTCTGTTGTACTCTACTAGGGCGTAGTTCAATAAAGGGGTAATGGGATGTTTTTTGTGTGACAAAGCTTTAGCGGAGGAGGGTTACTCTTACAGCCGGTATGATTCTCTAGTGTTTGTGAGGCTTGGGTTGCTTTCAATGCTTTAATTAGTCTGGTGAGTTAGTCCAAAACTAGTAGAAAGGACCAAATTTGCTCGATGATCCCTGAAAATGATTTTAATTAGCAGGCATGAAGTGCAACATTGCCAAGGGTGGGCGGCATTCGCCTTGGATCGCGAATGACTTTGATCTCTCCCCCGAATGGGGCCATCGGAACACAAAGCATCCCTGCCTCCATGCACGAAAGGTCTTACAGACGGTTAAGCATTCACCTTTGCTTTCTTGCGTTCCATCTGGAGGAATTACGCTCTGCCATTTCTATAACTAAATTGAAATGCCTGAAACTTTATGTCAATTACAGGCAATGAGGCGGTCATTACTTTACCAGCGAAAATGCGTAAAAGTTAGGCCGCGGTTATTGATGAGAACGCAGTTAAACTGCCTGACTTGTGATGAGTACAGGAGTCAGATAGTCGTTTTGTAGATGAACTAATTCTCAAATCATTAACGATAGATGAGAGGGGTTTTATCGCAGCACAAAATAAACCAGTGAGCCACAAATTTTGAGAGGTTTTTGGGCGTGATAGGTATTGATGATGAATATGCAGAGTTTAGTGAAAGACTGAAAGCATTGTTTCCTGGACGTACCTAACGTTTCGGAGTTAGCCTAAGTGGACCGCATGCTTTCAATACCCTATGGGACGACTTGTTTGTGGAGTTTGATCGCATCGAGGGGCACTGCTACAATGTCACCGAATGTTTGTCTGGGGAAGGGAGATGCCTTGGCTTACGAGTAGCCCTTCTTGGATCCTTATACCATGCTTTGCCTTGAAAGGCGAAAATGAGGCGATTACTTTGACCAAATTTATTTCTAAGTCGGAAGGGTAGTGAGTAAATTTCATTTTGGGATGAGGAGGGTTTGCATTTACTGTTCCGTTTCAGCATCTTGGCGAATTAATTTTTGGATGTGTTATGGGATTAGTTTTAACAGATGGAATCCGTGTAGAATTTCAAGCAATGCCGTGCCTCATTTTGAAGTAGTATGAGTGCATTTTCAAGGGAAGTAACCTTGCATTCTGCTATTGAGTCGCAGCCCTTTATTCCTTTCTCCGAGGGGTTTGAACGAATCAATGCAGATGAAAGTATCAAACACCTTTTTAACGACTGATTGCATAGATTGTTCCCATAATTTTCCCCAAGAATAGAGCAGAGAAAACGCGGGACCCATATGCGTGCATACCATAAGTGGGATAAAATGGAAATACAACGTTTCAAAGTGAGGAAAATGAGGGACCAAAGGCTTATTATAGCCACTGCCTCCTCCGGTTTGTTGCACTATTTTGCGAGAAATGCTGTATCTGAGTACCCATAACGTGTAACGCTACTTCTTAGCCATTAATTGTCCCGTGACGTCGGACCTGATTAAGATTAAAACTGTAGCATAAAAGAATGTCCTCGTACAGATGCAACAAATATTACAGGTGGTTAATGAGAAAATGAAAACAAAAGCATCATCATGGGAAAGGTCATTACATCTTTTAGTGGGTCATCTTGTATTTCCCAGCAAAACTTGACTAAAAAAGAAGAGATTGCAATACTAATTGTTTGTTTAACTCATGGTTTTAGTAATATGTCACTGCCCTAGCCTTTGGACTACAATGTTAGCCTTCAAGTCTCGGGTATTATGGATACTTTCACCGTCAAGGAAGCCTCGAGGGGCCATATTTGCCATTGCGGAAAGCAACCTTGATCTTGACGAACGGCAATCCAGATTTCTATTCCTGAGTTATAAGCCTTAGTGTGGCAAAAGAAGGGAATACGCTGAGATCCTAGCAAAAGGGTGGGAAATGATGAGTTCTACAGACGTGCTGATAACAATAGAACAAACTTGGCCCAAAAACCGTCCAAAAAATCATTTGCGAGGCCGTCTACCATCCTTGCTATACAGCGTCCAAATTGCCACTTTCAGCAAATTTACTAAGTTTTGCCCATGCGCGACGACTTCCCCATGCACATCTCATAATGCTTTTAAAAAGTACCTTTAGGTGCGTGGAAATTTTGGCTCCCAGGGAGCAATTTTATTGTCCGTGTCATTCAAGGCATTACTTTTTCCTTTACGCTGATCATGGAGCTACAACAGCAATGTGGTTCGAGAAAGAATCCAAACCACGAAACCCCATTTCGTTGATTAACGTATCACAACAAAAGGCCAAAGGAAGAAGGCATCGAATGTTGACGTCCGAAGCTGTGACACCTTAGAACTAAACTGTAATACTTTTGTTTGTTCAAACTGCCGGTTTCGGTCACTTGGGTGGCCATATTGTACTAGCCCGTTGGCAGGTCCTCTGGTCGTGCCAACAGTCCCCCAAGACCTCTGTTTCCAGAACACATGTATTCTGCCCTAGTAATATGCCTTCTTTTACCCTCAAGGAAGTCTCGAAACGCTACATTGGTGGCAGTGGAAAGTGGACCCGACTTAGGTGGATTTCTATCCTGCTCCATACCGCTTGTGGCAAACTTTGGCCCTGTGGAAGAAGTGTATGTGCTACAGATAGGAGAATCTCTTACATCGCATAACAGAATGGCTGGGATCGACGTCCATCTCCGGCACCTCTCTCGCCCTCGTGTTCTGCAAGGAAGCTAATAAGAACTGAAACGGCACTAGCCGTGAACTCCAAGTCCTGTAGAACTGCCAAGAGGGCTCAGCGATGTTGTGGTCAAGCATCCTGCGCAAGCTCTCTCTCCTGTTATTGGGCAGCTCGCCTATCTTCATCAAAAATGTGTATCTACAGATGTAGAGCGTGCAGGACGCCATTCGACAGCATCGTTCCTATGAGGTCCAATCGTCCCATTTGCTTAGGGTTTTACGATACCCTTGGGTTCCTCCCACGGCATTAAAAAAGCCTGGAGTTCCAATATGTGTTGTGTGTGTATCCATCCATTGTCAAAAACTTAAAATCGTACTCCCATCTTTCATTAGAACACCTTATTGTGAGGGAGGATGACTGAGAAATACGCATTTGCTGCACCGAGTGCTACGCGGAATTGATGGAACTACAAGAACACATGCGCTCAGATCCCGATGACTGGCACGGTTAGCTCGTGGGTGCTTCTCACAGCACTGATTACGTTGTGATGGCTGACACGGGAGGCCAACCATGGGGAGCGTCGGGGACGACGCTGGAAAGAAGGGAGGGGCTGTGTAATACTTTGCCTGTTCGAACTGTCGGTTTCGGTCACTTGGGTGTCTATGCTGCACTGGCCGGTTGGCCATCAGCCCCCAATCCTCTAGTACTATGCCTTCTTTTACCTTAAAGAAAGTGTCGGAAGTTACGAGGACTATCGAAAAGGCGTGGAAGTTCAAGTCACTAAAGGCTCTAGAATTGCCTAATTGCATATGGTGAGGCGGGACCCTATTAAAACTCACTGGATATGTTTGAAAAGAAAGCACTTGAATTACTTACAATGAAGCATGCAGTTAATAATTCAATAGAGAAATAATTACAGATTTTAACCCAGTAATGACATGCTTTCAACTATGAGGTAGGACACAGCTTTAACTGGGTTACTACTGAACAAGTGAACATATTCAATACGGAATACAGGGGATCAAGTGAAGCAAGTTCCACGAATTCAGCAAAAAGTATAACCACCAATGGATTAGAGCATAATATTAACTGGATCTGAAATTCTGAACTGCATCTACCCCGTTTTTAATAAACTCTACTGATTTGCGATGGTCGCGAAGGCGAAACGGTCACGGAGGTTGCGTGGAATCAAGGTCGGGGAGAGGTCCACAAAGAATAACTGCCTTTTTCATAGGTGTAATCTTACTGACACGAACTTTATGCCCTACTTCAAGTCGATTCATAAGATTCAGTGGGACTGAGCTACACCCAATTGATCGATACAAGGGGCTATAAACTCACTTAAATCCAAAATCCCATTTACAGATACAATATATGCCACTAGAGAATGATGACCAGCAATGGAAAGTACTTAGGAGTTCCTGGACTTAAAAGAAAACTTCCTATTATTTTGGTATCGCTCATCAGGATATAAGTGTTTTGCCATCCAAAGATGGGTCGGACAGCAAAACAACATTTGTTTGCTAATGGAGTGTTATTAGTCAGAAAGTTAGTGTATAATCCAGCTAAAAAAGTGTGATTTTAGGTTTATATCCAGTCAAATTTAGAATAACCGATCACAACAACCTCACAGCAGAAAAATAAGCGACTTCGAGGACTCTAAATACAATAGACAAAAATCACAAAGTGTTAAAACTGAATACGCGCCATTAGAAATGTTTAGCTTTATATTTTTTGTTTTATTCATTTTGGATAGAATCTGCGGGCTCAAGTTGTCTGTGCCTACAGCAAGATGCATCGTGTTTTCGGGAGAGGTTCTAATTCAACCAAGGCGCCGCCGAACCTCACGGATGCTGCAGCCAATGTATTTTACATCATATTCTTATGCGCTCCTTTAGATTGATTCCCGTATAGAAACGCTTGATAAGTCAATTGGTCTTAAACGGGGCGAGATTTTGAAACTCCAATCGCAAATGCGAGGAATGCGTGAAGGACCTGCAAAGAATTCCCTTAAAAGACAAGCTTTAACTAAGCTAAAACAATTGAAGGTTTTGGAAGCTCAAAGGGAGACTCTGTCAGGTCAGAGTTTCAATATGGGTCAGGCCAGTTTTGCCCTCCAAAGTGTAAAGGACACTCAGACGACTGTTAAGGCTATGAAACAAGGAGTTAAGGAATTTAAGAAGGAAACCAAAAACTTGAAGTTGGATGATGTTGAGGTAACTACACTATCGTTGCATTCTTGAGTAATGTTTTCGGCACTTGATTTGTTGGTTTTACTTCTATTAGGATCTGCAAGACGATCTAGCTGATATGCTTGAACTTAATGACGAATTTGGGGAAGCGCTTGGTCGTTCGGTCATACCAACTACTATCGACGAATCAGAGCTGGATGCTGAGCTGGAAGCCCTCGGTTCTGAAGCCGATCTGGAAGGTTTTCTTGATGCAGATACTGCTCCCTCCGTCCCTAGTGCAGACATTGGTTCCTCTGTCTCCGTTCCAAACGCCCCGAACGCTGCGGCTAGCGTAAGTTGACCCTACGAATTTGTAGCACTTTAAGCTGCAGTGGGGCTCATGATTGCTCCTCTTTCTCCGATCAGCTCAAATGTCTGATCTAACCGTACAGTAACAGATTTTTTAAGTTAGTGATCCTTTTTTCTGTCTACTTTGCTTAAAGGGTCATGTGCTATACTTATTAACTAGTGTTTCTTAAATCATTTTGTGTGGCAAAAAGAGCACTGCACACGTTTGATCAGCGCTTCGTCAGCCCCTCACAGGTATTGCGTGGGCACCACTGGTTCACTAACAATTGCAGTTCTGCCACCACGGAGACATTGTTAAGTGCTGTTTTTAGTCTGGTTTTAGCGCCAACTTTGCCTTAGGGCTTAAAAATAGCTCAGTTGATCTGTTCATGCATCAGCGTTAGCCAGCCACAGGAGGCATCCGCCCCATTATGAGCAGACTAACACACGATTGTGTTCAAAACACTCAGACCTAAGGCAATAATACGGGCTCATCTTTTTCTATTTCACAGGGCAACGTTCCGTTGGATGAATTTGGACTTCCCCAAATCTAGAACTCGGTTTTGAGCCCCTGGTACTGATAACCGGTATCCTACTTGGCACCAACTGATCTCTTTGTTATTTGCGAACTTCTACCCTATGTCGTGTGAAAGAAATGACTCCCTTGCCTATTTTTTAAGGCATTAGCACAACTACTCTTACGCTATCATCAGTAGGCGATTTGAACGCCAGCGCTATTTTAACACTTAAGAACAGGTGGCCTCCCTTGCGATCGGTGGTTTCGTGCAAAAATGTCGTACACGCAACGAAAAACCCCTCATTTTATCACACACCAGGCATTAACCGGGGAGAACATCCAAGTCTACGCCTTGCGCACCAGACACCCCAAGGAAGTTAAGATAGAGCTTGAGTGAAAAGTCAGGCTACTGGTGTATTCAAAAGACTTTAAATAGCCACACAATCAAGTAGTGGGTACTGTGGGACTACTCGGATTTGTGTTCGTCGAAGCCCCAGTATCGCTTCATGGCAATGAAGAATGGCGTTTGACCGTCGCCCCACGGTAAAGGCTATACCAGGGAGGGTTACGGCTGAAGGGGTGAGATACCTTCAAATCGCGGGGAAATGGCCTGAAGAAGGGCTTGCCAAATTCTGCTTCTTTCTTCAGGCGCTTGGCTTTCGCGCGTTTCATGAAACCAATCGACCATGCACAAGCGGGGAATACCGCAAGGCTTACGACGGTCCAGAACACTTTCTGCCCTAAAAACACTTCATAGTTACGCTTGAAACGTACTGGTGCTTATTACTTTATGATGATGAAATTGGAGACCGTAGAAACGTCGCGCCTGAAAGGCTGCGCTTTGAAGCTTATTCATTCCGCCCGATGCCAACGCTGAACAGACATAGCGCTTTCCGCAATGAGTTATAACAAACAAGTGTCGAAAACTGCATCTTAGGCAGGCACCGATAGGCAAATCTGCCGCAGAATTTCAAAACTATACATATTATTAACATGAGGATAAATCTCACCAGTGCCGTATAATCTTATGGAACAATAACATTTTGGGCCATTTTGGCGCAACTTTTCAAAAACAATGCCAACTTATCTGAGCAACTTTTGCTAGTTCTTTGGTTCTGCAAAAAAAGTGCCAAATCGTTGAGCTCGAGCAGATAACTTTCGGCGGAAATAGATTGACATTAAACGAATCAAAATTGAACTTAGTGAATAAAATAGCATACCCCTCTCGAATAACTATTTCTTTGCCAATTAAAGTCGCGTTTGGGCTCAGCTGCTATTTCGGGGTAAATGTGGAGAACAAATGTGATTGACGTGTAAGTGTAGCGTCCCGAGGCTCCCTTTAAGGAAAAAGAAGCCATAGTACTGGTGCAGAATATATATTCAGGAAACAGAGGGTTTGGGGGCTGTTGACACGGCCCCGAGGCCGGCCAACCGCCTAGTACAATATGGCCACCCAAGTGACCGAAACCGGCAATTCGAACAAACAAAGTTTTACACTTACTGCCCGATGAATACATATATATGTAGTGCTTTGTTTGCTCGAACTGCCGGTTTCGGTCACTTGGTGGCCATATTGTACTGGGCCGGTTGGCCGGCCTTTGGGCCGTGCCAACTGCCCCCAAGCCCTCTGTTTCCTGAATATATATTCCGCCCCAGTACTATGCCTTCTTTTACCTTAAAGGGAGTCTCTGGACGCTACAATATATATTCTGCCAAAGTGCTATGCCTTCTTTAGCCATCAGAAAAGATTTGGGACGCTACTTTTGCATCTTATCCAAAACGACCCACTTATTGGGGAATGTTACGGTTAGAAAACTCTTGTTAATCATATTCTGATACTTTTGTTGCCTAAAAATGTAGCGTTTTAGAAGCGAACCGACCAAGCTACTTGGACTACACAATAAAAGAGTCTACGAAACTGCTCAGGGTAAAAAAAAGCTTAGAGGTATTTCTTAATCCACACCGAAGTCCCGCTAGGGTTAGAGGCTTATGGAGAGACATAAAGAATCAAAAGGGCTGTTTATTTTATGTATTTATTTGGGCGTAAGAGAACAGGATTTTCCCGTCAATTCTATATGTTCTGCTTGATAATACTGTTTGTAGGAACATTTGGTAGGCTGCTGGCAAACTCATGTAAAGCCACTTTATTTAATATATCTTCTAGCTCAAGGCAAGTAAATGTGTTTTACCTCAAATTGTCTAGTGAAGTTCCTAAAGACAACATTCCCTTCTTTGTTCACTTTTTTGTCATGAGTCGATCACTTTTTATGCCATACCTTCTCAATTGCAACTTTTTGTCAACAGATCACATAACACAACTTTTATAAACTCTTCCTTAAAATGCGCTAGTTTGGCACTTGTCACGTGCGCTCGTATTTGTCTTTCAGTGTGTGCAATGCCGAGGTCGGAGCCCGTGCCTTTTTTGGATTACTCCGCTCAGAATTCACGACAATCTTGCATAAGAAGCGTCGATGAACTCAATGAAGCAGTTAGAAGCACTATTAACCTTTTGGTGTCTGCTAAAATGTATACTGGAGTGGGTCAGGTTCAGAGTGCACTCTTTAGAGTAAGGAATTTGTTAATCATTGTTCTCCTGTAAAGGAGTATCCGGACGCATTGTCATTCATTCAAAACAATCGGTTGCATCCTAATAACATTCCAGCGATCCTTGATCACCAGCACTTGATACAGCATGTCAATGCTATAGCCTGGGGATACGCCGTGGTCAATCCAATAGTGACACTGGAAGACTTGAACAAATTACTAAAGGTCTGAGTTTTTGCATTTTACTTTGTTAGTCGGAGATTCGAGGTCTGATTAGAAACCTCGGTCCCATCTATAATCTTCCGGTTGCCTTGGAACTCTGTGATGTTTTTGAGTTTCATTGGTCCGTGAAGGACGCCTTTGTTCTTGAGAATGAAACGAGTGTTTATAGACCCTCGACGCAAGTTGTTATGGATGAGCTCAACGCTTGCATTTGCAAGAAGCGGCATCAAGCTCCAACTACCAACCTTCGTTCATTGCATAGGTGGTGGGAAGCAGTCTTCACGCGACATATGCTTATCTACTTCAATGATCCTCGCGTATCGGATAATGAAGAATCTTTCAACTCTTGTGATTTCTACTTTTCTTTATTGGGTCCCTATGGAATCAGAATCAGAGGATTTTCGAAACTAATCGAGGTAAATTGAAACGTTAATTTGTCCCTGGAGGATTACTTAACTTCACACGATTGGTAGAACGATCGTCTATTACACATTGTTTATTCCTACTGTTTTTTTTCTCGGATATGCGATCGGTTTGCTTTGGTTTTAGTCAGTGATAAAGGCTTTGTGCCCAAACAACCTTTCACAAGCCTCAAGAAGTGCTGAATTGATGATAGAACGCTGTATAAAAGGGATTTATCAGAAGTTCGCTGACGACTTCCTAACTAATCGTGCTATCGGTAAGTGGTGATTTTTGGTAATCTTCTTGTCTTAGTGTACTACCTGATTAATGTCTCAGCATGAATAAATAAACAGCATGTAGTAGTTTTCCCGAAGCAAATATCACTGGTTGAGTATATTGGTCCAACTTCAAAAGGTACTTTGTTAACAATAATGAATCATCTTGCCCTGTTTAAAACAATTCTCGTCGGGTTGGTGCGGGAAGTAATAAAGACGGTTCCTTTTTTTCTTTTTAGCTGAACTGCGACACCAGAAGCCGAAGGCGGCTCTTCGAAAACTAGCGCGTAACTGCAGAAATCTTCACAGGAATCTCGAGTCCTGGGCAAAAGAAAATAACCTTGCATGGCTTCCTCATTATTTGGATTCCCTTCTCTCCTTTGCAGATTTTCTTGATGGCTTTGCCAGGAAGGGGGTAAGGGTTTTTCAAGAGTGTGTTTCACGGCCTTGGAAGAAAAAAACACCACCTATCACTTTTTACTTTCACAGCCACTCAAGTCAATATTGCACTTGGTGCTGACTTACTGCGACTCAGAAGCCTTCAACCCTGACCTTATGCCACCGAAATTGCATGAAGGCATCGTTCGTAATGTAGACACTGATGGTGAGTAAATCCCTCTCACTAACCGTGTTTCCAATCCTAGTTCAGCTGTGTTATTTCGTGATGGGGACTCGGGATCTCACTCGTGTTCTATGAACTGATTTCTCTGACTTTTTATTGACTTCCCTCCAGATGCACCGGTAATTGATTTGGTTGGGAAGGGCGAGGTGGAGATGGAGAAGAGGACTTCGCTGGCCGACGTTGTGAATTGTTTCAACGACTTTTACGAGGCTTTTTTAAATACCGTCACCACTGAATCGGCGGATCCAAAAGTACCTTGGCAACGATTAGCGGACCTTGAAAGGCGGCTCAACATACGCTCTGGTAAAACCCTCCTCACTTGGCTTGCTGATGCCTCCGCTGAGGGCTTTGAAGGATCGAAACCGAAGGTAGAAGCTTTCAGGCTATCGTTTCAACTTGATCTATTGTTAAAATACGAGTGAGAACTTCATTGTCATAGTCAGATTATGGATACGCTTATTGTGCTGAAATTCCAGTGTCTGTGTATCGATGGGCAGCTGAAAGGCACCCAACCACAGGCGCAACAATCCATCGAAGCAGCGCCTCAGACCTCGGAAGAGAAGATGATGGATGTTTCTCGCATTTTGGGTTTTCTTCGCCATATCACCTACCTGACGGAGCGTTCCGGTGAGGTAATTGTACTTTACCTAAGCTTTCGTTTCATTGTTTGTAGTCATTTTGCCTCTGATGTGAGCGATATGTTTTCCTTATAGGCTCTAATGGACGTAACGGTAGAGCATCTGAACATCCCAAGGTCTCCGAGTGTTTTACAGTCGATTCAATGCATTCTCACTGATGCTTGTATCTCCCCGGATAATCGTCGCTTCTTGATTCAGTGCGTATGCTTTATATCCGTGCCGTTGAGGTAGCATTGATTTTCCTCATTTGTGTTGCATAGTACGACTTCCGATACGTATGTATCCTGAATTTTGGCACTTCACTGCAATAAAATGATAAGAACTCTGAGGAGCTTTTCAAAAACACTACTTGCTCTATCGCAGAGGCAGGGCGCACTTGGCATCTGGTTGAGCATCCATTTATATGCTAACTATCCACTGACTTGAATTGTAACAAAGACGTAGTGACTCGCTGTTTTTGTAGTTAATAATAATGCTCTCTCGAACTACACACTTTCAACACTTTGCGTGTTCGTTTCTTTTTCCCGTTTTTTATTCCTTGAGTGCTTCTATTCATATAGTATGAATTGGAATTTTACGTTTTGTGGTAAAAGTATTTAGGTTCAAAGTTGGTGTTTTGTCTTGCGTTACATTTGTTCATTGGTGGAAAAGGAAATTTTCAGCATTATTAAACTTGCCCATTAATTAGTAATTTATGCGTAGTCCAACGTTGAAGAATTGGGTTTCCAAAATGCCATCAGTCTTTTGTATGGGTGCGATTTCCATGCGAAACTATTGATCCCATCCAGTCCTGGTTACATCGCAACACATTTATTGGTGGAAACCAAGTGCATTTTGATCGAAGTCGCCAATTGTGGTGCCAAAAATTACAAAGGCTTCTTTATTTTGGCTCCAAACAGATAGCTTGGAACCGGTCTACGTTTTTCTATATCAAATGTGTCTGCCTCTAATTCTGCTGACTTTTGACTGTTTTAAATATTTTAAAAAACTAGGTCCAAGTGTTCGTTTTTTTAGCCCTAAGGAGTGGAGTTTCTTGAGTACTCGAGCAGTAAACACACAAATGCCATCGACATTGTTTACTCGGCGCTCTGTCGTCTTGCGTCTACTCGCTTCGTGCCCGGTCCTCGAGGATCCCGCGAATTGGAGTCTTTGGTCCCTCTGTCCCGCCTCTCCCGCTTCCTATTGGGGCCCTTTTGATGAATTCCTAGCTGACCTCGCTGCTGACGCTGAAGGTACTTTATTTTTACATTGGGACCCGGTTCATTTAGTGCTCTATTATTGCATTTAAAATAGATTACCTGTCGATCAAAATGGGTATTTTATTTATTCTATTTGATTGGTTTAGTCTGCGAGAAATACAATCTGGCTGTGGTCAAAATTTCTGACGATGGGTACATTCGCTTGAGCACCAGTGGATCACCAGGCGACCTTGACACCAACTTATCAGAGTGTGTATCGGCAGTGAACGCTGAGGTAGGATGCATCGCAGCTCGTAAACTCTGCGACCTGCTGATTGGATCAACTCTCTTTGTTAATCGGTTCATCCTCCCGACTGATTGCATTAATATTGTTGGTGCTAAACTGAGATCAATCCCACGTAAGCCAATCCAAGATAGTTGGTTTAGTGTGTGGAAGCTCATTGTTATCCAGTACTGTTTTTGATATCATGGTTAAAATTTGCAGTTCAAGACATATGGCACCACCTCATCCGCCGTATAATTCTCGCGACACCCTTGTCATTACTCGGCGTTCTATTTTCCAAGGTAAGGTATGTTTTTGCCATTTCCTGTAAATTCTTCCGATCTGGAGGAATTTGATTCATCCTGAAGTGTTCATTTTTTGACGCGATGTGTGTAAATGTCTTTATCTCAGTTGAAAAAAGATATTTTCATATGAAACTTGGTTTTCTAAGGATTAAAGGGAATAAACTAGTTTATATGTTGAATCTTCCAAGGTTCTCCTTCCTGCACTCGCGGAAATTTTTGTCGTTTTGGAGGAGGGAGGAGGTCTTGAACACCTCTTGAGGTCGGTAACGGAACCGCATGAGAGGGATCGTATTGTCACTGGCATCGGCGTTGTTGGTGGCCAACTTGGCTGGTCGCAGTGGATAGATGTCTTCAAGACGCACCGCCTACTGTCCTTTGAAAATACGGATTGCGATCCATCTTGCCAATCCACCGTGAGTACCCTTCTCCTTTGATAATTTAAAATACCGGGTTTTCGTGCATTATGTAAATCGTTATTTTTTTGTAGAAGAGCACCATTTCTCATTCCCTGGAGAGTCCTCACGAAGCACCACTTCCATCTGCACAAACTTTAGTGGTTGACGTAATCGAGTTCTCCTCGCAAGATTTGGTAGAGCTTGAGCCTTCTTCAGTGGAAAGCTCTGTGACTGATGAAGCAAAGACCGATTGTCGTGAATTTGTAGAGAATCTCCGAAAAACTGAATTCGGTCTGGGGATTGATTTGGATCCCAAGGCCGCAAGCCTTCTTCGTGTAGGATATTGAGGTTTTTTTGACTTATAATGCGACCATCTTTAGAAGTGTGGAGGTCAATGGCCTTGGGTTTGTCAATAACGATAGGTATTACTTGCTGAAAGACACTGGTACCTTGTTCTCTATTCCCGTACAAATCATTGTCAATAGCCGATGCTTAGACTAGTCCGAAATTTTATGGATAATTTGTGGTGTATTCTTCGCTGAAAGCTGCGATGAAAGGCAACCCAACTTAAAGGAGTTTACTATTGTCAATTATTACAAATATCGTATTATCTATAGCTGTTTTAGTGATTTTTGTATTTTAGCGCACGTTGATGGGTGGAACCAGTAGCTCAAGACCTCTAGTGCATAACTGAAAGGACACAGCATGAATGAGTGAAGATTTAGATAGCCAGTAGCGTTAGCATAGGTTATCTTTCTCCGCAGACTATTGAAAGCGGGCGTGGATCAGATGGGCATTCACACGTAAGTAGATGGTCTCCGCACAGTTTTGATATTGATGAGGTCATGTCGTAACTATTGCAGCGCCTCGAGGGCCGCCTCTGCCGTAGTCTGGACTACCTCTCATGCAAGTTGTACGGCCACCAGGGGCATTTCATTTTGGAGCTAATCCAGAACGCTGATGACAATGTTTACGCACCGAATGTCACACCGAGCGTTTACTTTCTCCTCTCCCCAGCTGTCCTCACAGTGTGTAACAACGAGGCCCCTGGTTTCTCCCCAGCCGATATCTCTGCTCTCTGCGACATTGGCCTGAGCACTAAGATTGGGCATCGCGATGACAAGACTGGTTAGGAGCTAATTTAACTTCTCATTTATTTTAGTACCTGTCATCACTTGTTGGGTTGTGAAGTTTTATGCCGTCAAAACCGGTTCGAATTCCAGAAGAATGTGTTCTTAGTTGTGTTAAACAAATATTCTGTTGCATAGCCTTCTTCGAGTGTCGTTCTCAGTGTTGCCGCCAGCTACTGTAGTACCCCTCCCATTGCAAGGAGCGGAGCTCACAAGATAGTTTCAATAAAATGCACTGTATATTGGTTTCGTAGTCCAAGCAAGACCAGGACAACGTTTCACAGCGGTCACATGCCTTATGCCAATTTTCCTTCACAAGGAGATTTGGATGAAATCAAAAACGCTTGACGAAATGTGCAACAAAAATTAGTCTTTTCTATTCACTTCTTCCCACTGTGCTCTCCCTTCGCCTATTTGGAATGCTGTTAGCTTTCTTCTAACGATTTCAAACCTTTCAAATTTTGTCTCGCTCCATCACTAGCTCACATGGAGTGCTCGAGGTTGGGCTAGTTGCTCCAAGTTTCCGTGGTTATGTTAGTCCTTTTGCCACAGCATGATCTATCAGATTGGGGTTTATTACTGGACTTGGTTGTCCTCTGGAACAGTTCCACTAGTACTGCCACTAATGGAGCAGTAAGGCATATTACTCTGCTAGCGTTGATACATAGATATACCTGGAACCATTTACGCTTTTTTATTGCTAATGTAAGGGTGCGCTTCCTATCATTTTATCGGGAACAATTCTTTTTTACCTGATTTGGCTCTATGTCCCTTTATCGTGCATTTTATCCGTTGAGTTGCTTATTTAGTCTTTCTATGCATTAAAATTGAGACTTTTTTCTCTCCCCGCTATTTTGCCTGAAAATGCTGACGCTGTTCACCTGTTTGAATTCTCAACTTAAGCGTTAAGAGTTATCGGATAAAGAACCGTTTGCTATACCGTGTCAGGTCGCAAGGGCATCGGTTTCAAGTCGGTCTTCGCGGTGTCTGACGCACCCGAGGTGCACTCCAACGGCTTCCACGTGCGTTTTCGCTGCGGCCAAAAATCTGACGGCACTCTCACCTCCATCCTTACACCCGAGTGGGTTGCCTCAGCATCTTGCGATTTGGAGAAGGCGTGGAGGACTCTATTTAGACTCCCCCTCCGTCCAGCTGCCCAAGGTTCCCCAGCCAGCGCAGAGTCTGTCTTGACGTTCGCTCGCAGCCTCATTACTCACCACCTTCTTCTTTTCCTTCGACGTATCGATTGCATCGCTTTCAAGACCTCGGTAAGTGACCCCTCTTCTCCCTTGGGCTCAAAAATCTGTTCGCCTCCTCTACCCTCTATTTTTCATAGAATCTGTCCACTAACTTGGAGTTTCGACTGGAGAGAAAGAGCAGGCTGATCCTTGCACTTGGTGGTCCTAATCCTTCCTTCCTCAATTTATTCACCATCACGGAGGTGTCTAATGGATGTCGGCAGACTTCGAAGTGGCTTCTTCTCCGCCATTGCGTCTCTGTTGCCGTAGAAAGGTTAAAGCAACTTTTTCCAAACTCATCTGAACTCGAGGTACTTTCTATTATCATGATTTGTGATATTTGAAGTTTGTATACTTTTGTTGGCAAATATTCATTGTGTATTGGACAGACTATCCCACGTCAAACTGACATCGCAATAGCCATTCCCCTATCCAGCGAAGCCCCGCTTCCCACTTTTCCAGTCTATGCATTTCTCCCTATTCGGAGCACTGAATTCCAATTTTTGCTTAGTGGTAAGACTCCTCTTTTACAGCCTAAGTATCCTAACCATAGTAATGCCGATGCGTTCCTTTACTTTTTGGGATTTCTAGCCGATTTTGATTTGACTTCTTCACGGGAGGATGTTGATGGAAGCAGTGTGTGGAATCAGTATCTGGTCAACCACATTCCTGCCGTATTTGAAAGCCTCATCAATTGCGTCATTAAGGTAGGTGAATAGTTAAATTTGGTTTCTTTTTCATCCACATCTTTCACCCCCTAAACAGATGTCTACTTTCGACGAGATTCCGCTGTCGCAATGTGAGATTTTGGGACGAATTCTTGAATGCCTCCCGATAAAGAATTGTACAAGCGCCTCAGTAACGGGATTATTTGCTTGCCTGGGGGAAAAGATTCGTGAGAAGCTGTCCAATATTCCCTGGCTCCCTGTTCTGAACGAGGCTAAATTTTCACTCCCCAGCAAGGTTCTTCTTAGCTCGCCAAACTCGCCTCAGGTTAGTGGTTGTAGTTGTCTGATTTATTTACTGGAGGCAAGTGTCAAAGAATTGGTAGCGCATTCATTGTTAGATGAATGCGGAGTGTTTTTATTTCGATTTAATGATCTGTTTTATTTGTTTGGGCCAATTACAAGGTTAAACTACAGGCAGTGGTTTAGTTACCTTTAAATTAACTAGTAATGAAAGATGTTCAGCATGGCGTTCGAGAAATGTGATGAGATGGTGGGTGTATTTTTTGACGTCAGCCCCTGTCATTAATGTTTTTTGTCTAGACGACATGCCCATTTCGCCCAGTTGCATGGTTTGATCGATGGGTTCCCGTGAAGTCTCCATTGATATTGCTAGCTGGGAGCCAGTTCATCTAATTTCGTCACCCGCCATGCATTCCATCTAGTTTATCCATCATTGCTTCTGGAGACTATTCTTCAACCTTGCTGTGAGATTATTATGCTTCATCCCATAAAATGATAATCTCTCGGCAATTGTTTATTGGTTAGCACTGAGGTTTCAGGCGATTCAATCTTAGCCAAAGGAGGTCATCATTTCGGAGTGATGTGTCAACTTCCTTTGGTTCATCATTGTTGAGGTCTCGATGCACTGCGTTTTTTTATTGTCACTCTACTGTCTATCTCTCACTGTTTCCAAGTGTCTGCTGCCTTACTGCTTCTACTGCGAAATCTGGTTTGTGTAATAGCATAAAAACGGGGTTTGAAATAATACTGATTCGCCTTCACCATACTACAAGGCAATTGATCCAATTATGACCTCAACCGGATCATATTAATTCATGGAAGCTTACTCGATGTACTTATTCTAACTGGGATCGTGAATGCTTAAATCAGACCCAAGGTCAAGGATGGTACTTGTAGTTTTTTTTGGTGAAATGTAAGGAATTTAGGACTGAAATGAGTTAATCTCGCTTTTTACTTCTCTCTTCCAGGTCAGTGACCCAAATTCCCCAGATAAATATCTGTTTCGCCTTCTAATTGACCGATTGGGCATGTGCGAGCTGCAGCAGACATTTCTCGCGCCGCCTCGAACCACTGCTAACCATGAGGAGGTGGAGATCGAGTCGATCTCTTCGTTGGAGCGGCGCATGGAGAAGCTCTTTTGTCTTGGGGCACGGCGCATTTCCGCCGATACCCTTATTGAAATGGCTTCCACCTTGTCTCCAGGCAAGAAAACAACACCAAATTTAACTATCTTCCCAAGCATCCACCTATAAGGTGTTCGTAAACACTGTTAGCGTGGATGTTTGAGCTTAACATTTCGTTAAAATTCTTAAGTACTTTCAAACTACGTAAAGTGCTTTATGCTTTTCCCCCTAGTTCAACACGAAGCACGACTCCCAAGCTTTTTTACTTCAGAACGCAGTTTTCGGAGTTATCATTTGAGTCGTGCTCGCTTACTTTCTAACACAATGTTTAAACAGACCTAGTCGTTAAATTACTCCTTTTGAGTAACCTACGGACCTTTGAATATCACTCCATTTTTTTGCCTGAAAGTGCTCGTCTTCTAGTCATAATGTGCTGCCGTTAAACGTCATTGCCTATATGACCCACAGTTGTCCCTTTCCTTTCTGCATTCACTCACCATAATGGCATTAAACGTGATAACCCAATTCATCGTTTTTCCCTTTCCTTCACCGTTCGACAGAAGAGCTAAGTCGACCGGGCGTCCTTTACGTTCTGCTGGCAAACATTGACTCACGTCTGCGTTCCTCCTCCCACCAACAGTACCACTATACGTCTCTGACGGACCGCGAAGCTTGGCGACGTCGATGTTTGTGTAATCTCCGTAGTCTACGCCTCTTCCCCCTCCTTGACGGGCGTCTGATCAGTCTGGCGGAGATTGCTGATGCGATGGCTAACAGCAGTGGGCTGTTGAGACATCGCAATGGTCTCATGATTCCACCCAAACCGCCGTCTTCTGAGAATGACCGACTGAAAAATATCTATGGTGAGACACTCCCTTGTTTTTCGTTGTTAGATACTCGGGTTGTTATTGTTGGTTTCTCTAATCCAACCCGAAAAAGTTTGACTGTCAAATAGCAATACTCTGAGGTGTCCGAATTCATTATTCTATGGGGAGGATCGTCAAATGTAAAGAGCTAATATTAAAATAACTAGACTCTATAAGGCTCAATGCCTATCATGCCTGGGCCACAAAGGGTAACTCATATGCTGCTTTCGTTTTTTGCCAAACTCAAAGTGCTTATCAGTGAAACCGGTTACTTCCTTTTACTTAAAGACCTTGACATTCGGTAGGTACTTCACTTTGTCGGCAGTCAATTCGATGGCCGTTATTTTACATTCTGAAAGGTCTTTACTTCCACGATAGTATTTTGATGAGAAATATTTACCTCCTTTTTTGCTTATATACTTTCTTTACCATTGAATTAGTAACGAGAAGAGGTTTTGGCTCTTAAGTTGTGTGCTTACCCCTACCTGTGTTGTTGCTGCGTTCAGATGACTACCTGCAGCTGCTTAGTCGTCTTGGACCATTGATTTCTCCCTCATCCATCTACCCTACGGACTGTACAGCCCTCGAACTACCAAGACTTTTGACGGCCTCGGAGGACGGGTTAGGGCTTATTGTAGCCAACTCATTTCTCGACGTAGTCAACCATTGGATAGTCTCACGACAACTTGACTTCGATCTCGAAAGCACACAGGACGCTGATTGGTTTATTGCAGCAGCACAACTAATTGTCCTTGCTGAGCACTTGGACGAAGTGTTGATTTCTCGCTTGCCAATCGTTTGTGAGACAGCGAAGTCATTGAAATTGTTCAATCCAAGCGCCGATGTAGCCTTTCTGTCTCCGGCCCTTTTGAAACACGTCCCAGACACAGAGGAGTATGTGATTATGTCGTTGTGCGTGGAAACGATGGCGAAGACCGAGTTGGGTGAAGAGGATGGAGATCCTATCTTGTTAGTATCTTCTAATTACTTTACTTCGTGTGGCCCATCGCTGGAGCTAAACAGTTCCAAAGCTTGTAGCAAGTGGCAGAGCTTGTTTTTAACTGCTGGTAGGTTCAATTGCTAGTTTCTGGTTTCATAAATGTGCGAATCTGAAATGTTAAACTGTAAGGGAGGACCACTTGCCTCTGACTTTATTCTAGGTCTTTCCACTATCCAAACACTTCATCTTCGAAAATATCGACTGGGTGTGACTTCTGCCCGCTTTCCACTCCTTCCATCGACTCATGTTTTGAGACAGTCTCCTGCTCTGATCGGTTTGGAGGGTCAGGGCGACACCGTTATTGAGGATTGGACATGCCCAGGCCTAGAGAACCTCGTGCTTCCGTGGATTGAGCGAATAACTGAACGGTTCGGCCACAACGAGTCGACAAAGGTTGTTTGCGGGAAATTGGCAAAACTACTGAGTCGAAATTGGAACCAGTCTTTCGAGAGGTAGGCTGGAAATAAACATTATGGCTACTTTTGATCCATGATTACAACGCAGACTTCGGGATATTCCTGAAAGGGTATGAATCTTAAAATAGTTATATTATCAATGCACAGAATAGTTGTAAGACTGCGCGTCATCATTGCGAATGCTGAGTCCTAGGAGGTAGAAGAAGTTTACTTTGGAACCAATGATGTGATATTTTCAATAGACCTGGGGTTTGAAAGGATTGATAGTCCTAGTAATTTGAAGGAGTCTCTTTTCATCATGGTATCTTATTTCACACCATTTCCAATTCTATTGATTTACGATAGTTTGGGTGCAATGAAAGACTTCTACTTTGCTAATTTATAGCATATCCGCTTGCATTTTAACTATGGCTTCCTTTTTTACTTGTTATTTTCCATGTTACCTCACTGAATTAGCCCGCATTGCCCTCAGGCCGCCACAGACAGAGCGTGTGACTACCGAAGACAAAGTCCCACCAACACTACGGCTGGATATTTGCCATTTTTATTGTGCCGCAATTCAGACAGCCTACGTAAATGAATTTCTTTTTAATTTTCAGGCCTTTGTTCTTTCTTTCATTAGGTACACTCTGGCCACTGCCCACAAAGGGGCTGACGATAACAGAATGGGCGAGACGAAAGGCGAGGATAGACGGGTTGTTCTTGGGGCCTCTTCATGGCTGCAGGCACTGCGCACGCGCAGATGGCTTGCCCTCACCTTCGCTATCGATGCCAACGATGGTGGCGGAGGATTGCTGGAGCTTGTCGCAGCGACGAATAATCACCAGTTCGCCGGAGCAGCGATCAATTTCGTCTCCACACCCCCCATCTACGCATCTACTGTATTCACGGAAGGAAAGGGTGCCACCATTCCCCTCTCTCTCTTTGCTCCACTCTGTCCTCTCTGGCAGTGCTCTCAGACTTCTAAGGAGCCCCTAGCACCCGGTCTACTTGCTGCTCTCGGGGTGAAACAGGTCTTGGATGAGTCTACTTTTCAGGTGTTTTAATCTCACCGTTCCATTTTTATTGCTATTGAAATGTGCGATATTGGTTGCGACACAAAGCGCTTTTGATCGAAATCATAACCGTCTGTTTCCAACGTTTACTTCTTCAAGCAGTTTTAATGAATGTGAGGAACACGGGGTATTTAGTTGGTAAAAATCTCCTGCGTACTTGTTTTGACTTGTCCTTTTGTTTGCTTACTTTCACCGTCCCTTTCAGAGTTTCACGTTTTTTTGGCTGATGATCGCTCTTATGTCCGTTTATTCAATTTTTAGGGTACGATTTTTTATTTATTATTACGCTGGTGCCATTTTATGCTATAATGTCCCCCTGTTTCAGCACTTAATGGACCACCTCTCGAAGGACCCTTCCAGTCCACCAAGCACTCTGACCATGGAAAGCATCCTTCAAATTTACGGTCTTGCGCTCCAAGTCCTTGGGGATAAACATTCTGACCTGCTACATCATATCTTCAGTTCTGCCCTCCTTGTCCCCTGCACCGCGGCTCACACCGCTTGCGAAAAGCGCAAGAGGCTCGTAGATGACGTGGACCTCGACCGACAAGAGGAGGATTTGGCCACTGATTGTCTTTTCTGTGTATACCAAACCAATAGTCAATGTCGGAAGAGGCATTCAGCACGCACGCTCTCCTACCACCTTGTTCCCGCGCACCGCACCTGTTGGGAGGAGCTGCGGCTGCCTCCTCTTGACTGTGTTGGTGTCGTTCGTGCTGTCAAAAGCGACGTGGAAGCAGAGGAGGATGGGGGTGACGACTGTGTAAAAGTTCCAGTACCTTCAGTGAACCCGGCTTCGGCTTCTGCGCCATGTTGCTCGTCTTTCGACCGACGAGTGCCACTGTGTGATATTTACGGGCCCGAGTGGAAGAACTTCTTTTGTGGAGTTCTAAAGGTGAGTCGCTTTTTTACTGCCAAGGACTCGAAATTATTCAGCTTTTCACGACGCGTTCGTCATCTGGCGGATTTGTTATGGAGGTAAAGCTGTCGTGATAATTGGTAAATATTGAGTGTTCTTTTTTTATTGATGGAAATGGTTAAACAGTAACATTCCATAATATGGTAGGGTCCTTTAGTTCTAACCCCACATGCAACGAACTTTAATGAATACAGGTACCGCTGACATCCTCATTAGACGAGGTACTTTCTCAACGTCCATTTCCACCCTCCTCCCCGTTGGATACGAACTGTTGCAAGTGGCGCGCCGCCCAGGAGGCATTTGGCCGTCGTCTTGCTGCTTGGTACACCCTCATTAATCGCTGCCTTGTCGTACACTCCGGCACTATCTCCACCACTGCTGAGGAAGGTGATAGTCTTGTTACTACTCTATGTAACTTCCCCCTCCTTTATGATATGACCGGCACTTGGCGTGTGCCCAATCAGGTGACCAGTTCGGTGAGTCTTTGTTCTCGCTGTCGTCCTTCATTCTTGTCTGGTTTCAACTTCTGTGATTAGGTATGGCTGTGGTTTAGGTGATTACCTTGCTCTTGTCGACTTTTATCGATCCAGATGGAGCTTGAGATAGTTGAGACAGGGTTGGGTTTCAGGAAATGTAAACACTTGAGCTTTAATTAGTGTTCTTTAGTATACCTTCTTCAGATGGATGTACAAGCACACTTAGTTGGGTCGGATAGTTGGTCAATAGGCTTTGCCTAATAAGCTTATGTGGCTGAAAATTTTCAATTTGAACTTGCAATTTTCCGGTACAGAGCTGTGTTGGCGTTTACTAGAGGTCCGAAATGGTGCTTTCATTTCCTTCGGCTGTGATATTCGTTAGTCGACTCCTATTCCAAAACTCTCATTCCCCACTTCAGCGCCTCCACACGAAATCCGTAATGTATTCTAGTGCTTCCATTTTTACTGAAAGCAATTTGAAAATCACAACTTCTATCTCCAATCTTTTTTAGGTACACCATCAAACATGCCGTTGATAGCAAAATGGTTCAATAATATTACTTTTTCTTAAGGAGTATTTCCATACCCTTGCACTTTATTTTATTTGTGGTTTTCTTTCATGCGACTTATTTTCTTCCTCAAAAGTCGACAAGCTCTGCGGACACCGGGCTGCTATTTGCCTGGTCTGCGGGCGATTTGGCGGCCATGCTACCTCCCACGTGCCTCCTCGGCCATAGTCTGGAGATCCTCAGGGGTGACACTGAGCTTTCCACACTTGGAAGACAATCCGCACCCATGTCAGATTCGCATTCCCTTCTCCTCAATGTCCTACGCTTACCTGTAGGTGCTTCTATCCTGTTAGATTTTGGGTATAAATTTAGGAAGGAGCTATCCAGATTAAGCATCCTGACTAACTCACCATTAAAGTACTTCCGGACAATTTGTCACTGTGATTTTGCCGATTTTGGTAGTGAACGGGAACAGGAGAAGTAGATAATGTGCTAGTATTACTTGTCGTCGCAAATATCGAGCATGAAAAAAAAGAGTTTCAAGTGGGGGAGTTGTATTTCAAATTTGATAATTCGTCCTTTTCGTAGTATTGACTACTAACTTTTTATATTCCTACCGCCCTGCACATGTACGTTAGTTTTACAATTTCGGTAAAACGTTTATTGAACATGATATCATTTCATCCTTGCTGTAACTAACTTCCACTTTCTATTGATTTGGAATTTGTTTCCAGTTACCTTCTTCTCTCCTGGCTAGGTTCTAGAGAATTCCGTGACAGAGAGCGTGGGACTCTCTGAGTCGCGGTGCATTCCAGGTGATGAGAATAGTTTGCTCAGGTTCGCAGTTCCCTCGCTTTTCCTCAACCGCCTGGTAAAGAATTTTCGTCTCCTCACTCTTGCCTGGCTCTCCTCCACCAATGCCCACCACCACTCCACCGATGCTGCCGCTGCTTTCACCACCACTGGCACATCTTCAGACAGCACCTTGGAGGCCTTTCTGGTAATAGCTACTTCCCTCACCCCATCCCCAACAACCGGATTTACTAGTTAGACTATCATTACCGTCTAATGGTTCCATGTAAGCTTTTTAGGTATCAGTATGGCCACAAATTTTCCACTGCTTTCAGTTTTCGCAACATTTAATGGAATCATTAACCTGCGGAGAGATCGTGATATGTAGTTTATCTCTTCGAAGACCACTTTTGGATTATCCGATGGTACAGCATTAATTGCGTAGCTGCTAGAAGACACCGTTCTAGACGCGAGTCTACCATAGACTTATGGGATGGCTAAGATTGAGATTCCTGCTACGCAGTAATTTGCTTCAAACCATAGTGAATGATTTAAAACGCCATCTGCGAGTCAGAAACAAGGGCCAAATTATCAAATCCCCAATGCCGCAAATAGCCATTACATTTTCAGTGGTAACAACGCTCTTGCAGCTATTGACCTTTTCGCATGTCATGACTTTTTTTCAGACAGCCTCATAGGGATTTGATAGCTATTTCACTGAGGATTGGTCAAAGTCAACAAAAAGTGATTTCATGGGTCTCCGTTCTATACCTATTCCATCAACATCGTTGCCATTTTGTTGCAAATCAGTCGACTATCTTGTATTCCTACTCAGATGTTTCGAGTATAGTTGCGCTTTATTATCGGTCGCGGTGTAGTACTCAATACTGTGATGGTTGAGGAACTGGTAGCTTAAAAGACATGGAAAGGATATTGCAAAATCAACATGGTAGCCTTTATAAAATAATTTGTGTGTGCCCATTTCTTCTCAGTTGCCGAATTTGATGGTGAAGCTGACGCTTGTCCAGCTGACCGGTAGGCCATCAGATTCGTTAAAGGAGTGGACCTTCTTCGACGTTGTTTGTCGCTTTTGGAAGGGCAAGCTCTACGTTGACAAACGTTTTGAAGTGGATTTTGCTACCGATGACGACAATGACGGTACCGCCTCGCTCCTCTTTGGAGCTCACAAATCAATCTATAACGAGGTGCTGACGGAATTAGCCAGAGCTGTCTTCCCAACCAATCGCAGCTCTCAGGTTTCTCTACTGTTAGTATTATCTTAGTTTTATCTGTGGAGATACTTTGTCCATAACTGTTGAGACTTCACTGAGGTTGGTATGAGGGCATTTCGACTCTTTTGCACCACCTGTAGAAAGGTTTATTTCAGCTGGACTTCGCCTGTAATCGGATCTCTTGGAAAACGGATGCCCCTAGTGTCCATTTAAAAAAGCGGGCTTCATGAACTAGAAACTGAAGGAAAAACTGTCAAATAGGCCTAGTAGCAGTAAAATTCCTCTTTTAGATAACTTTATAATTACTCTCCAGTACTGCGTGCCACAAGGCCATTACTTCTGAGCTCATCTTACAGCTTGATGTTGGTTACAGTAGTCTATCTTCGGGAACATGCCTTTTGTCGTCCTTTTTCTCAGATGAAACGGTCTTGAATTGACTTACTTCAACTATTTAAGGCATGTAGGATTAAAGGGGTTAAATGTGCTTTTGAGATCCTTATCAAGTAATCCATTACACTTTCTCTCCTGTCTTGCAGGCACTTCGCGAAAGGTCTTCTAAGTCTGTGGGCCTCCCTGTTGTCGTCCTCGTTGCCGAGGGAGGAAGTGACGCGTCAACTACATGCCTATCTTCTCTCCCATTGCATTCCCCGCGGCAGCCACTACCTCGTCGATCTCCTCCGTCGTCTGGTGCCGGAAGCGTCGTCTCCGGCCTCCGCCACCACTACCACCACCTTCAATTCTGCGGGTCTCGTCGCCATGACACACATGACCCCGAACTCATCATCCCAAAATCGACAGGGGCACGCGAGTGTTGGTTGCTCAACCCGTTTTCAGACTCCCATATTCGCGGCCCTCGGTGAGCAGCGGTATTCTTTATTGTTCTCTAACACTCGGGACTTTGGGGCACATAAGTCAGTGAGTTACAACCGTAGACCACCGGAGTCCATGTGAACCACTTAATAAATTTCGTAAAATTGTGGAAAATCTGATATGCTAGCGCCATGACGCCTTTAAATGACGTTTGAACCGCGTATATAGGTCCTGTAGATGATGCGTCGATTTCCCGTGCTGATTATGGACTGTGTTTCTCTCCCGTCAACTTTGCTGGAAAAGCCTATTATTTTATATGCATCAGTATAGGTGCCCTTGACAGAATTTCTATCGCATTTCGTAAGTATAGCTTAAACGGAAGTACGCTACTGTTTTAAATGATTTTTGTGACGCATTTAGTGTGTAGTGCAAACTCAGTGCATTGATGACTCAGCGAAAATGTTGCAACCAGTGCTTTCCTTTCGGGTTGGTTGTACACTTTCATTTTGGCCCATTTGTGGTCAAAACTATACCCTTTCAATTTCTTGGCAGCCTCCGAATACAGGAGTGGCTCGAGTGGGTCGGCGCCGCCTGTCCCTTCCGCGCGCTCAAACTTCTTCGGATACAATCTACTGAAGTGTTCCACAAGCTTGAATTCTATTCCTTCCCGCTCCGCTCACTCATCTTCGTCCAAAATGGGCATCGGTCGACTGGGAGAGCAGTCTGTGTACGAGATTTACTTGGATCGGGTGAGAAGAACCCACGATTTCAACTTCCCTTCTGGCCATCCATTCCTCGGCTCTGGTCGCCTGGTTGAGGTGCGATGGGTCAATGGCGACGGAGAGTCATGGCTACCTTATGACCTCATAATCTTTCTTGAAGGTACACTGTTCGTCTCCTCCTTCTCATCACCTGGTGATTTGCTTCCTTCTTTCCTTTAGTAAATGGTTCGATGCCTGCAGCAAGAATGGAGCTGAGTGCTGAGGTGAAAAGTAATATAATCCGACAATCCACAGCTTCTCCAAACCTACTTCTGGTCGGTCCGATCTATGTGGAGGTTAAGTCGACGAGTATAGTGGAGGAGGAAGGTAAAGACGAAGAAAGACCGGAACTCTTCGAGATCTCCCTCGCTGAGGCAGCATTTGCACGCACTTCAAGCTGGCGTTACCATCTTGTGCGGGTGCGGTGGTCTCGCAATGCTTCTGGCAACACTGGGCTGCCACTGGAGCCGCGGCTCGTCCACACTCCCAATCTCTCTAAAGCTTTAACTGATGACCCGGCACACCACCAACTCTACATTGGACTGAACCAATAACGAACTCACACCACTCATCAATCAAACGCGTGCAAAAAGCCTGTTTGCTCAAATTTAGCACGGTGTGCCTTTAATACCAGAGGATCCTTGTTTTTGCTTTACTGTCTTCTCCCTTCAAGGGAATGGTTTTCGTTAGTAGGACCAGAGGGAATGTTCGTGGGGAGGGCAATCGCTCCAGCATTAGAGACAATAAATAGCGGAAGAACGGAAAAGGGATTTCCAAGGTACGAAAAAAGGGCGGGATGGGGTAAAATTAAAGAGGAAGTTATGCGCCAACAGTCATCCAGATAAACTCAAAAGAAAACGAGGCAATAAGTAGCGTAAAGTATTAAAAAACTATCAAATGTAAAGTTATCGGTCCATAAGCAGATAAAAATCAATAATCGCATTAAAAAATTAAAAAAAAATTAAAATTAAAAAATTTAGCCCAACTGCTACTGCACAAAAAAAGACAAAACAAGGAACCATGAAACCTGATTAATATTCGTACAAAACCTCAACAAAAGGTTTTACTGTGCTGTTCCAAATGCGCGCAGTCCGGCAATTCGACTAGAGAAACACCTACGATTAGCGAGGTACGTTGCAATAGGTTAAAGTAATACAAAGGGCTTCCGCGCTCTTGTCAACACTAGCACAATGGTAGTGTTAAAGTACTTTGTGCTTTTTTTGTCTTGACATGTACGTTTCGATGTCGCTATATTTAGGAACAATGTCGACCGAAATTCGACATTCGTCCCAGCCTAGCGTCTTACCATGAAAAAGGTCAGCACACCTAATCAGAAACTCACAAGGTTCCTTCTTCAAGTTATCAGCTATATAGATCAGCTATGCGTATTGGTATCCAAGTTAGTCATGAAAACAGCTTCAAGAAGA
>MIEF01007658.1:0-16791 GCA_001870725.1 Taenia solium | reverse complement strand
ATGGGCATTGTCAACACCCGACTGACCCCCACCCAACGACTCGGGTATAACTTGGAGAATGGGTAGTGGTAGGGGCCGTAATAAGAGCATTTGTCTGAAAAAATCGACAACAGGTTCATCCACTTTGGTGATCAGTTCGAATTGTGGGTCGTGGCCTGTGAAAGGCGGAACAATGCGAAAGAGTACATTGAGAAGACCTCCATTCTCCGTCCGGATAACCCATGCCATTATAGCCGCTACGGTGGCAAGCAAAGAGAAGTGGAGTCCCATGACTGGAGGAATTCTTCCTAAAATGAGACGGTGGCATGTTGAGGCCATAATGCGAAATTCGCATAGCTGTGAACGCAATCTGTAACCACAAACGTACGGGAGTGCAATGCGTTGATGGAAGGGCACCATGGGTCGACTCTCATTTATGTAGGGAATTTCTAATGGAGCCATTGATGAAGGTCGGGATGCTCTCATTGGTTGGTGAGCATCACAAGTGAGAGATCACGTCAATCTTCCACGCCAACTCATCCGCCTACCCACTGAGCTCACACCAAGCAGGAAAGAACCTACACACTAGGGAAGGCAGACTGATCAGTGAGTGGATAGGCAACAGAATAGCTGGTAGAAGTGACCAATTCACTTTACCCATTTATTGGGCCCCACTGTTATCAAGTGTTTGATCAGTGGGATGAAGAGGGCAGTACCCAGAGTCGCATTGGAAACATTAAGCAAATTATTATGACAAGTCACGGCATGGAAACCCTCTTTTACTTCGCACACATCTTTTTTTGCATCTCCGAGTGTTCAATTTAAATCACGTGCCCTCGACGCCTGGGCACCCGATGAGTGATTGGCCATTAAAGGGTCGAAACAATGCAACCTGCTTTTCCTCCAGTAAAATTGTAGGCGACACCTCTGACCATTTGACTCATATTACTTACTTTATTTTACTCATTGGGTTGAGTGCAGGTATTCTGATCCAAACCGCTCCACCCACTGCAGATCGACTGCGATATGCAGTGCCACAATTTAATCTTGTTCACATCGATGCGAATAGTATCGCCTCTATATTATTAGTTTCGTTAACATCAAACAGAAGCCTTATTTTTCACCACACTTCCATGACATAAAGGAGGAGGAGATTGAACTAAGCCGGTAGCCGATTTAAGCCACAATATTGGGGTTAGGTTGAGGGGAGAAAATACCAGTCAGCTGATAATGTAATTGAATGAGACACCCACATGCCTTGCTGTCTCCTCATAAAAATAAGCATATCTGTACTCGCTGCGCCCTCTGTAGGTGGGTGGAAGATTGGCAGGGTTCTTCACTGTAAAAGTTTGGTATTTGAGCTGCAGGGCTCTGCAACCTCAGTAAACGTCATTCTCTCGTGTCTTTAGTACTCTCATATGCGTATAGCAGTGAGGCAATCTTGCGACATCCCAATACCCCCTTCGAAAATCAATTGGTCCTTTCAGACTGGGAATAATGTAACACCCATATGGCGTCGTGAGGTCAGCTCTTCTAATCCGCATTCATTCTGTGAGAGTCCGACAAATCAGTAAGGTAGATTTGACAAAACACTTCGAGCTTATAAAGTCAACTCAGACAGAGATGAATACGTCAAAATTAATGAAAAGTAGTAAATGCTTCATGGCATCATGAAATTGAGCTGACTTTGTGAGGACGGAGTGACCTTTATCCTTACATAAGAAAGACAGCACCACAGAATTTCATTCTGTGTTAAAGAACAACAATTGTGACACTACCGGTATGAATTCTAGGCTTCTTCTGTACCTGTGAATGCAATGCGCAGTGCTTGAGCTTAAATAAACTTGGCACATATAGGTGCCAGCTGTTGAATCTTTCCACCACATAATAATGGCATATGTCTGCAAATCCCACTTCTACTGATTCATAAAGTTTTTTGTCAAGCAGCAATAAAATTGTTGTGCCATATGTGTATATTGCGGTTGGACTCAAGTTTTCGGCTGCATTTTGCAAGTCCCGCCTTCCCTTGCACTATCAGAGTCACGTCGGGCAGACTTCGAGATAAGTTTGTTTTTCCCAATTCTTGTTCCACAATCCTAGAACAGACGATAAACCGTTTTGATTGAAAGCGATTCGTGACCGAGCGATTTACTGCCCTCATCTTAATCACTTACTCCCTACCCTTCGCGATCCCCTTAGTCACTGCTGACCTACTGACGACTCGCAACGTGTTCACAACATATGAGTTGCCAAGATCGGACAGTATTCCTACTTCGCATTGACTCGTCTTGGTGTTGCAGGTCTTTGTCAGTGCCAAAAGCAGATTCTGCTGGGGAGTCGTGAAAGTGAATTCGGCCACATCACCAATAGCACTGCCGAAAATCGAGTCCCAGTGATGCGTCACCTAACGGTTCAAAATCGAATCCGTCTTGCTTGTAGCATTTTCTCGCATTGGACACATGCGTCACCCACCTATGTTAAAAGATATCAGGGCCACAAGATTTGTGACCCTCCTTATGTGATCTACAACAATGGGAGGGTACGATATTGTTGCAGTGAAAGTGGTGACAGCTGCAATCAGCTTAACACGAATGAATAGAACGAGCTTTTGGAAGGTAGGAGACAGGTAAGGCAGGACTTCCATTCTAACCAGAAGCTCGCTAACACGAAGCAACTGCTTGTAAATGCCTGCCTTGCTAAGAAACTCGGAGAACACAGGTTGCTCCAATCCATGGACTTTCATCTGCTCTAGTCTATTATCATTACGGACTGCCTTAGGGGGTCGTAAATGTGGGGGAAATGCATTGGTCTTGCTTATCAACGAATTATTTCTCTCAACGAGGGTAACATTATGGTGTTCAATTCATCTGCATACGGCATTACAAAGACCAAGGAAGGACAAGCCTCCATATTGCAGTCAATATCACTCTTCTTCGGCCCACCTGCCACATACCAGCCTTTTCCCCCACCCGCATCCTCCATGACGTTATAGCCAGTGCAGAAAGAGAGATCACTGAAGTGAGTGATTAAGGTGCTGGTTAGGGCACTTCCAACACCAAGCACTAGAAAGAAAAAGCTGATGCAACGGTGAGGTATTACAAGGTGCTACCTGCACAGTAACTTGAGAATTGAGAGAACACTCTGTCCACATCAGTCAAGCCTGAACGCCACAAATTTTCTGTATTCATTGCCACTTCATGTAGGGTAAACGAGCGGAGGAGCGATTGCTCCAAACAGTGACAAAACAGGCTGATAGATATGAAAACGCCAAGGTGGATGTGAGCCATCATTCTATTAGGAGTAATTACATCGTGTGCAGTTCTAGGCTAATATCACATTGAACGGACCACCATGTTGGAGGCTGTGATGAATGGCCGCCCAAAATGTTCGTTCATTCACTCTCCTACCTACCATAAACTAATGAGCATCAGAATCACTGCTTAATTGCTCTCTCAAATGGTCACAATAGTCTGTATTTCGCTATTAACTGAAGGCATGGAAGCCAACGTTAGGTAACCTCCCAAGCCAGGTAGCAAATGAATTTATTTTATTCATTAAAAGTGTTTTTTAATTGTAAATGCTGCCTCGACAATGAGATGGAGCAAGTAAACGCAACATTAGATCCTCACAGGAATGCAGCAATATCTGCTGCTAACTAGATTCGGTCAGGAAGCAATCCAATCTGGTCTTCGATGTTTGACAGTCCGGTAATCACTGAGTTTAACGAATATAGGTTTAGACTAGAAGCAAAACTGACAAGTTCTGGTATTTTTAAGCACAGATTGCAACAGCACTGAGTCCACTAAAATAAAAGTTAATTTAAGCTTGAGATATCAGGGCGAATTGATTAAAGAACAACTGGATTCACAGTGTACATCGGTTCAGAGCCATCTCCACAGATAGTGTCCATATCATGTGATCATTGCAGGTTGATGTATTTTGTCATAATTGTCAACAAAGTGGCGGACGCTATCATGACAGACAACTTGGTAGTTGCCATCAGTGATGCAACCATTACACTGAGACGGTCCACTTAAGCATTCGCCAACTTGATACTGTGCAAAGTCATAAATGTCCCTGCGCAATTCATTCTTGCATCCACTCCAGTAGCCGCAGTTTCCACCGTAGCAGCCCTGCATTGTGAGGACAGCATCACCTACCTCATGTCTCCACTTCTTGCATGTGTATGCACGCGCTTTGCATGCAACCAGCCACGGTTGTGACGTGCGTGTCCTTCTTGATGCTGTTGCCCTCTGTCTCGGTATTCACTGATGCACCATTCCTCGAGGAATTGCAAGACGAGGCTAACCCTCGGCTGGAGGTGATTAAGCTCACAATGCTCGTCATATAAGGAAAAAGCCGATGTTCTCACTGGTCTCAAAGAAGGAAGCACTTCAGAAATCAAATAGCAAAGCACAGATAGTACACATGAGCGTAACTGGGATAGTCGAGGAGGAATGATCATGTGCAGCCACCCGAACCACCGTCTTAGATGGAGGCTAATGCACTGGATACTGGAGGGACGCACTGTCCACTTAGTGCTCTGGGCGCCCCAGATGCCTAACAATCAAAATACGGGAAGAAACGGATCGCATTTGAATGCAATTTTCAGATAGGCGCTTGTGCCCTGCCCTTCGAACAGGTCTGCCATCCTCAAGTAGTATTATCCAAACCGCAGAATTTGGAGTTTAAGTGGTTGTCAATCCTTTGTGCAAGCTCCAAAGCATTTACAATGAAAGCATTTACATACTCTTATGTACTGATAATCCAAGCCGTTTGTGAGAGCGAAAGAACCCATACTTTCGTTCATCAGACATTTTAAACAAAAAATAATGCGGCACACGGAAGATAACACGGTCAAGCATAAGGACATTGTGGCTGACAAACAGGCACACCTGGCGTGACCAGGCTATGAAAGAGCTCACATCACATCACTGCAATAAGGTAGAAAATCACTTAAGCCGTTGTGTGCGGTTCTCTCCTTTCCACCACTTGCAAGTTTAGCTGACTGATATTCGCCCTTGGCTAGTTGTTAAAAGAGTAAAAATTTTAAAGAATAATTGCTTTATTCGGACTTATGAGCACTGTATTTAGTTGGTCCAAATTATTGGCCTTATTTGACGTCGTTATTGGGAACAATGTTACTGTCCCTTTGCAGCTGCCACATTAAGCCGCGCTTTTGGGTTTACCAGAACTATGGTCCTCTTTGCCAAATCATTCTTTCACCTGCCATTGTTCCAAACTGCGGCTCATCCAATGGTAGGTTTAAAATTAGCACTTTTTGTGCTGAGTCGCTCATTCGTTTACTTATTCACTCTGATATCCCTGGCGTCTTTTGCAAAAGGCATCGCTTCGGAATCCATGGTACAATCAGTAGGAGCAGGTATATTTGCAGACGCCATCTGAACTCGTGGCCTGTACTTTCACCAGAATGTGACAAGTTTTCGTCAAATCAGTCAGCTGGCCACGATTGTCAAGCTGGCGTCTGCAACTACAATGTCCCAAGGCATTGCACCATGCTTTCGGAAAATGTCTCCTCGCAGAAGGAATCCGTAGAGATTAGGATATTGGGCACTTAGTGAGGATGTGAGGAGAAATAACCAACGGCACAGTGGCAGGCTGGCGAATGTTGCAGCGTAGCTTTCCAGGACTATAGCGCATCCCTGATGGCAATTGCTGGAAATGGCAAGGTCATTATACAACTAGGGGGACTGGCGATTTCGTCAATATGACATAAGTCGCTGGTACACTTCTCGTCAGTTCCTTGTCTTCAGTGCGTGTCTCTTCACTACATTTGCATTCACATTTTATTTGCTTGCTCGTCTTCCGATGGCAGCGGCTCCAGTTTCTTCTCGCTAGGATCGCGAATGCATTGAATCGCAAGCTTTTACATTAAACAACTTTCGACATTCCCCTCCTCTGCTTTCCTCTTAATGTGAGTTATACTGTACGAAAAGCGAGGGCTTCCTCCCTGTTTGCATCCCACCCGCAGCTCTACATCTGCTCGCGTCCAAAGGCGTCCTGATCTCCAACGAGTACGAAAGCACAATGTGGAGCACCACGTGAGAGTACGAATCTGGCAGTCGGTCGACTGATCGTTGAAGGGTGTTAGAGTGGTATGTTCATTCACTCAGGCATATTTATAGCTTGAAGCTTGAGTGGCGATCTGTAGACCAGGAGCATATGTCGACTTCTTAAGAGCCAATGAGGAGAGACGAAATAGGAATACGGATCCGCATAACGTTGGAAGATTAGAGTTGAAGCAAAACTCACACAAAACCGCGGAGTCGAAAATTTATAAAATAATTTGATAAATCAGTATATGACCGAGTAAAAAAATAGAGGCAGAGATGATTTTTCAGGGTTAAAGGCACCTCTCAATCGCTATATTCAAAGTTGTCGAGGGGTAGCAACTTCAGTCCTCTGTTTTCAAGCTACAAAGCAGAAAGATTTGCTTGTTAACAAACAGTCAGTGCTGCATGGCGCCTTCATCACTGTATCAGCTCTATTGGCAATAATTCTCGAAAAGATCTTAAAGCATATTTCTGCAAGTGAACTGCGCTAGGCACGCTATAAAATTTACTTATAATTTTGACGTTGCTATTGTGAGTTGAGGGCAATATTCTCTGATCACCCTGCATGCATGAATGCATTTATGCGTTTTATTCCATCGGATCTTACTTATTTACCCATTTGCACTAATTTAGTTTGAAATGTTAATAAGCTATGACTTTATATCTATCCGTCATATTGTGCGAATCCAAAAATTCACAGTTAAATTAGGCGATTCTGTTGATAAAATCCGAAAAATTGGATAATACTCCCACCTTTGGAGAATCGCTTTCAGAAATCAGAAATGGACCAGGAAAATTTTGTTAAGATTTATTGTAACCTTAAGCCTCCCTCCTATGGTAGGCAATGCATTAATGGCCATAAATTTTGCTGTTAAGCTTTTCACATTGGCGAACTTTCCAATGACAAATGAATGCCACTGTCGCCGGGCCTAAATCATTTAACTCCTGATTCTGTAATCAGCGACTAATCTTGGAAAACTTCTTGTGCATACCAGGACAAGTCACTCAAATCCTTTAAATGACCACGCATTGTGCCCGTGAACACATCATACACACCTCATTTTTTTCTACTTGCCAAGCGGCTAACAACCGTATTAAATAAATGAAATGCACTCCTAGACATTCCGATGTAAATGTTTCAACGCACACTGAGCAGGGAGTCCACTAGCGACCAAGGCATTTGTGTCGCAACAACTTGCCTCATGCCCATATAAGTAAAAGAGTTAGTGCTTGGAGGAAACTGCTGATCGGATTTTGTGAACATCCTCGGGGCCCTTTTGTGGAGATTCTTTTCTTCACCACACCATCTTTGTTCACCCGATCATGTCAAATGCTTTACTCTTCAAACCGGTACAGCTTTCACAAACAAGGCACTTCCACTTAGTAAATCACCTACCGCTGTCGACAACAAATTAAGTGGGTTTTAAATGCATTCCCATTTTCAAGCATTCAACTTCCACGGTTGAGAGAATTTTTAACAGCACCACCTACAGATTCCTTCAAAGCTCTTGAAAATCTAAACGAAATCCATTTCTCTACTTATCATCCCTCAAGTAACACAACGTCATCTGCACAAGGCTAAGTTTAAAGCGTGAACTCGTCACGTGATGCAACATCTCTCCCTACTCCCGCGATGTGTCACACCAAGGCGCGCTCCTTATTGGCTCCACATTACTTGGACCACTTAACGCATCCCATTGGCCCGCCGCCGCCAACGCCGCTTGTCACTGGGTCTCCCATTCATCATGCTGCTTCGGATCGACAAATGCATCTGACTGACCTGAACGAAATCATGAGGCAGTCGTCCTTGATTTAAGCTAAGGTTAGCTAATCCCACCTCAACAGAGTTGCATTTTATGCTCACTCACACACACACCGACCCAGGTACACACCAAAAATTTGTCCATCTTGTCCTTTGGCCCCCATCTACATGCCCACATGGTAGATTATGAATCGGTAGCTTCCATATGCACATATGCATGTGCAGTATGCCCGTATCTCTTTTACTAGTATATAATTTATTTGTGTACAATGCATTAGTCGTTGCCGTTGTGTTTGTTCATCACTGCATCCAATTAGTAACAAACTTTTTATTAACAACCGAATTCCCATAAGTATAGTGGCATATGGTAGTTGGCATTTGCCTTCTGTGCACTCTCGTCCACTAACTCAGCTCCACTTCAACCACTCTCTTACGTACCCTACCCTCGAACAGTTGAGAGAAGAAATGTCGCTGTACATGAATTGGTTTGTCCATGTGACTGCTGCGATAATGGATCGAGAGAAGTACTATTTTATTGAATGGGCTTGCCCTAATGTCGGAAGCAAGACTAGAATCTCTTGAGATGTTCTGTTGTAGAGTGATTGTTTAGAACTCTCTAGTTTGGTATTCAATTAGATATCTTCGAAGATGCTTTTCATTTCATCCTCTGTGCTCTTTGTCCCTTTGTATGTATGGTGTCTTTAGATTAATTTTGATGCATTTTCAAGAATATACTTAGCACGATATTTGATTTTGTAGGCTTTACAACACTTGCAATTTTTAAATGTGAACCTTATTATTTAGCGCAACCTTTTTTTGTCATTTGTCCACGAATGGTTTCTAGTATTTTTGAATGTATTTGAAATTCGCCTGTTAGCTCAGTACATTCCATTAACCGCTTTGAGGTAGCAGCAGTAATAGCAACTTTGAGCCATGTTGGACGGTAATTTCACCTTTTCTGTAGCAAAATACATGCATTGTTTATTTCCTTATTAAATGGCTGCTGTGATAGAAGTCAACATTTCTCTCAACTAAGGCATCAAGCTGGCTCGTTACCACTTAAATGTAATGGTGACTGCAAGTTTTGGTCCGGAGAACATCTTAAAACGTGCTTCAGCAAAAGCAAATGGGGAGCAATGGGTGACTTATTAACAAATACAAGATGGCGAGACAAAGTCAAGTCCAGCTTACAATGTGCCGACAGGAATTAATCATTTAAACTGGGCAAGTCAGCCATACCTTCTTCTGGACACTTGATAAATGCCCACCTGATTTAAGTCCACTAACCTTGCTATGCGAAAGTGTCGTAAGCTTAAATGGCCACTTACTGAATGCTGTTTGTATCTCATGTGCTCCATGTTCCTCAGTCGTTACCCTCACCCACCATATTCGAACTCATATTACATTAACTCTTAGACAAACACGATTACGTCTGCCCTTCTCCCTTGTTCTTCGCATACAAATAAGATTTACTAAACCAGTTTTCAAACAACAACAACCGTAAGTATTGGATGGAGAAGGAATCCGATCCATGTAAGTGACATGTCTACAACCCTCTCAGTAAAACATGAGAAAGTTGCCTCTTTGATTTGATTAGAGGCTTTAGAAAAGTACAGTGTCAAAGTACTTATCGACTTTGCAGCTAGTAAAAAATAACGCAACGGTAAATACTTTCTTTGCGTAAATTAGTAATACGCCCAATGTGTTTTGCACATTATGACAATTTGCGGAGCGCGTAAAATGCAGTCATAATTGTGCATGGCTGCGTATCAACCATGATAGGGTTTGGTGGGAAACTAGCAAGATGCACAATCGGCTTTGTACGCTTTTCAATGTCATTGCCACGATATCCAGCAAAATGCGTAAGTGTGGAGGATTGTATAAACATTCGTCTGACTGTAATGCTGTGCTACGTCAGTCCGAGTCAGCCCATGCATGGGCGACGGTAGTGGAAGCTTCGGGTTGCTGGCTCGCACTCCATTATCTCTTTTCCCCTATGCACACTCTAACCTACTCATTTGTGCAATCTTGTGGAGTCACGTCATTTCTCATCATACCGCATTGCATTCAGTTGCGTAGATTATGACTATATCACTATATCGGATTAGGCAGCACTGATTGAATTGGTAGTAGCGAAATCTCTATTGAGGATATTATTAACGATATGATATGAAGGAACATTAGTGCGGCTGCACAAATATTTTGTAGGATGCAGCTATACAGGCTGTATGTACAGGTGAAGGTACGACCATAATTTATATTTTATTGAAGTCCATCCATCGCCCTCTTCATCAGTCAGCGAATCGCGAAACCACACGGCAATGCCACTTTGGTCATGAATTTGGCTTGGTCTTATAGTGTTCGATCTTACTTCGTCTCCTGCCATGAAGCCGTTATCACCAAACACATGCGATGCTGAAGCAGCAGCCGTTTTCGGTACCTCCGGTAAAACTTAGCAGGAAAGAAAAATAATTTTTGTGGTGCTCTGTCATAGATGCCTACAAACTTAGGTCTCGAAGAGGTCTGGTAAAATGTGCGGCCTTTGCTAATAAAAGAACGCATCAAACAAAGACTAAGCATTTTTGTAGACGATCATCGGCCTCACTAAGGCTAGGCTTTGTGACGTTCCCTTGATATGATCAGTTAGGTTGATATGACAAACAAAAGTCACCTTTAGTTGGTTTGCGAGCTTGAGCAAGAGCAATCAAGAAGGAGAGACAATCAGTGCAAAATGGAGGCAAAATTGTGTGTAAAAAGGCAATATTTTTATCAGAAACTTGTGTGCAATCTATTAAGAATGCGTGTAAATGATGTGAACTGACAAGTCGCGGCTTTAATTAGTCGCATTTAGGTAGGCAAAGATTTGGTCAATTTTCTCCAAAATTAAAACTGTGAGGATGAGAAGGTGGTGGCCTTGAGTAAGTGGATGTTCTCATTCATGCAAATGCAACCCAGACTACGCGCAGAATCTGCCTCACCGAATAGCAGAACTAGAAGGAAAGGTGACAACTCCTAAAAAAGGGGAACTTCAAAAAGTCATTCTGAAATTCAGTCCTTCCCAATCGATTGAGCAAATCAGCTTGAGGGTTTAAAGCCGAACTTTACTCCGCCAGACTGATTCATTTGTTACGTGCCACTACATCCAACGACCTATCAATGGGGCTAAACTAATGATGGCACCCTGAATGCTGTGCACTTGTGTCTTTCTCAAATATCCACATTGAGCATCTGCTAGCTTGTAGGTGCGGGTATTTTTACACTTCTCTCTTTGTGTGCTTTTATTCTTTCCACCCTCCGTCCTTAAACGGTGATGATGAGGATTCGACTTATATGCCTTGACTGTCAAACCCACTTCATTTGGCCTTCCACTCAAACAAAATATCTTCCCTCTTTTCCAAACGACATAAGTGCAAACACCAACACCTTTAATTCCTGCACTGAGTAATTTTCCTTATCTTGAGCTACACTTGATGACTTTTGCAAAATAGACATACATTAAGATGGGCTCGCTAAGTAAGCATCAATTTATTAAACGTATGGTCAACCAGGCATTTAATACATGTCGCTCTAAACATTGAAAAGGAATGAGAAGCACTCATCTGCATGAGCTTGCGCATCGACTGGCTCACCACAACTATTTGGTTCCATTCCAACATCAGCAGGTGGGGCAGAGAAGAAGCCTGGTCTACGTTTGGAGACTCAGTCGAAATTTCACTCATTATGGAGCAAGAAAACATGAAGAGTGTCCTATGGGTATGAGCTCTTTATGTAGGACACTTGCAGATTTATTGTACGAGTCCGTTGTACCCACATCACTATTATGCACCTACCCAATGTCTGCAGAAATAAACAAACCAAACCTAATCAGCTTTACCTGTTCCCTTTTTCAGTCGAATGGCAGTTAGGCACAATTTCCTGTGGATTAAAACTTGGCTCACAAGTGAAGTACGAACTCTAATGCCTCTGATATCCATAAAGGAATGTCCAAAATGAATCCATTGTGGGAGAATTATGCTGCTACCTCTAAATACAAAGACTTCGTGTTGGCAATGAAGACATTGACACAATGAAGTAGGCTTGACATGGGAGGTCAAGTAAATTTCGGTGGCTTTCTTTCTGTGCATTGTACTTTTTTGATAATAATGAAGTGCTCTCTATGGAGGAAAAGTTTATTAACGCTGCTTCTTGGTGTTGATGCTTTTGGAAATGACTCGGGTTTCTATGGACAGATATAAAGATTTGCCCAGTAAATTGGATACCTGTGGGCCAGGTAAGTGTAGTGGCAGTGGGAATTATTAAAATGGCCATAATTGAAGAGGATTATTTTGTTTAAAACCAGCACCCGCGGCCCCGTGTAAAGTGGTCGCTCAGCGCTAATGGCTGTCGATTGGTCCTGCGTTAGTTGACCCTGGGATTAGCAATTATACACTGAAGCAATTCTGTGTGGTTGGAATAAAAGTCTCAAATACATCGAATGGTCTAAGTGGGTAAAGCCAGCTTAAGGCCCAATGGAGGTGCCAAAATGAGGGGCATTTGTGCAGGGCCATATCCTTCAAGTAATATAGACTTGGGTTCGAGTGAGGAGATCTTGCAACAAGGATAAAGACAGGGCTTGTGAGCATTGGCCAGCATTTCGGTGTGCGACGCTGAAGTACGAAAGAGTGGACCGACTTCAAACGAGGTCCCTTGCAAACTTACTAAAGTGTGTATCAAAACTCGACGTGCTTGACAAAAGAACTCCTAGTAAGTACTAGAAGCATTGCCTGCCAGTGTGGGTCAAGAGTGGTTGATAAACTTGGTTGGTGGCCAACTAGACCAACCTAGTAGCTATAACTCCCAATTTCAGAGTTTGCATACAACGCTCAGTGTGGATCCACTTCCACTTCCAGGTTGCTGCGAATCGGAGATGAAAGCAAGAGTATATGATTAACCTGATAATGAGAGATTGTTTGGTGAAATCCAGAAATCCACCATTTGCAGTAGTGTAATGCATAAACCTAGGCGACTTGACGCACTCCAACTCACATCATGACCGACTTGTAACATACGAAGCCCTTTAGTTTCAACATTTAACTTTTACATATCACTCCAAAAATCAAATATCACCAACCCGCAAGCCTGTGTGAAACTAAAGGTGATAAGGTAAGCAATGTCTGCTCGTTCAGGCAATGAAGGCCAGAAGGGCTTGCATTAATAAAGACCTAATGAGAAACCTAATTTCATTTTAGCCCAACTTGTTGGAAGATTTGGGCTTGAAATACATCGTTTAATTGCTGTGTTAGGCGGACTGTAGGGCAAGGACTTGAAAATTCAAAGCCTCTGCATGTCCGCTCCTACCGCTAATAAAAGGTCACTGGTATATTGAGAAAGGCTATTTAATAGTTCGCTAGCTAGGGGACTAGTCCATGCACCACTGACATGGAGCTGCATTTCGTAACTCAGGTTCTTCTCACTGGATTGGAGCTCTAAGAGCAGCAAATCACTTACATGATTAGATTACGATCAGTGTTTATCCTGTCAATGCCCACAAGCTCAGCCGAGCCTATGATATCTGCTGGTATAATTTCAATGTAAGTTTTACTTGGCGTATGGCGCGAATCCTTAACAATTTTGCATGGGCTAGAAGAAAGTGCTTTATTATTCTCCTGGGATGGACGAAATAGACAGAGAAGAGACACCTCGGGGATCAGTTTAGAAGTGTTAGCGCTGAAGTAGACCTGAAAGCAATCGAGAAGGTTCATGGGCAATGTTTACGGGTGCAGTAAAATTTTCTCCATTGACGTGGCTCACGCTTGCGAGCTCCTCTTTTCAAACAGCTTGATTCGCGGAAGCTGAAGAAAAAGCAGAATTTATGTGTTCAGATCCATTACAACTTCGCGTGCAAATCGCTTGCGATTATGTGCTTATCAATCGCAATGTTGAGAGGATATGATAACTTCCACTTGCTGCTTCTAGCGATATTGCTGAGGATACATGCGAGATAAGAATAAGGTGTCAGGGTTCCTACTTCTCTAATCCTATCCTCACTTTAGACTCCGCTATCTAGTTTTGAGGCAGGGTGCACGAGTAGGACTATCTTCGCCCTATTTCATTAGTCCTGACCCTCTGCAGACAAAACGCTGTATGTGCACGCCTTTGAGCTGTGCCGAGATTTTGTCAGATCAAGTGTACAGCTCTTAATCGTGATTAGCGCTTGACAGCCATCAAGTGAATACAAGACAGGCCTAGTCCCCCGGACGTGAGCTGATGTGTTTCTTTGACGTGTATGGTGCGGTTAGCGGACTGTTTGGGACAATGAACACTGATTGCCTGATACCAGCGGGATAAGTTAAAAACTGCCACTTTACCAGCTTGGAAACTTTGATCAGCTGTTCATTCAAGTTACACTTATTTTCATAACTCTGGAATATTGTTTAAAATGTTCCGAAGCTGTGCTGAGCCATAGAGTTCAACCCCATGGGGCAGGCATACTTGGCTTCGATATCTAAAGTTAATGCAGCCGGTATGTAGTCCACGAGTTTTCGAAACACAGAAAAGTTAATGAGTGCAATAAAGACCGAAGCATATTCATGCTCTGATATGCATGCACTAACCCAATGGTGTGCATCTAAAGGGGTATTGTTCGCAGTCTTTTAAGACTACCCGAGACCTCATGCCTCAAACTTTTGCTAAAATGAATTGTGAGAGGGCCGCATGTGATTGCACCACATTTTTCTAGTTACACTTCTGCCCTTTCTCGTTTCTGCTACTAGTTTTCGACAGTTGTATGATCATGATCATGTATGCATGGAGGTGGCTGGAGCAAGAATGTAGCTTCCAGAGACGGATGATTCTATGGGCGTGGACTTCGCACCAGCTTATGTCTGGTTGGGACGACCCACAAATGATTCTGTTGATTATTCTTTTAGTTCAGTAATACTAGACAGCCCTCCATGGCTACTTTACAATTGTTGTGAAAACCGCGCACAGTCATTTGCCTACTCCTCACAAGCCACAAAACACGCTGCATGAAAGCACTTGTGATTTGAAGCCATGTCTTTAAACCTGCTCGTTTACACCACAAAATCAGAAAGTTTATTTGCAAGGCGAAACTAAGACAAGCTTAGGAGTCTAATCATAGGTGTACGACTTTCAATATGCACTCTGCCACCAGCATTCAGCGACCCGCAGAAGAGCGTTCAAAAGTCGTTTGCATGTACTCATAGTTTCCGACGTGTAGTAGCATGGAAAATGCTAGCTTTCAAAGCAATATATTTAACAGAAAGAGCAATGGATTGAATTTTTGCCAACATGTGCTCCTTTTCAGTGACTATTAAGAAAAGGAGGATTGTGAGTTGAAATTCGAATCCATGAAAAGACATTCATAAAGGCCGCACAAGTGAAGTGATTGTGTGAATGTTTCCTGTGGGTTGCGTCCAGGCTCCATACGCACCAAAATTCATCCCACATGTCAAATGTCCTTGCAGTGTGGTATTGATGCTACCCATCTGGAGTGGAAATTGGAGTTGGTACATTGCTTTAGCTCCAAAAGGACACTACTCCAACACACTGTCAATAGTGACACAGGCAGTCGCGTAGTAAAATTGATGGCATAACTTGTGTTTTCTCCAGACCACTTTAATCATGTTTGCTGAGAGCAAAATAGTTATTATTAGTATGGTTTATGACCTTTCTTTCTATTATAAAACAAAGGTATGGCATCTACTAAGTTGCGGAAAATTTTTCAATGAGATATTTACAGCTTTCATTTGGACGCTGATTGAGTATCTGGTAAGTCGGTTGCCATAACAAAGAAAGATAATACAGTACAGAGTATCAGCAGTCTCTAAATATTTGCCTTATACCTAACTGCTCCATGAGTAAGTTGCTAGGTAAATGTTACTACATCGGTTTCAAAAAATAGGCGCCGCATAAGGATTTTTGCAACATTTTCCTTAACGCCCCATTGAAATCTGCCCAACTCAACGTGACAGAATGCTATCAGTTCTGCGAAGCACTCTCTCAAGCGAAGCACATTGTGGTGATCTTTAGCATAAGAATAAATGAGGTATGGAATGCCGCACATCTGTGTGATCTTTCAAACTCTTATGAATGATCTACCCATGCCCTACCACAGATGGTGCCAAATTTCTCTCTTCCATAGGAAGCATCACCTCGCTTCGTGGTGAGCTGAATCTCATGTATCAAATGTTTGGTCTGAGACATTTCTATTCACCAAATATGTCTAACGAACTGTGTATAAAGCCCATAATCTTATGGCTACATCTAGAATTAAAAGTTTCCACACTTCAAGCGATGCACAGACGCATTTGTTTACCGTAAGTTTCGTACCCCTCGTGTGTGCGCTCGATTTTAATCAACATGTCTGCGACACCATTTTTCAGTCGTGAATTTTAGCTGCACATTCAGGCACAGCCTTGACTATTTTGCTCGACTGCAGGCAGTGAGGTAATGCTTCTCTTTGAAGATCCTACCAATAGTCTTGGGACTAAATTTAATGCCTAAAAAGGTTGATTCGTTTTTATCCAGGGTCAGGAGGTCATCTGTTTTGGGCTAAGTAAGGTAGACATGGGTCTTTACCTGCGTATGGTGGAAACACCGAAACTGCATTAAGCAATAATTTACTTAACTAGTCCTCCCACTTTTGTGTCATCATTTGCTGCCAAGTAGAGGCATAGGTGTCCTGCCTGACACCAACTGACAATTGCTCAGCTTGCCGTAGAAGTGCTATTTTTCGTTTTGTTAACTTGACATGGGCAGAGAGATGTACTCACTAGGATGCCATTGTGTCTAACCGTGACCTAAACAGCCCACAATAAACTGAGCCTTTGCAAAGACATGATGGTTGGCCGTCCCCTGGACTTACCTGACCTGAGAACACACTTACGGACTCAACTGTATGTCACGAGGCGCGACCATTTAGTTTGCTACGCTGATTCACTCATCACCCAGCCTGACCTCAGATAGACACGATTC
>MIEF01007646.1:0-64574 GCA_001870725.1 Taenia solium | reverse complement strand
AGACCTTTGACCTTCCGTTACATCACAAACGCAATGGCATCAACAGCAGCGACGAAGCACCCACACTAGCACTCCTTTTTCTCTAGGCAACGCCGATCCAACGCCTGCTATCTGAAAAATATCCAAACTTTGGTCAAATAACCGCCTTAAGCCCAAACTCGACTGTGTAATGAGTCCTAAAAACGTATACTTGCTAAGAGTCCACTGTCGCATCCGGCGAGCACCTTCACCACGTGTATGTGGAAAGCCTAACGTCCTGCCTTACACCGACCATACACCCTCCAACACCTTTTCCTCATCCCCATGGATTATGGATGCAACAGTGCCATCGACATGCAACCACCGAAGCATCTGGGCCGCAGAGGTGACGGTCCACTTTTACGTTGGAATAGGCAGAAATCGACAGCTAGTCACTACGACAGGCTTTCCACGCCAGTTAGTAAGCATGGGAGGCGAAATCTGACGGTAACTTGCTCAATCAATCAAACTGAAAATTAAAACTACATTGTCTGATGTTAATAGCCTTAAGTCACTAGTGCATTGCCACCGGTTTATAAAAAAAGCCAAATTTTAGCTAAGCATTCATTCCAGAAATGGGGTTTGAGGTGTTTAATAAGCTCGATCTATTCTACCGACACAGGTACCATAAAAACTTCGGTAGTTCAGCATTTGCTATGCACCATTTATGAAACAATTTGGAGATACAGTGCATGAAAAGTGCTAAAAATTTATAAACCGCTACTCACCCTTACTTGAGCAACTTTAGCAGCGATAGCAAAGGCGGGATTCACATTTGGTGCTTTTCGGTAATGCCTCCACACTTGTAATAATCACTCCACCAAATGATAGCAAACTTCCATCCAACGTCTCTAACAGGAAGAAGAGTCAAGTACCCGGCACATTTTTATTCATTTTTAACAAATTAGGCCTTAATTGTCAAAACACCCCATTGCCATAATAACAAACCAGTCAAAACACTTCCAGAACCATCTTAATTAATCATTTAAAGCATATTGCAGCATGAAAGTAAACACGATTAAATGCTGTGCTCAACGAACTTTAACTGTACTACTAACTTTTAGCGTGCAGCTTAGCGAGTACTTGTAACACTTTGTTTGTTCGAACTGCCGGTTTCGGTCACTTGGGTGGCTATATTGTACTAGCCGGTTGGCCGGCCCCAGTACTATGCCTTCTTTTTCCCTTAAAGGGAGCCTCGGGCCGCTACATTGGTGGCAGCGGAAAGCGGACCCGACTCTGATGGGTTTTATCCTGCTCTATGCCGCTTCTGGCAAACTTTGGCGGTGTGAAAGAAGTGCATGTGCTACGGATGGGAGAATCCCTCACATCCCATAACAGAAGGATTGAGATCGACTTTCATCTTCGGCACCTCCCTCTCCCTCGTGTTCTGCAGGGAAGCCATCAACAACTGAAGCGACACTAGCCGTGAATTCCAAGTCCAGTGCAACTGCCAAGAAGGATCAGTGACGTTGTGGTCAAGCATCCTCTGCAAGCTCTCTCTCTCCTGTTCTCAGGCAACTTACCTCCCTTCGCCAAAATGTGCATCTACAGATGTAGAATGTGCAGGACGCCATTCGATTGCATCGTTTTATGCTTTGTACACTTGGATCACGTGCATCCCGTTCTATGAGGCCCGATTGCCCCATTCGCTCAGGGTTCTACGATACCCTCGCGTTTCTTCCACGGCATCAGAAAAGCCTGGAATCACAACCTGTGTTGTGTGTCTCCATTCGTCCAAAAACTTGGATTCGTGCCCCCATCTTTCATTGAGCCACATTATCGTGAGAGAGGAGGACTAAGAAAGACGTATGTGCTGCACCGAGTGCTACGCAGAACTGATGGTACTACGAGAAGACATGCGCTCGAATCTCGATGGCTGGCACGGTTAGCTCGTGGGTGCTTCTCGCAGCACTGATTACGTTGTGATGGCTGACACGGGAGGCTGGCCAAAGGGAGCGTCGGGGACGACGCTCGAAAGAAGAGAGGGGCTGTGCAATGCTTTGTTTGTTCGAACTGCCGGTTTCGGTCACTTGGGTGGCTATATTGTACTAGCCAGTTGGCCGGCCTCCGGGCCGTGCCAACAGCCCCAAGTCCTCTGTTTCCAGAATATATATTCTGCCTTAGTACTATGCCTTCTTTTCCCTTAAAGGGAGCCTCGGGACGCTACAGTAATTACATGAAAAACTGGATGAATGAGTAAATTTACATAAAATCAGTGCCTCTTAGGAAATGTTTGAGAATAGCTAGCAAATAATGTCCCATTAGTCGATGTTTATTGTTAAAATAGCACACAAAAAAGGCTTAATTTAGCTCAATTGCTTAAGGTAATATACAGTAAAGTAACCAAATTCGAAAAAGATTTGTGTGTAAAGAGTACAAAGATTAAACGATAACCCAGGTTTATTCATTTGTGTTGAAGTTCGCAATTAAATATATAAAAAGAGTAGGTAAATAAACAAGTAAAATTCTACAAATAAGTACTCGATAATGATAACCGATAAATAAATGCAAACAAGCGAACAAAATTGTGAGCATATTTTAGGCCTCTCTCCTTTTTCCTCCTCTGCTTTTATACGACCCACGATAAGAGAAGTTTGGACGTTTATAGACTGACTTATTCGGTATCGAAGCCGTAGCAGTTAAGGAGAGGATCTCTCGATGCTCGGAGAACGAAACTGCTCGTCCACAACTAGGTTTATATTGTTGCTTTCTCTCACCCAAAAGGCTATCTCTAAGTAACTTAAGTATTATACATACGTCAAAGAGTGCAATGTAATACTTTGTTTATTCGAACTGCCGGTTTTGGTCAATTGTGTGGCCACATTGTACTAGCCGGTTGGCCGGCCTCTAGGCTTTGCCTACAGCCTGCCCTAGTACTATGCCTTCTTTTGCCCTCAAGGAAGTCTCGGGACACTACGGGAGTACTCTGGATCTGCACCGTTGTGTCATATCAGCAGTCCTGAGCCCGACTATGAGCATAATATACACCCCACCTGAGTATTACGTCTTCTATCGTCTTCACCCTTGCCATCGTTTAGCGCCACTAGTTTTGTACAATGCCTAGATTTTTAGCTTTCCACTGACCAGAGAGCTGAGGGGAGCGTTGACGACTCAGGTCAATAGATATGGTGATGTAAGACGTCTATGTGCAACAGTTCATTGCCAACTTGGGTGCCAGATGCACCAATGGCTTTTAAATACAGAAAGTTGTTAAGTAGAAGATTGGACGGAGGAAGAGCGCAAACACGCATTTTAGATGAAAACACAATCATTCTTTTGAAGTAAAGCAAAAGGATCTTTAGCACTTTGTCCGGGTGAAGGTAATCAGTATGATAGCCACACACTCTGCCCCTACAGAAATCACATAAGTGAGACCAAACTCATCGTCATTTTTTGCCCGGATGCATGTGAATCTAAGCCCATGTATATCTTCCCACTAAAATCGTCTACGATGTAACGAAAGCGAAGTCGCACTTCTACCATACCGTGCAGCGCATTTGTAGTCAGTCAAAAACATGAAATCCTTGCACTCAGCTTCATAACTTGCAAATCAGCTGTCACACAAAATGCAGGAAAAGTGGCAGCTCTCCTCGCACCAAGCATACCCTATCTTTACTTCCTCTTTAGCTATTATTCTCATCTTCCATGACGCTGGCTGTGGAAGCAGGTATCACAAACGATAACTAATATGTCCCCACTAACCTGACAGTAAAGGTGTTACATTAGCCAGATGGGTTGCTCTACCGGGCGGATCATCGAATTTATGATGGTGATGGTGTCACCACCGGTGTCTGTGTATACGCTCTCCAATTCCGACGACCACAGAAAACCAAAGCCTAATCGCAAATGTGATCAAAGGAACACAAAGGCAAAACACCCATGTGCGTTTAGCCCTTGGTGTTTTTTACTTTCTTCTTACAAGTTAAAGAGTTTTGATGGTGGTGGGTTAAAAAATCAACAAAATACTTTTGTGCAAATTCCGGATAATTTAATGTCGGAAGTCAAACAAACTATCGGAGGTTTGACTTGCAGAGTGGTTGCCTTTATCATTTGGGAGTATTGCATTATATTTTTTGCCTTAATTTCTTTTCAGACACATAATTTTTAGTTGTTTTATACCGATCAAAGCCTTTATAACAATGCCTAAGCAAACGCCTGCAAATCTACTACCTCCGTAGGATCCATTTTTAAAATTGCTTAGTTAAATATTAAAAGATCAAGCGAGTCAACTGTAAAGTCCCATTTGCCTTTGTTTAGACAATACCGATTCGAGTGCATTTGTTATAGCGAGCAGTCGTTATGCGGCTATCTAGAACTTCGTTTTTATGTAGGTTCTTCGGTAGCTTTGGACGTGCTTGGGTTTCAGCCGGAGGAGTTTTGTTCGCATAAATTTTGAAAAGTCCTAGCAATCATTTGGCTCCACTCGGTATGAACAGTGTGTATGACCTCTAATCCCACAAGGTTGCGTATTTCTAGTGGAGCATTATATTGCTAAGAATGGAGGAATTACCTGACAGCACTGAACGTGTTCCAAACTTTTGCTACTGCCCCACACATTTCCTGAGTAAGAATGGATTGAATTTTGTCAGTTTTTTTCACACTTTTTGCTTTACCTACAGTAGGAGGCCTTTACCGTTCATTCGTGGGTTCTTTTGTATTTTACGTGTGGTAGAGTATGGGTTGTTTCCATTGCTATAATATTTTTGTTGATAGAACAAACATCAGGGGCACGGAGGCCTTCGTAATTCGATTATTCATTGACTGTGATTCTGGTTTTATGTTATTATCCTTGCGCAGTGTGCTATGGAGGACCTCGATAATCAGTCGTGGGTTTAGCCTTGATGTGAGTTGGTGTCTGGGATAAGTCTAGAAGCAAAAGAATAGTTACTTGGAAACCTGTAACCGTCTGTTTGGAAATGTTTTTATCACTATGGAGTCTGCACTTTGTGGCAGACTTAAAAGTTTGCTTCTTAAGGCATTTTTGTTTTTTGTTTGCGTGCCTTTGCTTTGCAGTGTTTGGCATTCACTCCTCAGCTTTTCCTCTTTTGGGTACTACGAAGGTGTAATAAGGGCGAACCGACATTGATGAATCCGTGGAATGGTAGTCAATGAGTGATTTTCGAGTCACCCGCGGAGGCGTCTCCTCGGTCCTGCGATGTGGGTCCTGTTATGGATGATATGAGTGCGTTTGATGGTATGATGATGGATGTGGTATTTGTTCCCCTTTTTGCACATGTAGTGGATAATCGCGTGGAAGGATGTTAAGGAGACGAGAAGGGTGTCAACATGATAGGCAACCTTATTTTCTCGTTGAGAAAGGATGGCGAATTGCAGTGGTGTTTGTACCACCGCTGAAAAGGGAAATTGCGAGGAGGTGCTATGGGGTTTTCCTAAGATACAGTCCATACTTTTTAGTAAATTTGGGTTCGCTTAATTTTACGACTCGGTGTGTGTTTTTCAACTTACCATTTGTTTGTTCCTTGGATCTACGCAGACTCACTTTTATTTTATTTTTAGATCATTTATTTGTAACGCATAGAATTTATTTGTCGGTAGTCGCGTACGCGTATATACATATCACAGGATGCATATTTTTGTGTATAAAGTTTATTTTTACTAGCTGAGACTTTTACTAACTGAAATTGGGCAAGCTTTTATTGCCTACAGACAACTCTTTCACGTTCGTTCGTTGCGCCTAGCAATGGTGGAAGGGGTTAATTTAGGTTGTCCTGGCGGTTCGTTAGATGTGCGTTATTTCAAAAAGGGGAGATCATGACGAATAAGGTCTCATTTGTAAAAAATAAGGGAAATCTACCGAGCAGTTGGCTTTGCTCGGTGCTTAAGTCGTTGCAGGCTCGGAGGATAGCCATGAAGTCACCAGTAAACAGCAATAAGTGTCAATTCCGCCTTTGAAATTGGCACATTGCACATGGAACCTGTAAGCACAGTATTTTTGTGTTGGTTTCGTCAGTCTTTCAATGATGCCGAGCAGTCTTGCTGACCAACGCTCCCTCGCCGCTACTGCCTCCAATGCTGGGTATGAAACGCTTTTCAACAACAAGCCCATCAGGTTGCCAACACCCATCGCTGTCCATGGTGGCAATGACAAGGGGGAATGTGGATGTAGAAACCGACCTATAAGAAGCCACTGAGACTGCACTAAACACCATTGAGCTCGTCGACGTCGTCGTCGACAGCTGTGATGTTGCAGTTGTCCTACCTACCGATCCTATCGAACGTTCACGTGTTCAGTGGGGGCTAATCGTTCACCCAAGGCAAGGGGTGCGGCTTTGGGCTTAGAGGACTTATGAACGGCTGAGCGAGGTGTGTGGGTGGTACGTGATAGCGAAACGAAAGCAAACTGGTAACTCGGTAAGTTCTCTATGAGGTTGTGCGTTGGACAAATTGATTCAGATGTTATCACTTGCTTGCAATTATTAGTTTTGCTTGTTCTTTTACTTTGAAATCTAAGTTTTTTGAACTTTGTCGCCTTTAACATTATGGTATGAGGTGAAGCTAATATGAAGTAACTGTCGAATGATAGGAAATGTGGGTATATTATGAGGCTTTCATGTGCAAGTGTGAGCCCCACATGATTCATCACCACATTTGACAATCGCATAGGCAACTTGTCTGGAGGCGTTTTGAATTACGGCCACTTGAATGAGTGTTGCAGTGAGTGGGATTACTTGTTGCCCGAGTGTGGTTAATTTGTATGCGGCGTAAAATGCCCAAGGCCTTCATGCTCCACTTGCTTCCGCAGATTCTAACCTGTGTAGTTTCCGCTACATGGAATTTTGCCATTTTTGGATTTGTTTGAGCGTGCTATTTAACGTTTATTTGCCATTTGATGGTGTTGAGTGTATTGTTGCAGCTTGAGACAAGTGGTTGGGCTTGTCGTCATCACATGCTTCCGATATAACAGAGTTCAAACTGGCGGCCATACCAAAGCTTAATTGTTCCGTCACTATCGCGATTGCGTTGCCTTACCGTTGACAGGAGTCTGACTATCTTGCTTTCAGATCAACATCACCTCCACTGGTCATGGACGTGCGTGATGGTCAGCACATTCTTCTGTCCCCTATGGAAGCTGTTGATGTAGTACTCCTACCGAGGGAAGCAAGGGAAACGGTGCTGGACAAGGCGGAAGGGACTATGTGATGCGTCGGTGATTTGCTGAATGACTGATTTCAATAATGGGCTCACTTGTCTCTCCGTTGCACTCTCGCTGAGTGGGTTGTTGATATGTTAAATACGCACCTATGTATTCTGCTCGAGCATGGTGTTTCCTCTCGTCTTTGGGGCGGTGAAAAGTTGAAGGAACTGAAGTAGGTATGTATTGAATTAATGATAGAGATGTTCTATTGCGGGTTGAGGCACTGCTAGTCGCAGCTCTTTTGTGTGGCCGTGTAACAACTGTGGTATGTTTTATTTTCGCAGGTGTGGGAATGTTTTTATTTTGTTAGATCGCAGTTTGTTTTCGCTAGTGACGGGTGCATTTTAAAGTGCGGTCTTCATTTGATACTCCAGTCCCACTGCTGATTGCGTCGTGAATTGTTAAAGGGTGCAATTTCACTGCTCAGTCCTGAGCATGGCTTTAAAGGGTGCAGAATGCGTAACTTGTAGGTAATTGGGTGCGGGAAGGGTTGTGCTTAGGACCATGCATGGCAAGGTGGGAAGGAGAGGAGGCCGCATACGGCTTGAGTAGACCCGTATTGTCTTATACTCTACAGGACGGTCCAAAATGTCATGTTGTCATTTCGGTACGTGGCACCTTTAAACAGGTGTGACGTCTAATACCAGCATTGGGTAGCTGAGTGAGGTCAAATGATATGCTGAACGAAATGGCCTGGTGAGATGGTGGAGGTGGTAGGGGGCCAATTTGTCAAATGCCATTTAATAACATCCGTTAGTGTGTCTGCAGTCCCTCGTATCGTCTATCCTTGTCCAATGTTACTTTACTTGCCTTTCAACTGCCTCGTTGACATAACATTGAAACCTCCCTCCGGTTGTTGACTTTGGTCCACAAACAAAGTAAGGCCGTTAGATACACACTGCGGTATAAGTAAGTCATAAAAGTGTTGAATTGGAAATAATCTAAGATGCTTTTCTACATGGATGGACTCTTATCAAGTGCTCGTCGGGAGAAAAGTGGGGTAATGTAGGCACTAGCTATAAAATTGATGCTCTTCTTTCGGGCCTCAAGAATTTTTGGTACCAGGGCTGACATAAAGTTTCCGTTTATAAACCTGCCTCCATATTCTTCTAATGGCTGAGTTTTGGATAAGTTACTTCAAAGATAATACATTACGTCGTATTGTAGCTTTGGCTGAAGACATATAGATAACAGTTGGGCGATGCCAAAATTTCAAAAGTTTAATTAGATTAATTTGTTTAAGCCGTTTAAAAATGAGTTGATGTTGTCTTTACATTACTTCATGGTGGAGAAATTTTGTCCCACAAGTAGGGGACGGCGACGACCTTGGGGAGATCATAATGCCACGTCGATGGGTCGTGATGGTAAAGCAAGTGCAGCTAATAAAAAGCGCATTGCTGAAATATAGAGAGCCAAATGAGTTTTAAAACGGAATTGCTAGCACAAAGCAATTGATATCCTGCTGTAAAAAAAGAGGAATGTTGTTGATAACTTGTAGTGTAGGCAATAAATTTGGGGAACTGTAGAGAGATTAATGTGAAAAATAAATGTGGAAGTTTAATATGTGCGACAGGGACAGGAAAAGATGAATCACAAGATGTGTTAGAAAATAACAACAACTGCTTGCAATAGGCTAGCATTCAAAAGGAAGAGTACACTTGCTGAACTAATAGATTTACAATCATGGGACAGTCAAGCCATTTCTGACGACTATGAGACAAGGTTCGGTGTCACTCTCTACGCCTCATTTTGAATTTCAGAGCACCATCGAGCAACAAAACTGCTCAGTTTTTTTTATCAGTTGAGTGCGATGGTCTATTTAGTAAACCGGTAAAATAGTTCCCGACTTTAATAAAACATTAGAACAAACAATATCGCACTTATCTCAGTTAATGGATGAAGATGTTCCACTTTCGTGAAGGAGGTTTGTCGATTCAGGTGCAACTCATTGTCCTTTTAACAGGGTGGAGAAACAACCAACACTTTTTAAAATCGTCTTAGCGTAGACGTGGGAGGAGATGCGAAACAGTTTGGATTCCAAAGTGCTTGTTTCCTAAGTTGAGCTTTTTAAGGTGGGAATTTGATTGCTCCCTAAAGCAATCAGTCACTCTAACAACAGCTTTTCAATGCTGAGATAAAAGTTGCTGTTTTAGATAGAGAGTTAAAAGCATTTCCTCGTGAAGTCATGATTTGTTCGCCTTCAAGAAAGTTTTTTTGTGCTCCCCGTTTCACAGTTGTTAAGTGTATGAATGTTGATTTCAAAAAGTATTGCTGTTGACAAATTGAAAGTGGAAAGATCTCACAAGTGGAACTTTCTTTTCCCACGTGAAATTGGGCTGCAAAGGCACTGCTCTCGTCCGGTGTCTGACCTTGCCTACCTAAACTGACAAGTAGGGATCACTATGATCATTATCATTGTGGCGTCCCAAGACTTCCCTTAACGCAAAAGAAGACATAGTACTAGGGCAGAATATATATTCTGGAACCAGTGGGATTGAGGGCTGTTGGCACGGCCCGGAGGCCGGTCAACTGGCTAATACAATGTGGTCACACAATTGACCGAAACTGGCAGTTCGAACAAACAAAGTATTACAATAATCCCTTCTGATCACGCCTTGTGTGAGATTGAATGATGTCCCTAATGTAGCAGAAAAGATAACATTTTGTTTCCGAACTCAAGTTTATAGCGAGGATACTAGATGCAATTCAAAGCGAATGAAATGGAGTCTTACATAGCACCTAACCCATTACACTTTGAAGTCATCTTCATCACAACCTAATTATATGAAGCCATCTATAAAGTTGATAAACCGTTGACGAGAATATAGTACAAGTCGCCCATCTTAGATTTTATTTTGTCAGCATTTAATGCATTTTTTTAAGGCTATTGATAGCAGTATTCTTTGCATCAATTGTTTCAATACGGTACTCGGTTACGCCGTGATGAGTTAATCGTGGTGGGCAAAGGGAAGCACAAACAACCCAATAGCAGTTGCTGTATTTGCACAAACTCGATAGCAAAACATGCCCTGAAGTGATTACGCATCGGTGTCATTAGATCAATCAAATTTGCCTTTCAAAAGACTGTTTATTATGCACGTCAGTCAGATCTCATGTGGCAGCTGATGGAATTCATTGTTCTGTGGTTCCTTTTCCAGCAAATCAACATCTTTCGCATAGCCATCTTGCTATCAGATATTTGAATCACAAAGATCAACTTCTAGTAGCCGCCTCCCAGTAAGGCTACTATTCAATCTTAGCACGCCAAATAAGTAGAGTGAATGGAGGTGAAGTGACAAATTGTGACATATTTTGTAGCTCTTCTTTTCCACATTAAGTACCTGCTTAGAGGTGCTAATAATTTGTTGAATGTTTGACAAATATGTGGACATTAGTACTTGTAAAGAGTCAACATCCTAGAGAATCGTGCAATCCACGTCATCGACATTCCCAATCAACGTCAAGCTAGAAACGAACAGGAGAGCCGCAAACACTAGCCAATATCGTGTGGAGAAATGGGTCGCAATTCGATTAAAGTTGTTGTTTTACCTATAAAACAATGACTCTGTTAGGCACTGTTCCACTTTTAACTAATTCACGTCTTTTATAGCACGCAAGGAGTTGCACGTTCTTGTGTAAAATAGATTCAACCTTTTTGAATAACTTCTATTTATTCTTTGGGATTGCATTGATGAAAGGCATTGTCATAAGTTTGTCTTAAGGGGAGAGAAAAATTGTGGGAACCTGGGCCAGATTAGAACAGCGTCTGTAATACTTTGCTTGTTCGAACTGCCGGTTTCGGTCACTTGGGTGGCCATATTGTACTAGCCGGTTGGCCGACCTTCGAGCCGTGCCATCAGCCTTCAACCCCTCTATGTCCAGGATATGTGCCTTCTTTTACCTTCAAGGAAGTCTCGGGACGCTACTTTAGCGGCAGCGGAAAGCGGAACCGACTTTGATGGATTTTATCCTGCTCCATACCGCTTCTGGCAAACTTTGGTGGTGTAAAAGAAGTGCGTGTGCTACGGATGGGAGAATTCCTGGCAAACCATTACAGAAGGGCTAAGATCGACGTTCATCTTCGGCATCTCCTTCACCCTCGTGTTCTACAAGGAAGCTATTAACAACTGAAGCGACACTAGCCGTGAACTCAATGTCTAGTCGAACTACCAAGAGAGATCAGCGACGTTGTGGTCAAGACTCCTCCGTAAAATCTCTCTCTCCTGCTATTGGGCAACTCGCTTATCTTCGTCAAGATGCGTATCTACAGATGTAGAATGTGCAGGACGCCATTCGATTGCATCATCTTATGTTTTGCACACTTGGATAGCATGCACTTTGTTCCTATGAGGCCCGATCGCCCCATTCGCTCAGGGTTCCACGGTACCCTCGCGTTTCTTCCACGGCATCAGAAAAGCCTGGAATCACAACCTGTGTTGTGTGTCTCCATTCGTCCAAAAACTTGGATTCGTGCCCCCATCTTTCATTGAGCCACATTATCGTGAGAGAGGAGGACTAAGAAAGACGTATGTGCTGCACCGAGTGCTACGCAGAACTGATGGTACTACGAGAAGACATGCGCTCGAATCTCGATGGCTGGCACGGTTAGCTCGTGGGTGCTTCTCGCAGCACTGATTACGTTGTGATGGCTGACACGGGAGGCTGGCCAAAGGGAGCGTCGGGGACGACGCTCGAAAGAAGAGAGGGGCTGTGCAATGCTTTGTTTGTTCGAACTGCCGGTTTCGGTCACTTGGGTGGCTATATTGTACTAGCCAGTTGGCCGGCCTCCGGGCCGTGCCAACAGCCCCAAGTTCTCTGTTTCCAGAATATATATTCTGCCTTAGTACTATGCCTTCTTTTGCTTTAAAGGAAGTCTCGGGACGCTACAGCGTCAAAGGACTTGATCTAACTTAGCGCTGATACACATTTTTCCAACTTGGAGGTCAGGAGTGAGAATATGATAATGGCTTTTGTCAAAATCCCTGCCACAGCTCATTACCTAGAACGGGCGTGCAATTCTTAATCAACCACCGATGCATTTTACAATTCTAGCAATCCATAAAAGTCGCATAATCGAAGTCATTTTCAGCAGTCATCTAATTTGTATTTTCATTGAAAACACTTCTGTGACATAACAACCGAACAAAATGGGGGACAAATTTGTTGTGCCAAATGCAGGAAGCTACAATCTACATTGTTGTGCTATAAAGAGGGAAGAAAACATGGGTATGAGTTTAAGTGATGTTGTCGTTCAAGTTGATTTAAAATGAGTGGACGGCAAATGGAGAATAAGACGTGAAAAATGTTCCACTGTGTTGATTGACGTCGGCTGATGTTGGGGGCCAAAAAACAACTTAAAAAATGCCTAGCGACTTCTTACTTTGTCTCGTTATTGCATCACACTGGACTGTATCAGTATATGCTGGTAAAGGTGAATGTTCTTTTGGAACTTTCGCCTTCGCAAAATGTCGTGCCTCATAATCCTGATCGTCTCTGATGGTAAATTATTCACGCACACCTGCAGAGAACAAAGATTAAATAAATAGGCCAACCTTAGATGGATTTGTGCATTCTGCTCTGACCTCCTCTTCTCTTCGTACACAAAGGCAGTAAAAATATCGTAGCCTTTGAGACAAAGCAGCGATCTTAATACTGATCTACCTTGGTCAGGAAGAACCGCTCAAATCGCAAAAGTGCTTTTAACATAAAATCAAGGCTGAATGTGAGAAAGGCATATTCCCCACCCATTTTTAAAGGCAATGGAGGTAGGGGATTAGCTAGACACTGCTTTTTTATTCTGCAATAATAAAAGGTGATATTCATTTGTGTAACTGTCTTTTATGACAAGTATCTACTCTGACATAAAACCCCTGGTTCAATTGGTCTGCAAGAGCATATGAAATACAAATCCAGTTTTACTAGATTTCCAGTCAAACAAGCTAGCAAGGAAGCAATCATTTAGGCAGTCAGTCGATGCTCTGTGTTAAAAGTTGTAAGTTGAGCCTTGACTATCTTGCCAGACGTTCTGAGCATGGTAACTATGAGCGACACTGTGAAAGATCTGATACCACTAGAGACGGGATGGTTCTTTGCCATCATTTACCTTCTCTCCACTTATGGAGAGTGGATTGGAGCCCATGTTCGGTGCATTTGGGCTAGGCGTATTGCCTGGCCGCAAAGAGCGATTACGTTGGGCAAGGCTCACTTTGTGGCTTCTTGAGTACTCATACAGGGAAGAAGAGTTTTCCTATTCATCATTGCCTCAACCACTCCCGGTACAAGAGATAACGTAAATTTAAACTCATGTCAGTAGCTTTCTCCCGTTCTGACACCACTGGCATTAATGCGGACGACGATGTCGATACCTTTGCTATAAATGTCCTATTGGGATGCTCCGCATCCATCCCCAAATCCAGCCCCACCCACCCAAGGCAAGTCTCCACACTAAGCAAAAGTCTCGCCTTCTCCTTCTGCCTGATGCTTGCCAAGTTTCAAAACGACTTTCTATTTTTTATTTAACTGCGCTGTAGTGGAGGAGGCAGAATCAGAAGCAGAAGCAGGGCCGAGGCAATCAGGATGATAGGAGTGAAGGGGAGCTGAGAGAGTTCTTTACAAAGAAGGGGAAGTCGTAATAGAAGCTCGCATTCTACCCATTACCGATGTTCTCTAATTAAACAGTGATAATATAGGCTTGGTCTACGAACTGGGTAGTGTTCATCTCTGACCGGCCTTCAAGCTGTAGATGAGGAGTCCTTAAAATGGCTGAATCGGTTTTAAAATCACCTTAATGAAAAGAGGTGCAATGGACTCTGGACCTCTTACAAATATACTTGGCTAAATTTTCTAGCAGCTCCTGTATGCAACGAGTGAAAGCACCGGACACTAATCGCTTCACCATCCAAAGTCTGAGAAGTAACGTATCGCTCACGCATTCAGTCCGTTCGTTCCATAGGGTTCCATGCCAATGTATGGGGGCCAATTGCGGAACCTGCTACGGTGGTGGTAGGACTGGTGGAACTACCCCAATGAAGGGTGGCGTCCATTTAAAAAGGTAGCAGGAACGCATGATACGCTGTTCGCAGGCTACTATTATTGTGATTACAGGGAATGATCTGTCATTCGATACTGCCGATGAACTTGTGCGTGTCAGTTTGCAATTGGTTAGATGCTGTGTAACCAGACGCAGTCTTTGTAGAAAGGGTCAGAGCCGGTGACTCACTGAAAATAAAGCCTTCTCCCCAATCTTTCAAGGATGCGCACGATCTTACACCCCAACCTGTTGCAAAACTGATATCCTTTTCTCTATACTACCTTAATATTGCTTCTACCAGTCTTAAGTGATGTCGTTTACCCTTTCTTAGCACTAGTTTCCAGCACCCGTATGATCACTTACGCAGTAGGAAGCCAGCATGGACCTAGAAATGGTGGTGGTTACTGCAAGATTGCTTTTTCTAGATACAAGCACTTCTATATGTGAGCATTTTACGCAAGCTTGTGTCTAGTTAAAGAAAGATGACGAATGGTTTTGGTGATCATTTTTTTGGTAAAATGTATTTGAAAAACCTTCGTATATTTTCAATGCTGGTTGTGAAAACTGCGTGGTGTTATGTGCTTAATTCCTTCGGCCATTTGCAGTCTCCTACCATTCAAGGACAAAAGAGCTGTAACTTCCACCAAATTCACGAGTTTTTATACAAGCCTAAGTGTATGGTTTGAAATCAGGCTTGTTTAAAAGCTATAACTTCGAGGTTGCTTAAGTGGGTCTTGATATTTGCGCAGGTGAAACGCAGGAACCAAATGAAACCCGACTATTAGCCTTATTATATGTGCATGTCTATGAAGAAGCACTTCATCACCAGCATTTTGGCAACCTGCAGAATACTGCCCCATAAATTTTTGATTGTGACTAGCTTAGGAACCGACTCTGATTCCCAAAATTTAGTAGCATGCAAAATGCCAAAAATCAAACAACCCGATTTAAACGCGGAAGGACTGATCGCCTCCATGCCAGTATGAAAACTTCGAGAACAGCTCTTGCTACTCTTCAAAGTTAGTATGAGTTTGTAATTGGGAAAGTAAAATGGATTGCAAATTGGGATTAAAAACGATGAAGCACATTCAGAAGGCAGCACAAATACATTGATTGTAAAATGCTGTACGCAGGCTGTATCTAAGCCTGCTATGCACTACGAGGAATCAAGTGTGCCAAATTTCCCTGCAGTATAGCATCAGTGCCGTCCGTTTGGAGTGGAGGTAAGGGTACTTTTATTCCGTGCACTAATAGAGGGCACTACTCACACATACGTCAGTAGTGGCGACAGGCGACCACGGGTGCTGAAGTAATGAAAAAGCTTGTAGATTTGAATTACAAAACAACACCCGTATTGGGGTTAGGTCAAATAAAGTTGCTTGTGTGAAGATGAGGAATTGTATGAACTGGCAGTGTCTGCCCCAGTTGCCTTCTAGCTGAATGGAATCCCGATTAAATATGACTGGATGGTTCCAAAGTGAAAACCACGTAGCAAGGATGAAGAGAAGCAAATCCTATCCCCAGGACCTGTGCTAGATCTCGTTCTCCTCAAAATAACTCTGCTTTTAGGTCGGTGTTCTAGCGTCTAGCCATAAACACGCGTAATGGCAAGTGGAATGGATGAAACTCCACATCCAGTGAAGTTGTCAGCGGCGATTAGTGGCGTTACTGCCACGCATCTCCACTTGCACGAAATTCTGACGGATGGTGCAATTGGATCCTAAGTGTTTTCAACGTTGAAAATGTTGTGATGGCTGACGCTGAAAGTTTGCCAATGAGGAGCCCCAAGGACGACGCTTAAGATAAGAGGGTTGCTGTCTGAAACACCATCTTGTTTGTGCGATTTTTCCACATCAGGTACGGCCATATTTTTAGCCATATTTTTTCCTTCGCTAGGTGGGTTGGCCGCTGGGCCATGTCAGTAGCCCCATTCCCTACCTATGTGAGTGTTTTTGGGCTCATGACTCCAACCCTTGTTTTGAAAAAGTTTCACCCAAATCGAATTCCATGTTTCTTATTATTACCATTTATTTGTTATGTCACACTTGCGACATGCGTTTGTTAGTAGCTCATGATGACTGGAGATGTGCCATGTCAGGGTTTGTAAAGGACTGCTTGTATTTAAAGCAATAAAGTATTTTAACGGCATTTTCATTTTCTGTTTTTGTAGAGAAATAAACAAGTATGAACTACTAATTTCCACTGAAGTAATTGCTTAAGGGGTACAATGCCTTAGGAATTGAAATGGGTTTACCTGTCTAATAGGCAGACCTTAGCTAAAAACGCATTTAATCTTGTTTCTGTGGCTGCTATCTTAAGTGATGGCCTTGTCTTCCTTCGGTACAAATTCGCCAGTGCTCAAGCCTTGTTTGCTAAGACTATTCTTTTATTTGTTCTCGGATCCAAGCCTCAGATGAGCCCGTGTTCGGCCATCCTCTTCAACTGGCGCTTTGTACAGCTCTCCATGCAGTACACTGGACGGCGAAATGTGACATAGTATGATGCGCCTCGGTTGGGACGGGGTGGACACGACGTTGGATAGTATAATATAACGCTACTAAGCAAAGCATGTGATACGGTTTGGTGCTGCACAATGGGATGAGATGAGGCATGGTCTGACGTAGTACAAATCAAATCGTGCATTTTAATAAAAGCCAGATCATTCTACCCATACAAGTCAAAAGCAGCGAAAACCTGATTGTGCACAAACAGACTGGGTGGGGAGGAAAGAAAAGCAAACAGCTGATTAACTAGATTTGAGAGAAGACACTAATTTATGTAAGAAACCTTTAAAAATGCTCAAAACTTAACGCTTACTCCTAAAGTGCTTACTTAACAAAAAAAGAAGAGAAAGTTTTAGCGCATGAACAAGTTAAATTAATAGAGTTGAAGAATCCAGCCACTGTTTGAGCCGGTAGTTCTTGATGTGCTGGGTAATAGAAGATTACGAGACTGTGCTGAATAGCACCAATTACACAAATTTAATCATCGGCCATCTGCCATTTGTTTAACAAATCACTTCGTATGTTCTCATATTACACCAAGTAGTCTCTGCATCAAAAACAGCAGCGCACCTATCCGTTTACCAAAATAAAAGCAAGCAAACTAAAGGGTAGGTTGCCTCAGAGACAAGGAGACTAACGTAGATAATTTATCCGTTATGTCATGCTGTTTTGCTACTTATTAAATGTGAGTGGTATGTTCAAAAACGAGCAAGTAAAACTGGCAAATCCAGAAATGGCAATAAAGGAAGCATGAAACACTTAAGTGTTTGACACTTAGACTGAGGCAACTCTAAAAGCCAAATGAGTAAGGCAAGGCGAAGATGTAGACCTTAAGAGCAATAACCTGCTTTTATATTCTGATCCATTAGTCCACGAATCTACTCATCACAGCTTGCCTTAGCATCCCAATTCTGCTGCATATCCCTTAGACATTTTTAAGACAATTTACGTATTTTCTGCAAGTCCTAAAGAATTCATCTCCATTTCATTTGTTGTGTTTAGGACATAATATTTTTTGATCATTAGAGCCTAATCGAACACCTCCAAAGAGATTGCCATAAATAGATAGAATTGGCAAGCCAGAAATTAGCAAAGCAGTTTTCAAGTTGAAATGAGAGAAACATTTACACGGAAAACAAAATAAACCTAAAATATATCACATATAGCAAGGTTTATTGGTTAAGGAAGAGAAGAGGAGATCAGAACAGAGCACACAAATTCACTTGTGGTTAATTTACGCATTGAATTTTTGATCTCTGCAGTTGTGGGTGAGTGATTTGGCCTCCAAGGGAGTAAAAACCTTAACTTACAGCACATTTCCTCTTACCCAATTGCGCAAGACCACTCCATTACGATGCAAAATCAAGACAGCACGGGAAGTCGTCGAGCAGTGCGTTATCATTGCTAGACAGCCTCAAAATTCAGCTGCCGCAAATCAAAGGATTTGAACATCTTTCATGCTTTGCTATCCCTTTACCATCTACACATTCATACTCGATTAAAACCAATACACGACTCTTTTAATTAACCCCATGATTTCCTCCTTATAACACATCCATGTGCACATTACAGCAACGAATTTCCTTACATGGTTTTGGTTTACAATGGTTCAGAAGATTTGGTTCAAAAGAAAGGGCATATTGTATTATGAAAGAAAATAAAGATTTAGATGGATCACTAAGAAAAAGCTTAGGTCATGGAATCCTTATGGATTACTAGGTGCGCATAATAAGCAGTACTTCGAACGGCACTTTGTGCTTGATCAAATGACACCGAAGGCAGATTCAGTTAAGAAACATGAAGGAATGAATGATCACTTCAATACGTATTTTATGACTGAGTGCCTGCATGTACAATAACTGATAATGGATTGTTTGTGCTTCCGTTTACCCATCACGATTGGAGCACCTACCGAGCATATAAAATGCTTAGTAATAACCGTTAACGAAAGAAGAAAGTGGAGCAGACTTGTTTCGCTAATAAATGCGTGATTTGCATTTTATTTCTACCAGTTTGTCAGCCTTATGGCAGGCCTCACTCGATTAAGGTGTGATGGGGACGCCTTCTAGATAAAGTGGGTTAAATGTTGCACGGGAATCTATTCCTCTTGTGCATGCCGCCAAATCACATTTTCCATCCTCTTCGCCTATTAGATTATTACGTAAGTTATTGTAATCTAGGCTCCACCAGTCACACGAGGCATAATTGCGAGGTCTATGTCTAGATACGAGAAATCAAGCATTTCATGGAACTAATTCCTTCACCAGTTCTCGAGGCATCTTCTCATAAGGAACACCAAGTTTGACGGGGAGGCGATGGTGAGAATAGAGAGCATTGGAACGATGAGAGGTTAACACCGATTCGGTAGATTGATGTATTTTTTGTAAAAAAAGGGCCTTAAATTTGCAAATTATAAGAAGGCGCTCTGCAGTCCTGCTCCTTGTCCTTTCCTCTTTTTCTTCTTCACATTTGGCTCCGTCGATCTGCTCTTTTAGTTTGGTTCAGTCCTTTAACTCGAGTTAAGTGCTCAAAGAAAAGTGATACTGATCGCAGCCTTCTCGGTACAGACATGGTTACCATCTCGAGCAGGCATTATGACTGTGAATGCTACTGAATTCCTAGAAAAGCATGGTGCAACCATCAGTATTTGACCATGAATTATTGAAGCGACAATTGCTTTACACACAAAATGAGAGCATTATTTAATAAAGAAGCGGTTCAAAGTCATCTCCGTAATGCTTATTTTTAGTAAAAAGGATATTTTTTCTCATTTAAACATGCAAGAATCATCATTACAAGGCACAATATTTGGTGCGAAAGCAGCGGTGGGACAACCTGGGAGAGTCACATTAACATGAAGTCAGGCAGGTGGCCGATGACGTTAGAAAGAGCTTAGAATTCAGTGGAGCTGAGGTCTAACGTCCTCAATTATCAAGATGGGCATTCACAAGCCCAAAATTAGGTTGAATGACCCAAACTTTGCATGGACAGCTCTGGTACTTGGGACTTTCTACATTCAAACTAGTACTTAAAGCCCAGGCCTTTCAAGAATCTCCTCAGCAAGTACCAAATGCACATGTAGATTGGTCTAGCGACCCTTTTTGAGGGATTTCCAGGCAGATGCCTTTAAATGCGGCCACAACTCTGAACATGCAGGGGATGTATAACATAATCTGTTAAATAGGTAAACCGATTGATAGCATCTAATGCACACACGAATAACGAAAGCATGGGGCATGTTAAGTGGTCCCAAAGCAACACAGTGTAACGACTAATCCACTATGCTAGAGTCTCGTGGCAACACTCTGTTCAGCGCCTTGTTCAAATTCGGTGGTGGTCGAGAATGAAGTATGGGAGAGGATGCAAAGGATTTACGGTGCCCTTCGACATTAGAAGTAGAACTGGAGGTTCCATCTGCTGTATTAGGCCACACTTACCAACTTTTGCCGTTTTAGAAAGGAATATACCATCCTGACCTTGCCGTGAGTGCAATAAACTCACCGTCCATCTTTTCCACCCTAGCTTTCATTCTTACCGAACTACTGATCCGATTGGATTTATGCGTTCTACGTTGACGATTTTATTAAAATGCGGCTTTCATAGTTATGCATGATCTGAGTACATATTTTTCCTCGAAGTAGATGACGTCTTCTCCGTCAGGAGATTCAAGTTCATTGTGTAGCAAAGATACGTGTATATTAGGCTATGATAATTGTGACATTCGACGAAAAAATCAGAACGTCAAGGGTGACACATCATTTTATGTGCTACACAACTTTGAAATTGCGTCCAATACCAACAGCTACCAAATTTTTCAAGGTATCATGATTAGAGTATCGCATAAGGTGAAGGGTAAGTGTCTCACATGGATGCTCTTCCCAGTGTTAGTAGCAGTGTCCAATTCGGCGTCTCCGTGATAACTAAGAAGAAACGTTGAGTCTGGTGGAAACGCAGTTGCGCCGATTGTGATTCATGTCCGGTTTTGCCATTTGGAGGCATGCATTTTTACTTTTACTCCATTCTGCACCTTGAGATTTTAATTGTTTTCACCTAATTTGACCATGCTGAACAGGAAATCAAAAAAAAGACGAAATGAGATTACCCGGATGCAAGATTGCATACATCACCCAGAAAGGAGAGGACAAGAAGATGACCCACTTTTGTGGCAGAATGGATAAAAAATAACGAGGAATGCAACAAACGATGACAGCTTCAATTGTAAATTCCTTCGAACTCCACGGTAAAATCTGTAGCGGCGGTTTTGGTGTCAATTTGGGCTATTGCTTGTAATTCACGTTGATCTTTAGCCATCATGCCCTGTGCGATCAACACAGCTCAGAACTCAGTGATGGGCATCATATTTGAACAGGCAAAGATGAGGAGGAAAATGTTACTTGGGTTTGTGCCCAACTAGAATGAAGACACTTCATTTCCTAAGGCGCCTTCGCCACACCCAAATTTCAGTATGTAAGTGCGGAGTCTCAGATGTAGCTCTGTACCTGATAGCGGAACTTCAAAACATACAGGCGCAATCATTTGGGACGAGGAGCGCCTCTAGGCTTACTCAGTTTTTACCTGGTGAATTGTGTGTTAAATCATATCCCATGTCAAATGAACATGGTCAGAGTCTGGTGGCATGTAGTGCATCATCTGGGCTAGACCAATAGGCAAGGCACCGTGATAACACTGCCTTACCTAGACTTAAGCATCTTGATTACTACAGGGTTAGGACCAAACACAAAGATTTCTGAGTGACCTCATGCACACCTGGACACGGATGGCGGACATTATCAAGGGGTAGTGGGAGACATCAGTAGAAAAATTTGACTACAATTGAGACAGCTCAACATCGGGTTAAATAAGTGACCCTGACCCTGTCTTCGAAGTTAAGGCATCGCTTACGAGATGAGCCCATCTGCCCTGTACATCACCAAAATTTCATTCACCTAGAGTTTCTAGCCGTTGCTGACATCCATATAGCCAAAAAGATTACTCAAACTCGAAGGAAGGAAGAGGTAATGTTTTAGTGATTCAGTGACCACTGTTACAAATTACCAATGGAAAAATTAGATACAACCTAATATCATGGGTTGCGATCGCCAACTTCATCTCGATTTCTTGCCGAAACTTCAGCAAAAGGAAGGAAGGAAGGGAGCACTAGCACCATAAAAGGTTTGGTAATAAACGAGAATTGGTGTGGTAAAACATTTATTTCCAATCTCCCGCCCTGTAAGCTTAAGCAGTTTAACGCGCAGTTAACCAGAGTTATGCGTTGTAGCTACACATAAGGTGTTCCCTATCAGCGTCACACATATGTGACGCCCTCACTTTCTTATCTGAACTCAGTGTCGTAGATACGTACAGTGTTCTTCACCACCTTGTAAAAGTGGTTGCATCTACATGTACCTTCGGGAGGCTAGTTGTGTTTGCGTTGGAGGTTGCTCCTAGTCCAAAGCCATTCATTCTTTTGCACCAGTATGATATTTTGCGTTCTCTGAAATCCATTTACTACAACTTTATTATAGAAAACACTTCAAATCCAGCTCAGCATGAGGTTGAGAGAGGATCTCGTTAAAAATACTTCATTATATCACACATGCACACTACTAAATAGGATGACTATACTGTAATTATGATCCACTGGTTTGGGTTATGACAGCGTGCAGCATGAATTTAAGAGGAAACCCACGTTTAACGATCACTTAACCATCTATCCAAGAACCCTCGCCCACACTCAACCACATTCATTCACCCCCATATACATGCAGAAGGTCAGCACAGAGACAGCTGATAGTGCCTCCCCCTTAACCAATCATGGGTCGATGACCTTGACTGTACTTGCGTCATTAAAACACTGCAACACTTTAGAGGCATTGTCATGCATGGTCTTCGTAAGCCTTGCTTCACAATGATTTACCTTCCATTGTATTACTTTAACTTCATGGCATCGGTACAAAATGTGGTAGATTCTTTTCGTGCCCACATCTCAATTTACGCTAAATATTCAGCACTATTCATTTCATTATTCAGCGTGTGTTGGAAAAGGATAATGTAAATTGCAAAATGTACTTGTTGATGTATACTCTTTGTTGACTAAATGTAGTATTTTGCAGCTTTTAAGGATCACTCTTTCAGAACTTTAGTCTGTTTAAGCTAGTATGGGCTTAGTCAAGTGTTACCTCTGGAACTTGAATGTACCACTCATTAATACCGTTGTTTTAATGAACAAGTTTGGCTAGAGTGTGAAGTGTAGAGAGTGTTGCTGGCCCTCATTTGTTTGAACGGATAATAAGCAGCAATAGGAAGCATTCAAACGAATGAGGGCCATGCCTTATTGAGGCATCAAAGTACGTGTCGCCGTATTGATAGGGCAAGCTAAATCGACCTCAACACAGTAACCAAACCGTACCAATGGGTGGTAGGTTCAAGTTCTAGGGGTAGCACTTAATGAAGCAACAGACTGAAATCCTGAAAAAAGTGACTTTTAATGTTAAAGAGCACACATCGATTAGAACCGATGGAATCGCTTAGAAATCAAAATGAGATATTTATATTAAAAGCTCTACCGATCGGAGTTAGTTATTAACGGAAAATAATACTGCAGCAAAACCGGTGAATAATCCGTTAAAGAACTGTGGATCAAGTAAAGAGGAGACTTGGGGCAATTTATTCTCACTTGGCCTTCAAATGGGCAGAATTCCACGATTGTTAGGGTGATTAACCTGTTTAGTAACAGTGGGATATGACATTCGTGGAAATTTTAGGAAGTGTGATTAAGCCTCTCAGTACCACATGAAAGGTTTGGTAAGTGTCTGCGTTCTGTTGCATTGAGTTTACGTAGACCTCAATGGAAGCGATAAATGAAAAAAAATTTGTCATCGTAGAAGGTGAACACTTCGAATAAATTCTTACCCGTGTGTATGCTACCGTCGCAGCTGTTGACGGGCCAAAGTAGGGTTAATACAGAAGAGTGTGAACTGTGGCAGAAGAATTCACCTCTAATGTGGCTGATGATGCTTTAGGTGAGGGAAGTTTTCAACTCCTTCATCTCCTTTTTTTCCTTTTTCTTCCTAAATTTATCCTAACTAGAAACGTTTTGTCATAATTGCCAGAGCAGGTTTAGTAGCTTAGTAAAGAGACATTAAAGACGTCCTATTTCGCTATACACGTTAAGTGGCACTGGACATGTAATCAAAAGTGTATAATAATGCCAAAAATAGCTCAAAAGAAAGTGAGTACGCGAACGCGTGAATGGAGGGATTGAACAGATGGGATACAAGAGACCTGATTGTGAACGGACGAGAAGAAATCAAGTTTTACCACTTTGGGGTGCCTTTCCACGCCAATTGGTTGTGCTGTTGGTGCAACTCAGAAGCGTCAGTATATCGCAGTGATACTATGCCAACGGTTGAAGTTTGATGTAACCTAAATAAGACGATACCATTTACCATTTACCATAATCGTACATTAATCAGAAGTCATATATATGCACTTGCAGTTAACATGACGAGTCTTATTTGATTCATTTTGACAGTTCACCACCACCAAAGGCATTTTAAAGTCGCACTTGTCAGACCAATACCGATCATGATCCTTTATAAGGGGTTTCATATTGTTAACGGTAAAGCGAGAAGAAGCAAATATTTAACGTAAATTAGGTGTGAAGGCAAGAAGAATCTGTTAAATTCTGTGCCTATGTTGGAAATGAATGTTGGGATTTGTTCACTATGCGTGCTTTAAAGAAGTGAAATAATGTAGTAGAAGGTAAATCACTATAGAGCAAATCTAACGAAGACCTTGCATGACAATGACTTCAAAGAGGCGAAGCCACACAGATATGCTACCAGTGTTTGATAACACAAGTGCATTCAAGATCGTGGGCTCATTATTGGCCAAGAGGAAGGCACGATCAACTGTCTCTATGCTGACCTCGTGAGCGTTCATGAGGGTGAATGCACGTGCTTGCATGCGAGCGGACGTGGGTTAGTGGGTGGTTGGTTAGGTGACCGTCTGTACGCAGGCAATCGTACGTATCCAACGTCTTTCAGCTAATCCGTGTCTCAAATTCATGCACTTCTCTCACTCCATAAGCACAGATCCTCAACAAATGAGAATCCAAGGCCTCATAAGGCAAATTAACACGTGTCCCAAAGTTCTCCAAGATTAAAATAAGTTTCTCCAAATAAAGCATAAGTTCTGAGGTTACTACTAGAGTGCTTAATTATTTATTTTTAACTTGCAAAACAGGGTTTCATACATTGGCATGCCTCAATTTAGTCAAATGAGAGTGAGGCACATTTGTTGAGGCGAGACAAATATAGTAAGAAGCGTCGGGCTCACGCAAAAGTAGTGCTCCACCTAAAATGTATTGTAAATTCTTCTTCTCCGGAATCTTAGTAATGCGGCGGTTAAGCTCACAGATGGTTAATATTGTAGCATGCTAATGACATCAAAGAGCAAATAGCCGCTCATCTTCAAAACTGTCTACATTTGAACAAAATCTAGTTCCAAACTCAGGTTGTGGCCTAGTCAATAGCAGGTGGAATTAGATCTCTAGTAAGAAAAATAATGAGATTCGCCTCAAAATGGACACTATTCCGCAGCTAGTGACTAGAAATCTTGAAGTTGCGTGAGTGCCAGCTATTTGGACCATTTCTGCTAGCGTGGAACTTTCTACACCGAATGCGTCCAATCCGATTAATGCTGCTTACTATTCAGAGGCTCGTAGCAGAAAGGAGGAATATTTGATTGCTCACCTGTGTAACCAATGAGAATTCGGCTTCGTGACCAACGTGACACACACACGCTTGATTGGCCTGATCGTGAGGATACACGTGATGAGGTGAAGCTGAAGGCTAAAAGAAGACACCCGCTTTTCTATACCGTTCCTTCATTGCCAACTTCGTATCCCCCTTTTATTAAGCAGCAGTGAGGAGTCATATCTGAGTAGAATGGCGCATCCATTCCAGTGACTTATTAGCAATAACTTGTGTAAAATATATTTTTGGTATGAATTACTGACAGTGACTACACCTGTTACCGGGAAAAGTAACGTTCTCAACTTCCCTGTGGATGACAAGCCTACATGCAATAATTTTGAATGGGGTAGTAACATCGAAACATTTTTCCGTTTCCCAAAATCCCTTTTAGGCGTACTAAAATAACAAGCACGACTTGCATGGGTAATATTGCCTAACACATGTGAAAGACCCTCAAAACGATATTAACGACCCTGTGTAATACTCAAATATTGACAACTAACCTGCCCTTTAAGGATCAGCACTCACTGCAGCCACCCGAATCCGAAAATACAATAACTTAATAGCATGAACTCCTTTAACTTGTGTTACCAATGAAATCGCATAGAAATAGAAGACGAGGATACTGATCCAAACCAGAACATAGTTACTTAAGCATGTTAATAATTACCCCAACTAGAAGAATAAAATTTCTAAATCCTCAGCGAAGTCTTGATGTCCTACACCTTTGCAAAGAGTACGTGCAAAGTGGTGAGTGTTGGTCAATTTTGGACAGACATTTGAGAAAGACATTCAATGGACGCTAAAGCACGTGGGAGTTGATTAAGCTGTGGAGGATGTCACGGCGTCAGAAAGCAAAAGTTTTTTCGTGCAGGTGAGATGGGCATGAATGAGAAGAGATGCAATCATTGGATAATATTTCAGAGACCTCTGAGTCCCAAATTGTTGCACTTTCTCCACCCATAAATGTCCACTCCATTGTTTGCGCACTACAATTATTTATCATTTGATCATTCTGCAGCCAAGCAGCTAAGCAATCCGATACCCTGCATCACTACATGCTATTGTATCCGCGGTGTGTGTGCTGAAAGACATCCATCCTCGCAGAATTTACTTTTCACCCTCTGGATCCAATGATGTCTATTTGTGCCGAATCGGCAAGTCTTGGTTTGAATCAAAGAGATTGTAAAGCTGACCCTACTGGTAAGTTTTATAGATGAATTCGGTTGAAAGTGTTTTGCAAAGAAGCCTTCGTCTAGGTACATTCGAAAACCATGTAGAATAATCACCTCAAGAATATGCTAGTTTAAGGTGTAAACATATAATTCCGGATTAATCTGAATGCCTGCAGCATAAAAATACGCACACATCAGTGAGCATAAAAAAAGAAATAAATCACTTATGATGCGTGTGATAAAGGGATTTACGGGGACTGACTATGAGGACGTCGAAACCTTTATTGCGATATCTCAGGCACCAGCATTTGGATTGTAATGCATGTTTCCTCGGCTTTCTTACCCTTACTGACTTATAAGATGCGTGGCGACGCAAGTACGAGGCGTGGATGGCGTGATACCAAGCACAGAAGTGCTCGCTTAAGGCGAAAGTGCCTAGTTCCGCTTTGCAGTGTGCAGAAATTCTACTAAAACTCTAAGCTTGAGCTATGGGCACAAATGACGATACGATAAATGTACATTTAGTGATATCCATAGCTATACGAAAGAACAATTGGTTAACGTAGCTAAGCACTGGTGTAGGCCATAACGAAGGTTCTGGAATCTTATTGCCGTTTCATAAGATCCCGCAGGTAGGTTCAGAGAATACCTTTATGAACAAATCCCGATGACTAATGATCCACTTCGTGGCTGTTGAGAATTTTTCGCTCTCTGCATTGCCAACTGTGATGAGTTTCCCATTTTAGTATCGACGCACATCATGCCCTTAAATTTCTGCCGGTATCAGATGATGGGGAATGGGCAGACACTCATTGTTTATAATTTCTGTCAGCCTCTAAATAGGCATTATTGCTCCAATCACAAAATCGTTTGGAGCTTCCCACTACATTTATAGAGGTCAAGACAATAAAGCTTTGCCTTTACAGGCCCAAGCATAATTTATCAAGTGACACTTAAAAGTTTGATGTAGCCTCCTGCTGCTGAGGTCAAGAGGGTTTATTTAATGCGCAGTTGTCTTGTGAGCATCATGCTTAAGATAAAAAGAACGTTAGTAACTACTTCGAATGCTTTACTTTAATTCTTGAAATGCGATGTACTGTGCAATAGTAGTGCAGAATAGTGAACACAAGCTGGCTAGGTCTGTGCTAAACAGGTTCACGTTGTTTAGACGGCATTGGGTCTCAGTTCAATCGTATAATTAGCCAAGTGGTAGGCGAATGTGATGAATCTGCGTGTTCGTGTAAACATTAGCGCGGAAGGGTAAACAAGCCCTTTGGGACTCCTATAAATAACCCGTAGTGAGTGCGCAAGGTATGCTATGCGCAATTTTCACCATCTCTGTATTCGCAGTAGTATGCGATCGCTACCACTTTTAGTCTGTCTATTTCTTTTGCTAACTTTCACCTCGCATCTCGCATTTACCGCTGTTGTGGCTATTGGCGAGGGAAAGATGAGGCTGGCGATGGACCTCGCCGACGTGCCTGATTTCCTGGAAGGTGAAGAAGTGGACGAGGGTACGGGTAAGAAGGAGATGTTCAGTGAACTTAACGGGGACGATGGGGACGAGGAGATACTTATGCCTGCTAGGCCGCACTTTATTCCCTCAACTCGTCGATGTGTCTACGATCTTCAAACTGGAAATAAACGATGCCATCCACATTCAAAATCCATTCACTTTCGCCACCAAACACGTGTTCTTGAATGATTTTATGTCCATACATTTTACAGTACCTTTTGTACTACTGAAATGTACCGTGAACAGTATTTTAAACCACCAAAATAAATGCCAGCATTCAATTTAATGTTACCGTAATCAGTTAAATGAGCATTGGTAGCATTTGCTTTTCATCCCGAGAGCCCTTTTTAATAAAGTTTGTTTTTGATTTCTACATTTTTTGACCGCGTAGTTGTAGGAAGGGGGCAATGAATGTACTTGCAGCTGTACGGGAATTACTTTGATAGGTATTGCTGCATGCCTCATTTGGTGCCTAAAATTAAGCTTATTTTATTGAATACATCCAAACTAATGAAATTTGATTGTTCAATTCTACTGATTTCGTTTGGTTTGATGTTTTGCACTTATGTAAGAAGTAGGCAGTAGCATTTGCTTCACTTTTACAACTACCAGCAACACCTGGCCGAATTGACGTGCCTCGAAGGGATATTGCGCCTAACCCACTTTAATTGGTTTCAACACCAAAATTTTTTATGTGTCCAAACAAAGGCTTCTTTGGAAAACGCTTTCATTCAATTTTTATTAACAATCCTCGCCAGTAGGGTCAACTTCACAGTCTCTACGATTCAAACCAAGACTTTTCAGTTGGACACACATCGCATATCACTGGAGCCAGAGGGCATGCAGTGCTAAATGACAAGTGAGTTCTGTGAGAAGGAATGACATTCGGCGCACACTCCATGACTACAACAGCAGATAGTAATGTAAGAAGTGCATTGTCAACGAGGACGTGAACTCCAATCATGCGAACACCTTGCATGCAGATGACATCAATCCCTGCAGAGCGTCGGGATACTTTGCCGTCCGGCTGTGAAGCATTCTGGTGGTAAATAATCATAATGTCTAAGCGATGAGGTGAGAACTAATAGGAAAAGATTGGGGAAAGTGAAAAGCTTAGGAATCAAAGGTCTCTAACATATCATCATACGACTGCACCCAGTCTCGTCGAAGTTGATTTTGACTGTACGAAAACACTTTTGTCTTCAGATCTAGTGGCATGTTTTAGCGTCCAAGGAAAGTCTTTCTCACGACCCTATTAGGACAGAACAGCGTAATTATGTTATAGTTTGAATCAGTCTCTTCTTCATCTATTTCCACACTACTGCAAAGCTCTCATTTCTTTGACCTTGGATGGCTATAGTGGGCGCTAAACTCTAAAGGACAGGTTGGTCATCAACAAATGAGTATGTAAAATGTCTTCTACATGCGTTAGTCCTGCTAGTTATTTTAGTGCGCCTTAAAGCATTCCTGAAAAACGGAGAAATGTGTCAGCATTTCTACTGCATCCGGAATCACTGCTTGTAGTTATGTAACTTGGTGGCAGGTATGGTTGCTGCCAGTATTTTATATTGATAAATGTACTTTACGCAAGCTAATGCTAACGTTTCACTGGAATGTAACCCCATTTTACTTAGGTATCACTCTTAGTTGCTGCCTGATTAAAGAAGAATTTGAAGCTGACAATGCTGATACGTCTCAGCAAAGAGTGTATCCTCACGAGCAGCCCAATCAAGCGTGTGCGTGTTGCGCCAGTCACGAATCCTAATTCGCATTGGTCACACAGGTGAGCAAGCAGACATTCCTCCTTTCTACTACAAACTGCTGATGAGCTAGCAGCACTAATCAGATTCGACGTATCAGTTATAGGAATTGCCGTCTGCCATAGGTTCATTTAGTATTAGCAGAAATGGTCCAAATAGCTAGTTCCTATGCAACCTCAAGACTTCCAGGCACTAGCTTAAATTCTGGTCACATCGATGCCAAAACGGAAAACTTGGCCATGCTCTTGTTCTTATTATGAGTCCGAATCCAACTGCTATTTACTAAGCTACAATTAATGGAGTGTAGACTTAGATTTTCATCCAATAGTTGACAGTTTTGAAGATGGACACCTAGTTGCTCTTTATCACTATATGCTGCTGCAATAGTAAATATCTGTAGACTCAGTCTCCACATTGCCAAGATTCCAGAGAAGAAAAAATTTGCACCACCCTCCAGATGGAGCATTATTCTTACGTGGGTTCGACGCTTCTTACTTTGTTCACCTTGACCCAACCAATGTGCTCCAGTCTTAATCTGAAGGAACGAGGTTTGCTGTTGTTTTAAGGTCTGTTTTGCAAATTAACAATAAGTAAATAAACACTCAGACTGCTGCCACAGGACGCATATTTCAGTTGGAGAAATGAACTTTGTGTTTGGAAAGATTTTTGATGCGCATAAATTGCTTTGTACAACTTTGGATACTCACTAATCGCAGGCCTGTGTTCACGGATGAGTGGAAGAATTATAAGAATTCGAAATGTATATAATCTGGGTGACGATGGATACCAACGGCTACTATTAAACGAATACCTACGTGCAGACTGTCATTTGTCCAACCGCCCACTCAGTCACGTCCACACACCCACGCGTGCATTCGACCTCACGTGAGCGCACGAGGTCAGCACAGTGACAGCTGACAGCGACACCCCCAGCCATCCATGAACCGACGACCTTGACTGCACTTGCATCATTGAAAATTAAACAAGTTTAATTGTGGTGTTGCGGCCGATTTAATTTGCACTATCCATACAGTGTCATGTACTCTGTCGGCTTAATGAGGTATTATTCACTTCCGTCTGCATAACTTTTATCCCCTCTCGCCATCCCTCCATTGGTATCGTAGTAGCTCCAATAGGTCCATGAAATCGCCATGGCAAGCACATTTAATACTTTGAAAGAAATAGTCGACGGATTTTGTGATTTAATGTGTGGATAAATGAATGAATGAATGGGTGAAATTCTAGCAATTTCCCAAACCCTTGGTGCATTTCATCTCGAAGTTCTCAAAAACCCCTCTCTCCATCGGACAGAAATGTGGATGTAAATGACGAAAACGTCGTCGCAATGACGTTTTCAGTTGATCCATTTATGACTGCAAGCGAAGAATACTTTTCGTTTCGTATGTGCACTGAAATGAATCATGCAATCACTTTAGCATCGCTGCTGTTTATGCATCCTCAGTAAGCAGAATTAAACATCTGCTGATGCTTTAAGAAAATAAGTGTCAGGGCACATGCATTGCAAAAATACCTCATAAACTACCCTTTAGTTTTTGGTACTTTTATCGAAAACTGGCATGTCATGTTATCATTCTTACATTGATGCTTTATAAACTGTTCGCATGTCGAAATACACTTTTGAAATGTGTACCTTACTTCAATCAAATTTATTTTTTTGTCACATCCTAGTAAGGTATAATATCTAATCGTCAGCCATTTAAATGATATTATACGAGATGGAGCACCTTAGACGATCCTAGTTTACTTCATTTTGGATGGGTGAGAGAGCTAACTTAAGTTAAAGTAGCTGATATGCTGAACTATAATCTGCATTAATGGTTGTTTTTAAGCAAAAAAAACGCCTTTAAAACACAAACCTTTATCACTATTTGGCAATCCATACGGTTGCTACGCTGTTGGGTAAGCAAAGTACTATAATCAGCATAGAATCCCAGACCTGTCTCGGTGCTGTTATAAGGTGTATCAATGAAATTTAGCCTCAGTATTGGAAGAAGATGGAACCAATAGTGTAAATTTTATGATTGGAGCAAAGCGTCATTTAAAATCTCCGCGCATGCATGCGCTACATTGAATGATTAAAGCTATAGATAGTTGACTAGCTGTTTTAGGTCCTCCTATCATCCACAAGTTGAACTTCGTTCGGTCGACTTTACTGTAGCTGCGACACCAATTTCAAAATGATTAACAGTCTTTAACCTGACTAACCCATCTAATTTTGATGCTATGACCTCCATGTGGGTAGTTATTCCGGTGCTGTTAATTAATAATTTTATGGACTCAGAGAAGAATTGTTCCCTTGGATCTACACTCTTACATGCTGATTCTTTGGAAGACGATGTTTGCCCCATAAGAATTAACTTTTGGTGGCCTGAGGCGAGTTCAATCGTACTTTAAAAGACTTCGAAATCATGAAGTCGATTCTGTGCTTTATTTCCTATGATGCATTTTAAGTAAGTTATATGCTCCCTTACTAAGAAGGAGGCCAAGCTTGTGTCCAGCTTCTTTACCTACCATGGCGAAAAAATGAATGCATGAAATATCAAAGTTTTTTGTCTTGTATCATGGCGTATGGAATCCACTTCTAGACAAGTGACGTCTCTGCTGATAACCCTAGTGGGGGGTACAGGCATGATGGCCACCATTTTGGCTTCAAATAAATCTCTTAATCCCTTCCGTTCACTTCCTTACCTCAAATACTATGCATTTTCTAACCACTCCTCTCAAACAACAACAGCCCAAAAATGGAACGCAACAAACCTCTAGTTGTCTGCTGCTGATTTGCTTTGACTTATTTGTAGAAAATAGAAGTTGCGAGTAGGAAGTGCTTTGTCTTTCACTTAAGAGCACAATCATGACAAAAGACCATGTAGTGTGGCATTGCTTCCAATTGCAGCCTTAAAAATACCCATGCTAGCCTTGCAGTAGCATCCATTTTTTGTGTTTTGAATCTTGTGCCTACTGTTGAAGGAGAGTAATTATGATGATGACATTGCACCTCCATGTTGATCGGTATGGCTAATGAGGAAAGGTGAACTTCTAACATAGCTTTTGAAAAGTAACCCTTAAACAGTGATGCGAATCGATGTCTGCGTAGTCTAAGGTTTTCAGTTCTGCGCAAAATCCAAACTGCACACAGTAAATACCACCATATTTTAACCCTGATTATGGGAAAGCACATTTTTAATCAAAATTTTTGCTTTCGTTTTGTGGAAATAAATTTGGAGAAGAGACGGTCACATCCATGCACCTATGCGTTGAATTAATAACTCCACCATAAGCACCAGAAAACGAATGGAAGCTAGTCGATGTGAAATGAAATAGCTCTCAAGTGTGGCTTTCTCCGTTCTCGCCTCTGTCATGTTTAAGTCAGGGTTGTCGCCCTTTGGGATTATTAACATCTGAGATCACTATCCAACCAAAAGGTTACCTTTACTTATCAATCGTATATGCCGACATCGTTGGTCTTATTAATAAAATATTACAAGGCCTAATTCATAAAACGTCTGACATTCTTTTCCAAACTCCAAGTTCTTTTGTTGGCATGCCCATTTTTCATTTCACCATTTCACAAACTCCTTCTGCAATGCATACTTTTCCAAACACCTAAATATGAAAAAGTTTTTCACAGCTTACCAAGAAGTTGAGATGTCTTTTGCGGCAAAAGAGTGTTGACTGATGACTGCTCTATCGCAAATGCGGCAAGGCATTAATGAGCATGCAAATGGACGAATTAATTGACTCCAACAATTCCACTAAGTGGATGTTGCGATTGAACGGCTGGCGAAAGGGATGATAAATCGACTACTGGCTGCATTAGCGTTCATTCTCAACTTGGTTGACGAGATCATCAGCAGTGCTTTTATGATAAATTTAATGTCAGTGGTGTAGTTCTGGTCTTACACACGCTTCGTCAGTGCACATTAGTGGAACTTGAGGCCATTGATCCCTGTCGGCAACTACGCCGTGTCGGTGGGTAAGAATTGCCAGTCAAAGTTGTGCTGTGAAAAACATTCAAGAACTAGTTATAAGAGACAAATAGAGAATAGGGGAATCATTCGTTGGCAGCAGTGAAATATGGAGGTGGTTATGGCGATAACGAAGTAAGTTAGGGCTATTCTGTTCCTCATTCACTGGTAACGTAGAAATCATCCAATTGTTGCTTAATGAAAGGGTTTGCGGCTCTCTCGCTATGATTTAAGGCAGTTATGTGTTAAGTCGTTTTGGAGCTCTTTTCAAAGATAACAAACGGTGTATTTGACGACCATCCATGGATGCTAGAGAAGAAATAAAAATTAATAAAATGCACCTGAGAGAGAGTTTCGGTATTGAAGCCGTCGATCATACCTATTTTTCTTACAAATCTCCCCACTCTTTCTGTGAGTTTAAAAAACTAAATAAGTTAAAGATGCACTCCTAATTTTCATTAATGTAATGTTTCGTTAAAACACACCAATTTCATAATCGCATACACTAAACATATCTGCAATAAAGTCCATAGTTTGATTTACATGTCATTTCATAAAATTTAAAGGCCTAGTTTTAGCCACCGATTAAAAATGTCTAAAGCATAATGCTTGCTTAAACTGACTCAACGTATTGTTTAGCAAGCTTTCATTACTATTTTTGACATTCGTTCAATTAGTTGACAGGGACACAACTCCAAATAGTGGGACGGTATTAAGTAAGATAAGCAGATAATTTCTACTGGGCCATTGGGATTCACCGACTTGATGAAAGCAGAAACATTATACACTTTGTGAGGCTTAGGGACTCCCATCTGTTCATGGCCCTTAATCGCCATACGTAATTTCGAGCACGGAACCACCTGTGCAAAATTGTTTCAACAATGGTGCTGTTTGACCCTGCTAAAAACGCAGGCTCTGCCTTCCTCAATACCACTGATGCCATGTGCCATTATTCCACTGATGGGTTACGCAGCCCTACAATCCGCCAGCCAGCCATCGCTCTGTTTAGTCGGAGGTACGGCTACAATCTGTGGAGGTAAATTGCGTTAATCAGTTGTAAACACCTAACGCGCACTAACACAACCACCCACCTCTGCAGGGCATGTATACTTGGAAGAAGTATTAATTATTATATAAATTAATCATTCAGCAAAAATAGGGACATGATTCTACTCCATAAAATCCAAGTGAATGTCATTTGGAAGTAACCAGAGAGGGCTATTGAAGCATAGTCGAAGATTATTCCCACTCCAAAACACCTAAGTAGTGTTTGTAGGTATATATATATATAAACGGTTGGAGGGTTTCATTTCAATGCTTAAATACATTTTGCTTAAAATTGCTACTGGTTGTAAAATCACGCACACACATTTTGGGCACCCGTAGTTTACGTTTAAATGGCATGCAGCAGAATCTACCTATCCGAAATTAGTGCGTCATTAGAAAGAGGTGGAAACCCTAGACAAATATAATGCTTTTGTTGCTGATAACATCCTTCACACTGGTATGCAGTAAGAATTAAGGCAATCTAAAGCTTTTGGACAAGTTAAGAGAGTGTAACCCCTTCTAAACAAAGTATTTTCCTCTACATCATGAGCGTTTGCATTGAATTAGGAAAGCAAAATAACTTTTAATATGATATAGAGCATTGAGTGTGTGTTGTGCATCACTGCAAAGTGTGCCTGGTGAAAGTGAATGGGATCTGTGTCTATAACTGGTCTGGTACGTGAACAGAGAGCAACACGGATTCGGAGCTACGAGTGTGTAGGCCGTTACAAAGTCTGTTGGGCAGCAGTTGAAGAGGACTTCGCATCACTTCCGGTTGTGTTTCGCGTCCTTGATGGTGGAGTGGAGCATTCTGTGTTTGCTTATGATAATTAGGGTACATAGTGACAAAATCAAACTCTTCGGTACGGTTCGAAGCAAGCTGTTTTTAAGGAATAGTCACGACATATTCTTATTCTTAGACGCCAAGGCATGACGTTGTTGCCTTGTAGTGTCTATCAAAAAGATGATTTGTGTAAAAAAAGTGCATTCGAGGGATGGGTAGGTGCGACTAAAATTGAAATACTGGCTTGCGTACGTCCTCCTCCCACTTATCACTTATGATGTCATTCCTCAAAATTGGTAGAGCTTACCAACATTAGAATCAGCTTTCGACAATGACAAGAACACATGCGACACATTACAAAATATAGTAATGCTAGGCAACAAAGGAGAATTGCAATAATTATGTACGGCTCCAAAAATGGGCATCCAGGATGATGTCAATAAAATCATGTACAGATTCTAGTAAAAATCCATTAGCAAATTCAGTTTTTGTGGGATTAGACTGAGGCGAAGAGAACTGTAGATGAGTGGAATGCGATGAAGTGTGTCAGCAATCCAGTGTGTGCAATAATTCGGAACGGCATAGCATAACCCCAGTAGAGTGAGGGAATCCATAGATTCACATCCCTTCGTTCGCTCTCCGCTTTTCATTTCCCTCCCTCCCATGCCAACTACACATTTCATCACCCCGCCTTCTCTTCTACGCTCTCTTTTCAATCCCCATTAACCTCCATCTGTTATGTTCTCTCAATCTTTTTTCATTTCTCAATCATTCCCTCCTTCTTCCCCCACCCTTATTCCATTGGTCTATCGACCCACCTACCCTTCCTGCCATTCCCATATAATTTCGTCCACACTCACACCATATTTCTTACCTTTTCCATTCTTCTCCCATTCATTCATGCTTCTTTTTTACTCCCTTCCTCCTCATTGTCCATGCGTTAGTCCAAATTGCGACGAAAATGTGATTGTTCGTGTACTTGGCAATGCAATAAGGACAACAGTATCCGAACAAACATCAATGTCAATGCAATCATTAGCCTCCACGAGATAACTGTGATATCGCTGCTGCCAATAACACTATCGCCACTTCTAATAGCATCGCGTAATGCTATACAGTAGCATAAGCAAAATATCCCACTCCATGGAAGAGAGTGGAAAGGGATGAAATGCAAGACTATCTCATTGTGTGCAATGCCATAAATGGTTAAAGAAGGAGGTAAATGGATTGAGGAAAAGGAATGAAAAGAAGGGACTTGCCGAGAAGTATGAAGCATTTAATTGTGCTAGCAATCCGGAGCTTTCCATAGCCGTCACCAGTGTAGACCCTAACCAGAGTTGAGGCGAATTTCTGAATGCCACTTATCTAAGCATGGAATGACATGTGAACAAATACTAGAAACAATGATAACCCTTATGATTGTAGTAGGATTCACTGACTGGAATGTACTCTTTACTTTCCCACAGTTTTTGGTTATCATCCAGATTTGATTGTTACGAAATCCGCATTTTCCTTTACTAATCTAGTTTCCAACACTGTTGAGCACAAATTCCCTTTTATTTACCTCAAATGTCTTGTTCTTCTACTTGCAATGGGCACTGACCACACTGTATATGGTTGATTAATTTACGTTTAGGTGAACGAATGAACAGTGAGGTGGAGAATCAACGAAACTAAAACAATTGCCTTAAAATCTGAGTATGTAGAGGGAGAGGTAGATATGCAAATCATTGAGGAAGCAACTAGGCAGCAAGAGAACAAATATATAAGCGGAGAGAAAGGAAAGTAGGCAACTAAGCAGTTAGCTAGCCATATGGCGGAAAAAGAATGGAGCCTCATCAAGTAGATGGTTCCTAAGGGTTCTCCTTACTGTCTAGAGCCGTCCAGTGACCGATTAATGCGGGAAAAGAAGAATGAGTTTATGAGTAACGCACTCTAAACACATCGTTTGCATGCACAAGTCAATCAAAAGGGTCTGCAACAAGACCAATCATTCTGATGACCTGGAAGTTGGAGTTTTACGAAAATTTGAACTCAAATTTTAGGGTCGGCGCATCATTTGATAGCATGGTCATTTAAGTCAACCTCCACCGCCACCAGTCCAGTTCTCTGGCAGCAATGCGAAAGGTTTTATGAGCATTCTCAAGAAATTCATCTTTTTTGCCTCATAGAAACGTCTTTCAAAGAGGCAACAAAGTTTTGTATTTTTTTACACCACCTGCCGATGAGAGAGACGCTGCAGGCTAGGGTAAATGAGTCGTGTGTACTCTTAACAACTCCTACAGGCGGCAGTGGTAATGGTTTTGAGAGTGGCATGCTACAGCAGCAAAAGCTGCGCAAAGCAAAATGCACCGATGCGCCTCCTTTTCTGCATCTCCTCAGTTACGCTCGAATTCCGATGACAAGCACGGTTAGCTCGCGGGTGGTTACTCTGTGATGGCTGCGAAGGGAGGTTTTATTAGAGAAGAGCATCAGGGAGAACGCTCGAAAAAAGAGAAGGGCTATGCAATACTTTGTTTGTCCTAACTGCCTGTTTCGGTTTGGGACTGGGGTAGTCGGGAGGGTACAAAAATAGACCGAAATCAGATCCTTTTCTCCTCAACTTTTGCTAGGAATTTAATTCCCATCTGTCCATGCGGCAATCTAATGGTAATGTGTTTGAGAATGTGGAAATATATCAGCTTCTTTTAATTAGAAAAGAAGTTTTACTGTTTCAAAAATGAAAAGAATAAATTGTTTTCAAGCCCTCCGTTGTTGTGAGGAATGCAAATGCTTTAGCTTTAGTTGGTGCTTATTCGGAGGAAAATTTCATATCCGCAGCGCATTAGGCATCACCAAATGACGTGCAGCAAGCATTGAGATATGTCAGTTCAGCTTAGGATTAGACTTTATGTATGTAAAGCAGAATACCTAAAATAAATCACTCCGAGTAGACATTGAAAGAGGATTTCAAGGAATAAGGATGTGTTGGAAAGTTAAAAAAGATCTTATTCACACCAATCCTATATAGGGCATACAGACTACCGAATCACAGCGAGTCATTGCAACGAAGTATGATGAAAATGCTGAACTTTTCACCGCTTACTCTTCTAAACTACCCTGTTCTTTACTTTAGCAACTCTTCTTTTATACATTATTACACGTTGCACATTTAGGTCCGTATTCGCATTAATAGCAACAACAAATTCTAAAACAGTTGTTCTCCCATCGTAAGCGCCCCTTTTACATCTTAGAAAGGTGAGTTTACACTAGATTCATTTAAACGCTGTGGCCAGCTTTGTTTGCATCTACTCGTCCCACATAGAAGATGAAACCGTGCCTTATTTATGGCAAATTGCCATTTAATTTACGTTGAGGGAGAAATAGAACATTTCACGGCTTCAGTGACACCTCATAAATGACGCATATAATTTTCATCTTATTGTATACTGTAGTAGCTCAACATACCAGGCTAATGTAGTTTAATTTTGTGCTTCTCCACCCCACTGTCTTCTTTCTCCATACTGTTACGAGATGAATGGTAAACAGTTCACAGCAGGCTGCTCTAGATATGACCACATTGCAACCAAGTCAACAATGGAATTACCACCTGGAGAGAAAACGACATTAAAGATGGGCATCCTATTGTGTCGTGGCCTGAGAGTGATGTTAGACTCACCTCTGAGTTTCGAGCGAAACCACCTCTCACATTTAGGTCTATCACAATAATCGCATATAGGTACATTAAACTGATCTAAAAGGGGGGAAAATGCCACAAATAACTAGGAATAGTGTTTTTTGTAAAAGGAATTGCTTCAAACGCTACGCACCAAAAGTCAGTACTGTCGAGTCAGGGAAGTAATCGAGAAAAAAGGAGGTAAGCTGAAATTCTGTTAAGGAAATTAAGTTTTTGTTTTGCCAACTGCAGTTTTCGTGGGAGGCAGATCAACCCACCTGCTTGCTGCGTCTTCATGAAGAGACAAAAGAAGTGGTCTTTTAATGTATGCACTTCATTTTGCCTAGCAGCCTGCCCTAAATATGGAAAGAATTCTCTGTTCCTGTAGCAATTTTATCTCTCATGCCTTTGAATAGCAAGTCGTGGGGAATTTTTAATTAAAACGCTTATTGTTTTATTCATCAATGGAGTAAAAATCTCTCCTGAATGGAGTTTCACGTAAGGTCTTTAAAACTAAAATTAACTTGCCACAGTGAAAGTAATTTCCATGATTTTGTAGACAGCAAAATAACCGGTTGCTAGTTCTGCAAGGGATGCACACGAATCTTTCCAATTCTATGTCGGAAAAATAAAACATTTTATAGCACCTTTTACCTTAAATAATGCTTAATAAAACCAAAAAATGAAAGCGTGACTTGTTTTTACGGAAATACACCGAGAACACTCAAAATGTAAAGGCACGTACCTGTGTGCATTATACCAAAGTGGATCTGGAGCTGACGATTATGCTTGAAGTGCCGAAAGCAGACAGGACACACCAGAGTCATGATGCTTTGCAGCAAATGTAGAAGCAAAAAATGGCAATTCGCTTGCGTGAATTCGACTTTCCGCTCCCACAGAGCAGGGTGGCATTCAAGTAGTATTCACGCCTTTGGTGAGGTACTCAAACAGTGGATTTGACCTCGAGACTACCATCTTTGAAGAAGATGCAACGAGCTCAGGTCTTAAGCACTTGTTTGGCCAGGTTTATCGAAATACGAAGCCTTTAATGTAAGTGTCAAAAACTTTTGTGAAGGCTACAACTGTTAGAATTAGAATAAAAATGCTATGGAAGGTAAAGAATAGGCTTTTATTGCTGATTCATGGCTTGACAGATGATGGAAAATAATTTACAACGTTATTGCACGTCCCTTGAATCTTCAACCGATGTTGGAACGTCACATTAATTTGGATCATTATCTGACAAATGGAGTGCAATAAGAAGTGTCCACTGCATCCCAGATTTCTTTAGGGAACCATTTCAATCTTTAGCTTTCAACATTGATATCTTTGATCGTAAGAACCACTCTCACTCCGTGGTCGTAAACTACTTGGGAGGGCTTTATTGGGACACGACGCTTGATAAGACCTATTTGTTCACTATTTTATCTATCATAGGAAAGTACTTTTGCCATTAACGAACTCCTACTCAATCTATGCATCCCAATGTAATTGAAGTTCTTCTCAGGAGACCTTACAGCCTACACGTTTCTTTAAAAATAGCAGTAAGAGCTCTCACTCAGCTCTTCAGTTCTACTCTCTGAATCCTTTGAACTAATGAAAGGATTTGTTAAGGACATGCGGACCCATAACCCTAAATTATGCGACTGAAAGGAATAAGAGCCTACTTCATTATGTGTCGTCTGGCTCGGAGAAATCTGAAGGCGCCGCTGTAAAATCCGAGCCTCTGAGTCGCTTCTAATCCAAATGGTATATTTGGCCAGTTTGTGTTACGAATTACTCTCAGAAGCCTCAAACACCATAATCTGTCGTTTCGAAAAAATGCGGAAAATATGAAAACCGCGCAACTGATTGGCCTTTTATTGCATTGTTTAAGCGCATCCAGTTTTAGGGTGATTAGCCCCACGAGCAATGATTGACACTTCTTACGCATTTTTTCGCAGAGCATAAGTTAAGCCTTGGCTCGCACCAACCCTGCATATCCGTGAAACAGCGGCGACAACCAGAATGATATGGAAAGTAGATGACTTATTGCTGCCAACTATTTGCGCAAATTCATGCAATTTTCTTACCCATTGGCTATTTAAGGTTATTCTCCAAAAGTCTGCAACGCTTTAATGCGATCGTCAATTCAAAATGAACGGCTACAAGCACAAGTACCCATCGGTGAAGACGGTGCCTACAGAGAACTGTGGAGCATTCAACAGTACAGCTATTGTATTGCTTCCCAATTCAATCATTCGGAATTTTCTGCCACTTTGACATTTGTCGCCATTCTAGCTATATTGATTTCCTATCATATTTTTGCCTTTCTTATAACTATTCCTTTCCATTGATTCAGTGTTGTAGTGAAGGTGGCTTACCACTGTCGTGATTATGATAATAATGAAGGACAGGCAGTTCTTTGTCACAAATATGAATTTTGAATACGCATAACAGGGTTCCTGATAAAAACTAATACTTGCCTTTGAAAGCCACTCCAAACGGTGCCTAGTAAGCACGTTTAGTGTTTCAGGTTTGGAAGCCATTTAAGTACGTCTGAGCGATTGAGTCCATACTGCTTTGATGCTTTGAGTTGTCGAACATTGATAGTTCCGTGCTTCGTCATTTGTTAATGTGATCCAAAAAATCATGGTCACCCAAGTTGCAATTAACACTCAGCGCATTCCAGCATCCGATCCAAATGCATTGTTCGGACAAGGAGAGCTAAAATGTCGAGATCACAATTGTTCTTAATGTACTGAACATACTGTGTCCTTATGTCCTACTAACTGAATCGGATTCACTTCATCCACTATCCGAAGAGCATGATAAATTTTAATGTCCGCTAGCATCGTAGCCATCCTAGCGATTTTTTTGCAATAAAGTATGCTTGTCAAAATTAAGACCACGGAGTACGAACGCTAAGCAGAAGGATTGAAGTCGATGAGAATGAGACATAGGTTGACATTACTTAGCGCACATATCAATATTAGTCAAAACGAACAGACAGCTATGCACAGTTTACCATGCATGAAGCTATGTGCATGGTGGCCAGTGGTGGTGTGGCAATGTGCGACCCCGCGTAGGTGTTCGTTCTGTATTAGAAGAGACCCACGAATAGGGCTGAGCTCACACTGAACTTGGAAGAGCCAGGTGACAGTTTCCAAGCTCTCTTTCTCGTTCTTTCTCGCATTGAAGTCAAAATTTTACGTCATGACTTAATGTTCATCAACACAGTATTCACTATTCATAATATCCTTGAAACCTGATGCGTAAACACTAACGCGTCGCAATTGGCAAGTCTTTTATTTTGCAGGTACAGCTGTGCAAGGTTGCATAAAGTTTTTACCTAATCTATAGTCTTCCGCTTGCAGTGCCTATGAGCTTACTGTCCTACTTAATTAAAATGCATTTTTGGAGGCAATTATCCGCCTCACAGACATCCATTCTACCTGAACTCGGGTTCAAAATTCCTTAATTATCAGATTTTTGGAGGTGAGAATTGCAGCTTTGAAAGATATCTATGGTAAAAGTTGGGAAAAATCCTAATCCGACAAATAAATGCCCTCTTAGCATGTTTGCTAATAACCGCAATAACTAATGCAACGAACTGTTTATGAGCCGAAAAGGATGTCTATCTGCTTACTGCCGTGGACGAACAAAATGTGTCCCATCTAAATATATCTGCGGAAGCATGTAAAGGTGAGTGCATTGGGAGGGTGTTGGCATGTAAATGTGAACCAATATAATGCCAAAAAATTTCTTTGGAGATATTCACTTTACCTTGTGCTCTAATTTGTAAGCCTCCTTCTGTAAGATTACTTCGCGCTGTATCTTTGAACTTGAAACAATAATGGTTTTTGTAGCGGATTCTGCTGATTGATGGAAACTAATAGCTTGAAGCGTTGACTTGGCCAAAAATATGATTGAGGAGGTTTTATTATTAGTGGACAATGTTTACTAAGACAACTCGCAAAGTTGCTGTGGTAAAGATCCTCACAAATGCATTTGTGCAAGCATTGCTCTTGAAATCTGAAAAAGCTCCAAGTGAAATTTGCGGTTGAAGAAAGCAGATTTTGCATTTATGAAAGCTGTTGTTAGTCACCTAAAATCGACATTTGGGTCCTAAAGACATTATGAAAGTTTTGTAGGCCTGCATCGATGACTCGAGGCTAGTAGTTCATACTTGTGAATATTTTGTGCGTCTGCGACGAAAGGTATAGGTGGACAAGGGATGCTGCAGTACCACTGAATCCTTTACTTGATTGATTAAAATCCGCTTTGTCTTGCTTTCTTATTTTCATTGTACATTGCATTTAAGCATCTAACCCACTCAGTTCTCTCAAATTGTTATCTGATAGAGTCCTGTAGAAAATTTTTATTTCAACTGCTTTGCAAGGCTTGCTGCATCTTTACACCAATAGAATTACCCCACAAGCGTTTTGCCTATGGTAATGCCAATGAACAAGTCAGTGGCTTGATGCAGAAAGAATAACACATTTTTGAAATACCTAGAAGAATGAAGTATCGCGACCATCTCAAGTAGACTGAGTGGTGGTCGCTGTGCCAAGAATGGCTATCGGTAATGATATACTCGAGTGATGCAGTAACCGGCTCGTGCATATACCGACTTAGCAGAGTGGGTAGCATTGCAAATGATTAGATGAGTGGCAATGAGTCAAGCGGTTAAGTAATGTGTTTTATAATAATAAGCGAGATGGACTCAGACTGGAGGTAGTTAGGCAGCCGGGTCCATCATGCATTTTCTATTCAGGAATATTGCATTGATAGCCCCACAACTATTGGAAGTTCGCTAAGTGTTGAGTGGACTACGAGATTAATAGCAATTGAGAGAAAACTAGATCAGAAATTATTGCCGAACTCAGCGGGTCTATGTCCTATGATCGACAGGATGGAGAGGAACGCCCTCAACCGCATTGATTTTGGTTGCTTTATCGAGCTTTGGCATCTTGATTTACTTTCTGGCCGTCATTCAATGCTATATAGAGCTTAAAACCACGTCAAAACTTCACCTAAATTGTGATTTCCACCTCTTTATTAATGTATCGCAGATTCATTGGCTAAACCATTGCGACACCTCTTATACCCTCCCACGGTTCATGCTGCTTTCAAATGGAATGGAAATTGGAGCTAAGGAGTTATCATACCTATTCTTCGTACATTCGGGAATTTTTTCCCAGTGTTTATTTAATGAGGCAGATAAGGTTATATGTAATTACCTAAATCCCTACGATCACCAAAATTCAGGCCCCTAAGCCGCGCACAGGTTTGATTGCCCGTGGGATCGAAAGTAGGACTATTTAATCCATCAAGGCATTGAACAAATCCCTTTTCTTTGATTTTTGCACCATTCTTGATGTCCTACTCTGATAATGTTTCATATTCACGATCAGAACATGGTCGAATATTTAACGTAACGTATACATTATCATCAGTCATTTGATTTCCGTGTAACTATGATGATTACCAATCGTAACAGAGGTCATTCAAGTTAAATACAACTATCATAGGAAAAGAACCTCAGGTCACTTTCAACGACTGTACTAGCAATATTTCGAAGGTCTTCTATAACTCTACATCCATTTTCAAAAAGCAGAAAACAACGAATCTGTTTGATTATTATCTCACAAACGAGCTGTCGTGGCGATTTCCATTGACCCGCCGATGGTCCTCTTTACCTAACGCTTCTATTCTAAGGATTTGCATGGGGTTGAAAAGACTGCAAGTTTACGAAGGACGAAATTGTTGATTTCCTAGTCCAAACTCAACAATCAAAGATGGAATCCACTGGCTGAATTTGTGCCACTTAACTCTACAGCATATGGACCTTCTGGTAAAGAATGGCAATACCAGTATGCAAAATACCATTTCATCAATGCAACTCATAAGAGTTCTCTTTTGGTACCTCAGCGCAGAACATCACTTATCAGCGTTAATGGAGTCCTGAGGATCTTAAGCCACCTGGATATACAATCACTATGGATGACTGCGGAGATGGAGTACAGGTGTAATTACATTGGCTCCAAAGCAAAAAGTCAGAAATTTTACTAAGGTCGGTACGGATGTGGATCCAGAAGCTAGCACTGATTCAAAGTGTTTGAAAGTGGTGGAGGAGGGAAGCAGGTAAACACCAAGAAGAATTAGGCGGTCTCGTGGTCTAGGAAGAATAATAAACTGATTTGTCTATGAGGTTAACTTATTTTTTGGCCCAATGGTATGATGGAAGGAGAAAATTTATGACCCCTGACTCACGCATAACTCCTATTCTACAGCCATGTACTATGCGACCGTTCATCCCTCCAACAGCTGCACAAGAATTTTCAAATCTACGAAACCTTAGAACACCTACAAAATGCAACCAAAAGTAATAAGCATTTTTAAATAAAACTTGCAGCCTGAATCGGCCGTTAAATGCAAAATGTCTGACAATGATATACCTTGACGTCTGTTTGTAGTTCCCCCCAAGTTGGACCATAAAAAGGCTCCCGAAATGTGTCCAAATGCTGAGAATAAGCTAACAAAATCAGGTAGCCTAAATTCGGCGGGAAGATTCCATACATAGACAGGGATTTGAGCAGGATCATTTTGCAACGTATCGAATGATGGTAAATTTAATGGATCTTACTCAGAACTTGACATTCTGCTAAATTTTAAAGGAAGGAAAGAATTCACTTTTAAGCCAAATATAGTACACCTAGTTTAAGCGATAATTAAATGCTGAAAAACAATGAAACGTAAATGGTCACAAAACATGTTTCGCCATTATTTTATCGACCATCAAGTGTAAACGCACGTTGTAACTCCCATACTCCCATAATAGCCATATTGCACCAATACAGTGTGAAGTATGAAGTAACGTTAGGTCAAAAGACGGTAATTACCATAACGCGAAAACAGAGGAATTTGATGCGAATCCAACAACCGTATGGCGGCCTGGTATTTCTAGTTCAGTCAGTGCGTCAACGGGCGGGAATTGTCGGACCGAGAACAATAAATGGTCAAGGAGAGAAGGATCACTTTGATTATGATTTGCACTTTCCCCATGCAGATTTAATGGATTAAGGCTAAATGGTAAGTAATAAGGCTCGATTTGATTAGGGTATAATGGCTGATGAGACAAGTCGATTTGCTCAAGACTGGATTGATGGTGAGAAGATCCGCTTTGACTAGAACTAGATAAAGTGGAAGTGGGCTCTTGCCCTCCCAGTAATATGCCGCAGTGATTCTTCAAAATTCTGATCTACCTCGTCGTCGGTGGAGTCATTGTCAGATAAGCCATTCTCTGTCTCTGATGCTGCTTCTCCATTATCATCTAAAAGTTCAGCACATAAGGTCAACCATCTTACTACTATCCATGGCTAAAGAATTAGTTGGCTTTACTGAGCACAGGTTTAAGCTATGGTTTGAACAGTCAGGAAAAGGAACTCAACGATGTTCACTTGCCACACATTCAAAGCAAATTTCTTAAAATTTAGTAGATTTTCCCTTCCTTGTAAATGCAACACACTTTGTGGTAGAAAGAGCGACCCTTACAATTTAAAAAAATTGATTTCTACATTCGAAACTGATTAAATTGCAAATGCAAGATGTGGAAACATTCCCTGGTATGCTACTAATAACTTATGATTAAACCAAATTGTTGGCGGCCCACGGATCTTATTTGTGATTCATGACTAACCTAATGGAGGTTAGACAGGTGGAAGAAGGGATTTTCACTAATATAATTGATGGCAGAAACAGGGTTGGCAAAAAGCGCGTTCGTGGCATTTGACTGAATATAAGAAATGGATAAGCTAACAAACTGCCCCTAATTTGAGAGAAAGAACCCTAACCCACATCATAGCATTACACTCTGGCTTAACGCAAAGCATGCAAATGTGTGGAGTAGACGACAGGATACTAAGAATTTCATCAATGGTGGCTATGGGGACATACTATATAGACTTTAATGCAAAAATATTCCTTTGAAATTGCGGACTTCCTAAACTGAAAGCGTTAAAGAGAGGAGAAACAATGAAAGGGTGCTTAAAGAAGTCGGTGAATTGATCTGCACTAGCTCTGCATTTCTCGCAATTGTCATCCTATACATTAGAATTTGGCCCTGTCATCATCAGATTTTGCAAAGAGAACTATTTCGTTTAAGTTAACATTTTAGAAAATTTTATTAAGCAAGGTATTAATGGGCATTAGTCGCTCAGAAGAAATCAAGCTGTAATCCTTTGCACAGAATTAAATGAACCAGCAAAACAGCTCTTGTCGCGTACCGATAAAGTCCAATCTAGCTCTTTCGATTTGAAATGAGATGCATATGCATCGAAAGCAACTTCCCATTTCACATTACACACTACTCAAGTTGCTAATAGAGCATTAACAAGCGCATGCGCTCTTAACTACTTTCATGTCTACGTATGCAAGTACCTCGCTATCTTTACTTAACCCTCTCTATTTCTACATTAGAAACGTCGTAACAACTGCCATTTCCAAGTGCTTGCTGCACTGCTTGATCGTCGTTTTGACCCCTTCCATGGTTGGCAAAGTTGTTTAACATAGCCCACTTCTGAATGGGAATCCTTGGAATTAGACTTAAAGAGACTTTGTTGAGGTAAGTCTGAGTGGGTGTTGAAATGGCAGAAGCCAACGTGAAATAATAGATTTTCACGTCGGTGTCAAAAACGTCTTTGCCACAAGCAAATCAAATAAAGGCGTTGGTAGAATAAAAACAAATTGAGCCGTCTAACTAGGAAATTGAAGCCAATTTGGACTGCTACTGATTTTACAGGCGTTAGTTTCTCGTCCTTTTGAGCAACATGAAATTTTATCTCATTTGTGGCTGTATATCATAGCACCTTCCACTGAACATTCTGCAGATTCTGGTCTTGCATTTTTCTCTTGAATTTTATTAACCCCCAAAATTGGTTCGTTGGTAATATGATGAGGTTGTTTATCACAATAGCAGCTAAGGCATGGTACTTTCATGCCTTGATGCAGATAATGCCACATCGGAATTAGGCATGTGGAGAAGCATACCAGCAAGTAGTGTTTTGATAATCTCGATGCAATTTTAAATGCTTATCCTGTCCCATTTTGCGTCATGAACATCACGTTTTAGACTGTGGCAGAAGTAGCGTAGGGACTGTTTTGGGGTCATAATTTGAGTGAATGCTGGAAGTGGACCATGGAAATGGTGAAAACAATTGACCATTGGAACAAACAATATTGTTTGCTCAAACGCTTGTTCTCGCATGCTAATCAGAGTCAAATATTGGAGGGCAACCTAGGACCATCTCCACTGCTTCCCCGCAGCCCCAATAGAGATCACTAACCAAATGAGGCTAAAATTGACAAATCCCACTTTAAAATTGTAAATATGTGAACTTACAGCTTACAAGCGCCTTAAAATAAACGTTCTCAATACTCACCATCCTATGAGACGCCTTGATCATGACCTAAGAATTCGCTTTGATTGCATACATTGTGTGAGCGATTTGACCTCCAACCTCCAAGCTTAACACCATCGAGAGGGACATAGGTGCAATCAGGATAAAACAAAACACAGATTTACTCAATTCGAGCTTGGATTGACCTTTATGTCACTCCATCGTTGGCTATTTCGGCCATAATGACCTTCAGCACTGATATCATCCTTAATCGTGGCTCACTGATCAAATTCATGTAATTTACAAAAAGGTAAAGCGTGTCTACGCATTGTTTGTGCAAAACAAAGTTAGCATCCAACTCTGGTATGCTCATGTCATATGCTACCCATTCTAAAAGCATTATGGATAGAAAGAGGACTGGTAAGCTTTGGTATTCACTATGCTAGTGTTTTAAAGTTTACTTAGCTTCAATCATTAGAGTGATATTGCATCATGCTGAGACAAACTAGGATATTCGTGGTAAACTAACATTTCGCGTCAGTGTTGTGCTACACATCGACCGTGCTGCCACTTTTAGCGATGCGTAATTAGCCCAGAATTACATAAATAGACCAAATGAAACACGTTTACTTAAAGGTCTGCATGTTTGACCTTTGACCGATGGGTGGATGTGGATGTAAAGCGTACCCAAAGGTATACCTTAGACATGTCTTACTCAGTAAACTCTCTTTTCCTCTTACTGTCATCCATTTTGGCATGGCTGAGATGAACCAGAGACAGACATGCATCACATGATCAGCTAGCAAATACATACACATACACACAAAAATTTGGTAATTAAGACAATCTTTTCTCCATAAAGTGGATGCATGGACTAAAAACCGAGAAACAGCATTTTTGTCGTCACCATTTAACAGCTGGCACCTGGCAGGAAGCGTTGGCAGGTGGCCTACTCTATGCTTACCGGGTTTAGCGCAAGGTTTGTTTTGGCATCTCAAACATCCTATACGCAATGTGCAATGTGAGGTGGAGGGTAGTGCAGCCGGTGACCCATGCAAATGACCAGCTCTCCCCCTTCCTCTACATTTACACGCAAATAATCTCAGCAACTGTGAATTCCTTCTTTTGCGCAAACAGCGGAAGCTAAATGTCCAAGAAAAAAGTATTTTTTGCAGTGTTTATCTCTTGAGTACCTTCACGTCCATCTAACACTGCATGAGAGAGCACAATCTTGTCATTGCCATTTTTATGTCCTCCACTCGATCAAACGGAAAGGAGGTGATGACTAGTGGCAGTGGCACTGTTTATCGGTGGTGTTTTGTACATTTACTGCAATAGTAACGATGTGTACTGTGTGCTTGACGGAGGAAGAGTTCTGTCCACAGTGTTCTTAAACAGCATCGGCCACAATTGGTGGATAGTGGTTAAGTACGTGATGTGCATAAATGGGCCAGTGAAGTCGATGGAGACTTTCGGACGTGTTGGAAATACGTGTTGAATGGAAGTGACTAATGCACCCAAACCTCTCCCACTGACAAACACGGTCCTCCTTCGTGAAAAATACATGCAAAATCTACGCAGTTCTGTACAAGTCTTGTAGTTCCAGCTTTGCATCATCTGATTCAAATGTGAACACTATTTCCCCAATCATTCTACCACAACGGTTCGTAAGCGATGTTGATTTGGTTAGAGTTACTTGGTTATTTCGATGACAAAGTTTGCGAGGTTTTGCTTTTCCTTTTGCCTTAGGAGGTTCCAAAGAGCAAGAAACGAGACTCGCCAATAAATGAAACGAATTTATTGCAGGCCTGCGTGAGGGGCGGGACTCACATCTTCAGTATGCTTGTTTAATATTGGTTAATCCAAAAAATAAACCATCAATTAAAATGGAATCCTAACAAGCGGTTCGGTAAATAGTTACAAAACCTCCCTGCCCATAGCCGAAGAATGAGTAGAAGCATATTTTACTTTTGAACTCTAAGAATGATTGTTTTAGCTTACATTTTAATACACACATCGGATTATGTAACCTCATCAAAATTTTTGCATTTATCAAAGAAAGATTCTTCCAAGCGAATTTTTCAATTGTTCATTAAGTCAACACACGCTGTTGATGACATCTTCATCGTGGCCGCATGACAGTCGGGGTTTGTTGTTCTTGAGCATATTCTAATGCAACTACGTGTATTTAGAGGTCAAATAATCACAAAAGTTGTCGAGGTTTGTGTGAGTAATAACAAATCACGCACTTTTCTCTACCTCCTTAAGAAAATTTGACAAGTTCTTTGAGTTGATAACAAGTTTTCTAAGCAAACTTTTCCCTATCCTATCTCCTTCCTAAAACTTCTACTGACTTCAGCAGCTCCTCTAAGTCTTTATAAGTACAAAACTATATGCAGAAGCATTGAGCACATTTTTCTTGTATGGAACGAAAATTGACTCATTTATTTTGATTTTTGACGATCAAACATCTTTCACAACCTCCGTAACTTTAATCTCGTAAGTCAATCTCACTCATGGAGCTTATGCCCGTTCCATCCAAAAGGATGCAGCCTTTCCTTTGCATTTTAAAGATACTCTGTAGGGCTCGGCAAATAGGCCTGCACTTTGAACTTGGTATGCAAGATTTAACCGTGTAAATTACTTCCGAATTTACTAAATAAGAAGACAAATGGATAAAAGCTGACGGGTTATGGAGACTATTTGACACTGTGAATAAACTGTTTCCACTTTTTATCAACTATTATGGTTTGCAGGTGCATTAAATGCCGAAAGATCTGACCCATTCAGTGCAATTTAGAGAGGTACAACATGCTGTCTTATCGACCCTTGAGGAACGCATACAATTATTTAAACACATGCGACACAAAACATGTACATGGGTCATTGTCGCCATTTATTGGGCCTCGTACTACTTTTCTTTTATTTAATGCTATCAAGACTTACATTGACTTCATGACCTGACAAATTTGAGCCCAGTTCTGCCAAAATTGGCAAGAAGCCCTTAAAGTAGATGCGAAAACATCTTATACTGGTCAGAAGTGCTTTGATCATGCTTATTCACTTTGATGAGGAAGTTTCACTTGCGAGCTGACATCGTATTACCGCAGGCGACGAATAGCTCCCTGCCTTATTGAGTGTCGCCATTTGTTTCAAAACTGTATTAACCTTTCCGATGCATTGTCAAGCTTAGTATTAATCCGACTTGTTCTGTGAGCGTTTTACTATCATAAGTGATCTTTTGTTAAACAATCATCAACTACCGCATGCAGAGCGCAAGAAGGTTCAAATGCCTTTAAGTGAAGAATAATAGGGTGCGCTGCCAAAACTATACTAATTTTAATCTCGGAAGCTAAAGACTCCTGCGCATATTACTAAATGACAAGCTGGATGTCACGTTCATGGTGGCAGAAGAATCGCACCCGTAATAATTTCCTTATTCCGATACAAAGCAATGGTGTTTTTACAGGTGCTGTTGAGGTTTGCGAAAAAAAGCAGTAGAAGCAAAAAGTGGACGTGCAATAAAAGCTTACCTTAATTAGACTTTGATAGCATTGATGATGGTGACGGAGCTCCATAACCTAACATTTATAACAAACGCGTCGCTATCATCATTTTAACATTTCGCACCGGTTTTGACAGTAGCATCAGCAGCAGTGACAGCTGTATTTGAATCGTAAATTGTGATTACTTGCTGAACTTGACAAAGAGAGTGTGAAAATGGATGGTGGGACGTCATTAGCTTCTGTAAAGACTAAATTTGAGGTGACAGTGGGAATGGCAATAGTAACAGAGTCATCCCAGTGTGACATTTACAGCAACTGTGTTGGCACCTGATGCTCTTTTCCTTCCTTAGACTGAGGTAGGAACTTAAGCGTGGGACAGAGAATCCCTTAGATGCTTAGAGGAATTCCACCTCGAAGGGCGGCCTTGACACAATGGCGCATTCCGATCGAAGAACATAAATATTAACAGACCTTCTCGTTCTCTTTCACACCTCTCACATTCACTATGATGTATGGGGTGCAGCCAAAGTAAAGAAGCACCAAGGCAAGTGATGCCTGCTACCAAGAAGCCACTTCGCTCCACTTGCCACCGCTCGAGTCAGAAGAAGTTAATCATGCACGCATACTCACAAACACATCCCCCGTCTTCTACCATTAGTCTTGCTTCCCACGTTATCGCCCTTCCCACCATCCAGTTTTTCATCATTGGTAGGTCCAGCCTTGTTATCCACTCATCTTCGGTCCAATTCTCATTCTCTTCCACTATGATGGAAAATCACTTCAGGCGAATGATGTTTACTTCCACAAAACCACCTACAAGAGATGTTGTCAAACGCTAACACCAGACGGCGTTACTGATCGATCCACACAGGTCCGATTCAAAATGGTCCATCACACCACAAATCTTTGTTTATTCATCTTCGCTGTGCTGCTGTTCTTGCCATTTAGTTATTCGTCAATGCCTCCATCCTGCTTCTTTTCATTCCTGTCTCTGGGCTTATTTTCATCCTGCACTTTCATCGCAACCCTCTCCATCTTTTTGTCACTCTACATCCTTCACTTCTTCTTTCTAGAAACGTCTGATGGGTTACAACATCATTACTATCCCCACTCCTTCCATTTCAGTGGCTTCTCATCTCTTTGCCTCTATCTCTATCCTTCCTCTGTCTCATCTAGCTAACCATTCATTTTGCTTTGCTCCTAACAAAAAACTGAAAGACCATCATTGTCTTTTGTAGTTCGAGTTAACAATTATTCCAAGCACAGGGTTAGGAATACGCATCAGAAATGTCCCTTCGTTAGCTCACTGGCAATCTTTAGGGATGCGTCGCCAATTTCTCATTTATAGTATGTATCTCATTGCCATAGACGCCTTATACGTTACCATTTAAGTCAGCCTCAACACTCTAATTTGGCCCACCTAATCGACTGACCACAATTCTGTGCAATGTGAATTGAGGTCTTCTCTTTCCTTCTTGCAGATATTAGGGATAGAGATACACATATAAAGTAGGCTTGATGAAGTCTTCGAAATAGATGGAGAGGAACCCTCTTGTTTATGCCCCTTTTCCCATGTCCAACCTCTACGCATCTACTGTGCGTGTCTCATTTGTCTCCTCCTACAACCGGTTCAATCCAGCCAGATCTAGTCAAGGGTACTCTTGCTTACCCTGCCATAGGGCTTTTACATTTGGGCATAACTATCAGGCAAGCTGTTATACATCTTTGGGTCTTGGTGCTGCTGATTTTTTGATGATTGCAAAGGCAAATGGCATAGCTACCAGAGGAGGATGAAACAGCTAGGTAAAATATCGAATAACTGCAGATAAAAGCAAAGCAAATGGGTTGCGGCTATGCACTTGTGCTATCCCAGTTTTCGTACTGAAATCATTTGCACTAAGTTACGGTCATTCCTAAACAATTGAACTGCACTTCACTGGAACGAAAGTAACCTAGGACTTGGTGCCCACGGCATGGCCAGTATTCGTAGCTCCTTTGCTACTTTCACCATACAGTACTCTTTATACAGTCGCAAGACAAAATGATGTGGTTTAACGGGCGAATTGCCATTTTTGGCGCCGCAGCAAGCCATCAATCAGGATCTTATCGTGATCAGTTCCGGATCAAAGTGGGAAAAGCGTAGAGCGCGGCGCGTACGAACTAATTTACCATTGTTTTACATGGGTACTGCCTTATGCATACAACATCATTAAGGTCTTTCCTATGGTGGGGAAAGGCTGTAAGCAGCTCGTTCGTGACTAAACCCTTATCTCCCCTTGCCTAAGAGGATTCTAACTACAGCCTATATAGCAACTTCAATCGACTAATGTTTTGAACGTAGCTTACATTCGAATGCATTTTAGCAACCCGTATAAAGAAATTTTGCCGTGCATTAATGACTAGAATCTTGGGAGGTTAAAGTGAGCTCGAATGGTGTAGTAAATGATCACCGTTAATTTGTGCATAAAAGGCATGGTGGGAGGCCATAAATGCAGATCATTCTTGCCTGGGTTATGTGCAAAGTTATCCTAAAGGTGGGATTCTGGTTCCAATCAGACGCGGCACATTTTCGTGGAATTTATATTCCTTAAAGTCATTTTCTCCAAGTAATCTTCGGTGTGTAGAGCAGGTGTCTGAACACATATGACGCGTTTTTCCAAAACCACAGCATTGTAGTGTAGCAACGGATCCGACATACCAACGAGGCAGAAAGCAGTTTCCGCTGATGACCTTGGAAATGATGAACGAATTGCTTAATTTAAAGACTTGTTTTATTTGTCATAATATGTGATATCCAATTGACTTGGACGTTGCAAATTGAAAACATCATTTGTGTTTTTGTTTGTACTTTATTTGATTTTTGTCTTGAAATAGGACGTAACACAAGTGTCACCCAACCATTCTTATTCGACATCGTCTCTTCTTCAAATCCATCTCACTGCACTTATAGATCGCTACATTGCATCCTAGGCACTCCATTATTCGAATCGTTACTTACGGCATGGTGAGGCAAAAAAGGCAGTCTTGGTTACATTCTTTTTAGGCATTCGTTTAAATTGCTATAGCGTTTAGTGATATGGAAAATTGTGTTTTCTGTTGACACCTAAATAGTAAACATAAACATTCCACAAGGGGAGGCATGCATCCATTTAATATGCAAAATAAACTTTTTAATAGGTTTATCAAGCTCGGAATGTTTGCGATGAAAAGAAATGCAAGCGTGAGGATAAGCAGCAAGGAGAATCGAAAACACCTAACATTTTCTATGTAGAGTGGGCTACCCACATTCAGCTTTTAAAACGGACTTTAATGTTGTACTTATGCCAGGGATGCATGCGATTCCAGTGTGCAAAGCATAAAACGATGCTATCGAGTGGCATCCTGCACATATTGCATCTCTAGATACACATTTTGGAGAAGGGATACTTGACCACAACGTCGCTTTCATGCAGAACACTAGAGCAGGGGGATGCCGAAAAGCAACGTCGACCTCAGTTCTTTTTTTAGGGGGTGTCAGAGATTCTCCCTTTGGTAGCACATGCACTTCTTTCCCACCGCTCTAGCCTACCACAAGCGCCATAGATCAGGATAGAAATCCATCAAAGTCAGGCCCGCTTTCCCCTGTCACCAAAGTAGTGTATCGAGACTTCCTTTAAGGTAAAAGAAGGCGTGGTACTAGTGCAGAATACATATATTCTGGGAGCAGAGGGATTGGGGGCTGCCGGTGTGGCCTAAAGGCCAGCTAACCGCCTAGTACCCTATGGCCAACCAGGTGACCGAAAGCGGCAGTACGAACAAACAAAGTATTACAGCAGTTGTACCGATAAAAAGCGTGGATGTATGCGCATGACTACTGGTAGATTTATAATAATAGAATGAGTTATTTAACCATTTGGAACATGTTTGTCAAATCGAATTCTGCAAACATCATTTTAAAAGCCAAAAAATAATTGCTTATGATGCAGTGGCCGAAATGCACTTTGCCCTCGTTTAAGGGTAAACTAAGTCTTTAAGTTAAGTAATTTGCTCATCATTTTTAAGGTCGATGGTGGTGCTTTGGGTCTATGGCCAAGGTTGCAGTAAGGAAGGGCCCTATTATCTCAAAAAGGATAATTTATCGGAATTACTGGGGTCTACTTCGTGGCAGTGGCTTCGCTGATCATGAGTTCTGCAAGAATGTGACTGGTTTTACTGGGGCATGTCTTGACGAGTATGGACCACTACTTTGCACGTAATTCAGGTAGGCATGAATTGCATTTCGTGCTTTCTAATTATACTTCTCATGCATTAAGTGGATAGCGATATCATTTTACCAGACAAATCGAGTTTACTGTTCATTTTCAGGAGTCCCATTATTGGAACATGCAACAGATGCGTGACCTAAATCAGTTAACACCTATTGAGTCGCAAATTGAATGCTTCGGCAGAGAAGGACAAAAGGTTTTAACCTTAAGTTAGCATCTCTGTTCGTTTGTTATCATGGAAAGGAACTGAGTAGCACTTGGTTTTATCTGGTTGCATGGGTCATCGCATGCATAAGGCAGTGCACATGTAAAATAGTGACAAATTATCCTCCATGCGTGTAAGCAACTTTTTGTTAAAAGAGAATGGAGAGTAACAATTATGCTGTGCCACTTATTCAGCTGTAGAGTTTTTCATGGCAGGAACTAGAACTGAGATGCTTCTTTTTTTCCATCAACTTGTGAGGTTATTCGTGGTAAGTACTAACAACAAGGATGCAGTGGTTGCGGTGAATTGGTTATAAGTAGTACTGGGAAACTTCTTCCCTTTTGCGAGAGCTCATAAAAGTTCTCGTGATAAATATTTCCACTGCAGTTGCAGTCGATGTCTGGAGAGCCTATTGTGGTTAGAGTATGCGAGAAAACTTGTTCCAATTGCAGAAGTTATTTTGGTTCCATTTAAGAGTGAAATTAAACATAATTGGTGGTGGCCAGCTTCTTCGACGCGACAAATCCTACGATCTCCCGTGATAAGAAGTGCCAGCGTGAGTGTGGTTCATGTATAGAGACCCTGTCATGGATGGAATACGTCATGGAGCAGCTCGCGCGAGTTCTCATCACAGTTATAGCCAGCGTAGTTGCAGTCGATTTGTAGAGATCTGAATATGGACGGTGTGTGCGTGTGTGAGGAGGCAAGCTTATATGGCTGCGATTGGTTTTGTTTTCTTTGATGGTAAATTGATCAGAATTAGCAATGAGATGCTTCTTTTCTTCAGCGGAAGTTCGCAAGACTTCTTATCACAAATTCAGCCAGCGTAGTTGCGATCGGTTTGTAGCGTGCCCATAGTGGATGGTGTGTGCGTGTAAGAGAGAAAGTTCGTATGGTTGTGATTGATTTTGTTGTATTTGATTGCAAATTGGTCAGAGTTGGTACTAAGAAGCTTCTTTTTACCGCGAGAGCTCGCAAGAGTTTTCTTCACAATTATAACCAGCGTAGTTGGGGTTGATTTATGGAGCGCCAAATGTGGATGGCGTGTAAGAGAGAGCATGTTTATGTGACTGCGATTATTTTCATCGTATTTGATTTTAAAGTGATCAGAATTGCCACTGAGAAACCTCTGCTTCATTGTGAAAGCTCGCGAGAGCTCGTCATAAATATGCAAATAGATAGCCGGTGTGGTTACGGTCGAATTATTGAGAACCTAAAGTAGATGCTTATGTGGTTGCGTTTGTTTTGTCATATTTGATGGTGAAATAGTCAGGATTTGTACTGTGAAGCATCATTTTATTTGCAACAATTTGCGAGATTTCTCGTCATAAATGTAGCAACGTAGTGAGTTAGGGACCTTCTAGATCGGTTCTCAACATTGGATGTGATTAAAACGCAGAAGAGTAGATGTCGTTAGGTGTTTGACCACAAATTTGGTCACTGAAGGCGTGTGGTTAAGTACGGCCCCACTTTAAGTGCTTGCCTCTTCGCGATGTGCTCCAATCAAGGAGCTGCTAAAAATTTGGTTTTCTCTGAGAAGCATGAGACAATTTTAGTCAAAAAAGACATTTTGATACACCGGGTATTTGGAAAAAAACCTATTTTATTGTGCTTGAACCAAAGCTTCCTCGCTTTTTAACAGTAAATGTGAACGCTCCTTTTCTAGTCTGCAGACCATGGAGGCGAAACAAAAGTTCTGAGTTGCCGTTCTAAGTATTTCGAAGTTTTCATTTATTGTTTGTGTCTATTAAAGATGCCCTTGCTCTGTACTCATCATTTTTGCCTAGCATTGTGTTTCATCATAAACGAAACAAGTTACATGCGGAATTTGAGTTTGTGACTGATTGTGACTCCCCATTTTTGACTTATACCTAGTACTTTGGTTGTTAAGAATATGGGGCTTGCCTGGCAAGTCCTGCTTCTTTGTGGCCAAATGGATATTCGGACATGTAATCTGCAGCAGCGAAGACATCAATTGTTCGTATAGAAGACAATTACCTCTCAGAAGTTATTTTCCTGCTTCACAGTTCGGAACACCTTTTGGTAACATTATGCTCTCATAAAGAATGTGACCTGTTCTTGCAGAGGTAGGATTTGTCTTACTAGATTAGAGAGTGCCCAATCAACGAAACCTTTAGGGCACAAACTACTAAAATCTTATATCACCCTGCATCATGCCACACCGAACAAACATTTGGACAAATAATGTCTCTCACTGCAACCGTAGTGGAGGGACACCAGCAAGACAACTTTCAAGTCGACTGGAAATAAATCCCCTTTCTCCCTTCCCTTCCAATTCCTTACCCTCAGCTGCTCTTCCTCCTCCACCCAATTCTCACAAGTATCACAAGAATGATGGCCCTCGACTTAGTCGCGAAAGTTGGAGTTTAAGAGTAAGAGAAACGCTACTTCTTTCCATTTCGGAGGGGAAATTTGACATTTGAGTGTGTGAATTTGCATTGCATTCATTTACAGCCCTTGTATTCGAGCTTCGCTGAGTTTGTTTGTGTGCACCAATACGGATCCCAGCTGTCGTCAGAGTGTGCAACTGTATCAGCTCTATTGCCATGTAGCCGGTTGTTGTTGCTGGAGTCTAGACCCTCCATTCACATCTTCGTCTCATTTCAGCGACGAAAGTCTCTATTCTGTTTACCGTTGCCCAAGCTCACCAATTAAATAAAAGGTGATATTTGCTTGTCAATAATCTATGGCAGCTGCCCCATCGATCCCGTTAATGAGGCCTACCTAAAAAGCTAACGTTCTGCTTGATAAACACTTGCTATTTATTCGTCGTCTTTGTTTTGATGGAAGCTGAGCGTTTTACTAAATCTTCGACGAATTGAGCCCGCATAAATGTGCATCACACCAAACGAAATCCTCAGCCTACTATAAAGCTTACTGAGTGTATTTTGCAATCGAGTTTTAGGTTAGGTGGATAGTGACTTCATTACTAACCTCACCTTTAAGCGCTGACTTGCGAGACAATCAACTATGCTAGTGCCACAATTCTGTTGCACATTTAAGGTGGCTGAATGAGAACTGCTTCACTGGATCCCTTTATCTCGGCCTGTTACTTTACCATCGGTGAGCGATTAAGGTTGGGGAAGCATTACTTCGTCACACTCTTAATAAGCGGATATGAAGAGATCTAATGTTGAGGTTACTCTTTTACAAGTAAACAGCTATGCATTTCAATGGCTAGACTGCATGCCATTAAGTTAGACATGAAATCTTTGTGAGGGTGGTCTACATGTGGTAGAAAGGGAGAGGAAGTTGACGTACTTTGGGAATGAAGCATGTGTGGCGTCAGTAGTGAGAGGAACACATTCCTGTCCATTCTAATAATGACCTCACATTAAAGAACTTTTGTGCTGGAGCCTACCGAGCAGTAGTCAAATAAAACCGTTCAGAAGTACGTTTGCTTAGGTTTTGTAATGGATCACGCAAAATTGGCCATTGTTGAGCTATGAAACAAGTAGTGCTAACTTGTCCGTCAGTGGGCCACTGGACCATTGGCCCTGTCCGTCAGCTGCATGGTAACAGCAGGGGAGAGTCGCTGGCAAATAAGAAATGCGAGGAGAAAGACAAAGCATCTACTGTTAGGCATTAGCGAATCAGTGTGGTGGTTTTGGTTGCAAGGAAACGAGTTGGGCTCGTCTCGTATTATTTTGTTTGCTCTGGCGATCAGGCAGCATACATTCTTCATGTTGCTAACCTGCAACAGCTACATGTCAAGTCGCTGAAGACCCTTTGGAGCTGATGCACAATGGACTGTGTGATATTACTAGCCCAGTTAATGATGCTGTGTGGTGGCAGTGGCCAACATTCTCGACTGGACATGGGAGCACTAGAAAAGGACCAGCGAAGTGTGATTTTGCTGTCTGGCGTATGTTACAGTGTCATCCACCCCCAAGACGTCAATGCCTCGCACTCTTCTCGACTTTGCGATAAGTTATTTTTCTCCTTTATACCAAACAGCTAGAAGGGTGTGTGAAGGAAATGGGTAAGAATGAGGACTTTTGGCAGTTGTCAAGTCAACCACGCAATATCGTTCTTAATTCTCCTATTTAATAACTGAGGTATTTGCAGATACCAGCTCTTTACATGTCAAGCCATGAGCAATTATGAGATAGCATTTTGATATCTGCAAGTGCAAGCTGGCGAAGATTTGTGAAGACGCATAACTCAATCAGGGACAGGGTAGTGGAAAGTGCATGAGTGAGCTGTAAGTTTGTCGTCCATATCTTTATGATAGAATTCCTCCCAAGAGGTTTCATTTTGGCCTGAAGGAATGCGGTTCATATCCGGTGGTGTAGCAAGGGAACAAACAGAGACTCTTACAGATTGACATGCTATGCAGAACAATTATTCAGTTCACCTTATCTGTGAAAAAGAAACCCCTACCTTTCATTGTTCCTTGGCAAAGCAGATAGAATTGGGCACGTCATAGCCAGTCTATGGAGGAAGCCAGAGGAAATTTTGGATATCTTCATTTCCACGTACTCAGCGTCGCTTAAAAAGGGTTAATAAATTTGGATCTGGGCGAAAAACCCTCAGCATCTGTACGAGTCGCTCCAGATATACTTGATATGCACTTGGCAAGCGGAATGACAGTTTGACACGATCTTTAGCCAGCAGATCCAAAGTCCAGGCCAGCAATATCCTATTGAACTGTGTTAGACAGGGTAGTTTAGGAGATGAGATGTAGTGTTTATCCTTGGTCCATAAGTCAAGTCTCATTGTTTAGAGTACAGTAAGAGGAAGGGAAATGCCCTATTTATTCCCATAGGTCTGCAAGCAATCCTGTACTAAGTTGCATGTTTTAGGTCACGTCCAAGCAAATGCAGTTATTCATCAGGAGGCCTGGAAGGCGCTCATGTAATGCGTCATTTAAGCAACAAAAATGCCTCATTGATTTCGTTCAGTGGTGCAGTACGTACGAAGCAGTCTAATTAACAAAACACTTTAGTCCTTCATGCTTAGAACTTTCTACTGAACCACTTGAGTAGCATGTATAACCAAGTGGTGGCCAAATTGGAAGTGGTGAATGATCCAATTCCGTGGCAGTGCAAGTGTCCCCATACGAGGGAAACCCGAACGCATCTTTACCTCTCTTCTCGGAAGTGGAGGTATTGCATTGTAAAGGCAATTGCTACACCAATATCGAAATCAATGTTTGCATCGTTGAGGACTGCATTTACACATGTCATCGGCTTATGCACTTGTGTACCTTCTCATCTCCCTCGATTTTAATTCAGTTGGTTTCACGTTTCAGTGAGTCCCAATACTTTGTGGTAATACGCAATATGCATAACGACGCAAACCGTATGGTGCTGAAAAAGTGGGAAGTGAGTATATGGAGTCGACAAGTGGACCAGAGTTGCATCCTCCTTTGAGCATACTCACGGCAGGCGTTTCAATCATTAAATAATGGGCCTACATACGCTTGCTTGAATCGGCAAATTCGCTTTATTTTGTTTTGCGTCATATTGTCTATTCTGGGTTGTCTTTTATGCACTTGACAGGGCCTTTATCTATAACACATGCTGCTTTTACTTGAGTACATTCTTTGGTTTTATCCCTCCACCACTGCCATTGGAGTTAAGTATCACCTAATGAATGAAAAACGCCATCACTTCGTTCATAACTTCTTAAGGTAATTTGATAATTACAGAATCTTTATATTGTAAGGAAAAGAAGATCGAGGTACATTGGACATGACCTACACATTACCCTAAGAATAATTTAACATTTTGCAAATAATAGTAAAATTGATGTCAGTGTTCTATGCCTAATAACTGATGATTTTATACGCATGGGAACAAACGGAAAAATAGTTGTGAGTTTATTGAGATCGAAATAGATGGTCGTATTTATGTGAAATATGATTGGTGTTGCGTGAGTTGTTCCAAACATGCTGTCTTGACTTAATCCCTGTGATGTCTAGAGGAACACACATTTCACGATGTTATTCACTTCCTGATTGGCCACTGTTACGACCAGACGGACAGACGATTTATAATGCAATAATGTTCGCTAATGCTTGTAGGACCGAAGCCAGAACCAGAGTTGCTATGGCTGCTAGAAATAGACCAAACTGAGACTGTCTCATGTCTCCAACTAGAAGCCAGCCGTCTGGTGCATCCTCACACCCCGTATCCTCAGCTTACTCATTTGCGCCTGCTTTTGGCTCCTGTATCCATGTATTGCAAAGCTAGTTTTGTTTTCATTGGTCTTTGTACTTGAGCCTCAGAAATTGAGAGGATCTGGGATTAACCACATCCATAGAAAGCTTTCGCAGTTAGTAGAAGCCTTTATTGATATTTTATTCTAGACCACCTTTTACAAGACGCAGTAAAAACAATAGCACTCTGCTAATTTTAAGCCTAAGCCCGTTAGCCGGTCCTTTTAACCCTGATTAAACGCCTTCCCTTGTCTAACCCTGTTTCTTCACGCACAAATTCTGCAGTATGTGGTAAAATGGTGACAATGTGCACAGGTCTGTGACCTTGACCCTGATCCTGAAAAGCAAGTATAAGAAACAGGCATGTTGATGAGAACTTGATAAAGACTGTGGTAGAAGCAGCTGGCAGAGATGTTTGTCCAGCCTTGTCCATGGTGTGGTATGTTGATGTATGATGCTGAAAATGCGCCGTGTCTCCCGCCACTTCACTCTTCCGTTTCTCTCCCTCCCACTTACTAACCCACCCAATGGTATGCACCCACCAGACGTACTCTTCAGTCATCCCATCACTATCACCGCAACTACTTATGGCCTATAAGTAGATACCCTTCTTCCCCTACCTCCCTCCTACCCCCATTATTCACTAGAAATCGCTTCCTTCTTCCTCTCTCTCTTCCATTCCTTCTGCCCTTTCCAGTCAATGCCTTTGCATGGATAAGTATTGACCTCACTTCCACCGCATCCATTCATCCCTTCATTTCATCACTTCTCTTTCATTCCCTTATTAATTTTATCACCCAATTTGCCTTCTAATTCTTCCTTTATTCCTCCGAATTACCTGCCACCACCGCCATTGCTAGTAGACGCCCTCTCCTGCTTCCTTTCTTCATTCCTCTCTGCCACCCCTCACCATCAACTATCAACTATCATCCTACCTTCCTTCCTTTGGCCATTCGTTAGTTCATTGTTGTCGCATTGTTTTCTTTGTACTCTACTAGATACTTGTCCTACGTTTTCACTAGGCACTCATGTACGATGGCACAAATACTAAAGTCACTCACCAGGGCGTTTCAAACTACGATGTTTCCTGTATTTTCCCTCCTGCAATCTCATCTCCACATCCACATCTCCCTCTCCTCCGCCCTCCTCATCTGGTGCCACTTTCGCCTCCCCCTGTGCCTCTACTTCCACATCCATCGCCTCCGTGACCATCGCCGACGTAGTTGCTAGTTTGCTCACCGACAGTAGCACCATTGTGTTTAGAAATGACCACGTGAGAGAATTTCATCCCACTTGGGAGGGTGACAAGTGTCACCACTCCGCCTGCTCATCCATCGCCACCACTGCCTTGTCACGGCCAGAAAGTCGGACAGACTACAGTCTGGCTCATCCCCCTTCACCAATTTCATGTCGGTGAGGCTAAAACGATACCAAAACAGTGGGTAGCATGGTGACTCTGCCCATAAATTCATACGTAAAAGAGAAACAAAAATTATGTGGTTAAAAGTGGACGAGAATAGCCTTTACAAGGATTAATAAAGCAAATCGGGAGTACAGCTGTTTAAATATCCTCCAATAAAGGCTGGAAATTTTGACAATATTGAGACAAAAATTTGTCACACATAGTATCGAAAATTCTCCTGCTGCCAAGCAGTCAAATGTGCT
>MIEF01007641.1:0-59012 GCA_001870725.1 Taenia solium | reverse complement strand
ATAGGACCGGGCGCAATGCTGTGCTCATACTGCATGAACACGTTTACAGTTATGTGCTGCTAACCAGTTAGAAGTATTTCTTCACAGGAACTGGTCCACGCCATGTATGTAAGTGAAATCAAGGAATACTTTATATTGCAGAGCTGCTAGAGGTAGTCACCTAACTAACTAAGTAGAGTCTGACAGTAGTTATGGAAATCAGATTGGTGTGGGCATGAGACGAAGCAATTTGCCTTCGGAATCCAATGCAACCTATGCGGTTTGCAATGCTTTGCGAGTTGGACCCATCGCTGGTAGACCCTATGTCACATTCCTGTGTCCACATACGATCAGTTAAGCTAAATTATTTTTAATTCCGTTCAACTACTTGCAGAAAGCTGTTCACAATGTTCGCCTTTCTGCCCCACTAACCACTTTGTGTGTTGGTGGCGTCTTCAAGCAAGATCACATTGGGTTCTTTTGCCTGGGTGATTGAAATTAATCCCTCAGCAGATGGTTGAGCATGAGGTGACATCGTATGATGCGAAATCATGATGCATACAGGCCATGAAACAAATAGCTAATATGGAATCGGCTGCCTATGCGTGCATTGACCGTGAAATTGACTAAGGTGTGCTGCTGCTTTCTGCACCTCTCAATTGTGCCGCTCACCCACGGTCAATCGCACCACACGATTGAGCCATGTTTTAGAAAGACGAAGTCACAAAGTGTGGCACCATGCAACATTGACTTCAATTATCGTAAATTCTACGACTTGCGTCAGACATCTTTTCGGATATTAAAGGCACAATCTTATGCTAGTTTATGTGTGTAACGTCACGCTATCTTGGGTGATGCACAGGATGGAAGGGCGCGCATTACGAAAGGTAGAGGTGATTGATTTACCACATCTGCAGCTTAGATTCGCAAAAGTTATGGCATGTTGTTGGTTGAGCACAAACGAGCGGAAATTCAAGTTCCTGAAAGTAACTAAAGTGGAAGTACACATTTCTCTCGGCGCTGTCTGCAATCATGCCACCTCTCTGTGATGAGCTTCTGGGTACCCATTAAAAGTATCGGCGACCTGATCATCTTTCGGACTGAAGCCTCACGTCCATCACAAAGCGTTGGAACAGCCACTGCACTTGCATTGAGTTAGTAACCGCGAAAATAATGAGGCGAAGTATCCTCTGAGCAATGCAGTCATCGCGGTTCTTCCCTCAAATCGACAGCCGGGACTTCTGAGATCATAGCCACAGAGGGCAGGTATTGTCCCTGCAACTTCACCACTGCACTGTTGGTTTTGTAAAAATGCTTGATTTGCTGCTAATTACAACTCCTCTGCTCTATCGCGGCTCATCGTGCCCTCCCATTTCCATGCCTTTTGTGGACGTTCCAGCCAACACAGTAACTGGTTAGTGGTACATACCAAAGAATGATAGCAGGGATAAAGATAGGTCAAGAGCTCTAAGAGAAAGAGACAAAGATCAGCCAAGGAGTAAAGGAAGTGTTGGTTTCAGTGGTCAGGGTGTCTTAGCCAACCTGATCGGCACTTAATTTTACCTTTACCCCCTTGTATACCATGCAAGACAACCATCAGTGCATAGAGTTATTTTCACAAAGCAATGAATTGTGTGCCAGTTGGCTTCCTTCAATGTATCTTTGAATGCGTTGGCACTGGGTGGGACAATTTTTGTGAAGCAGAGTTGTTTGGTTTATCATTCACTGATTGCTGGTCGAAATGCAGCGCGCTTAAATGTACGAAGATTAACTGTCTGCTTATGACAAAAAACCAGCTATTGCTACTTGGATCAAGGGTGACTGGATCGTACTGCCTTTGTCTAAGAGCGGAAGTAACAGGAACGCAGTTATAACCACCAAAAGCCCCTAGAATTTTTTAGTGAAGCAACCAACTATTACACACTGAAAAAAATGAGTCTGTTTGAACACCTCCATTTTGAATGAATAACGAAGTTGGTGCACACGCACTACTACCTGTTTTAGTTTAAGGGGAGCTAGTGAAACTCACTGCCTCTCAGTAGCACAGCTTGCCCAACCAGTACCACTAGTTCTCTCATTTTAACATGCAATACTTAATGAGCATTTATCGTATTCGCACGTGATGCGTCAATTCTACACTTGTGAGTTCCAAAAGAAGGGTGTTAAGAAATCTTTACTGACGTGAAAGAGAGCACATACTTTGCTCATCAATACAATAGATATGAGTGCTTGAGAGCACAAACGCTTAAGTTTCAAACTGCAAGGAGTGATTTTTTGTTGAGAAAGGAAATTTAAAACCTAAAAAGAATGAAGCAAGCGACGTTTGTTTTAGTAAAATCGTCCAACTCTGATCACATCCATTGTTGGGTTTGCTACCTTCCCTAATACGTCAGCATCATCGTCATCCTGAGCAATACTACAAAGGAGCATTAATCATGTTGACAGAAAAACGCCACTGATATAGACAATGAAACCCAAGTCATCAATTTGCAACGAAAAGGGCATGTGAGGCAAAGCGTACAGCACAAGTGTTAGGAAGAACTCTAGGGGTCTGTGATGCAAATGCTGGAAAATTCTGGGAAGACGGTGCGCAAATCAGATGTGCCAGTACTCTACCTTCGCACCTAATGAGATTGTTGCAAAATAACCGGTTGTGGATGACATGGGTGGTATTATGCACTTTGTAGAGCTGACAGGATAATACGTGTTAGAGGCGTCAACTGATATCTTACAGCTGATCGTGAGGGTCAGGGCAGGTCCTGTATGAAGAAAGCCCGTGAAACAATTATCCCACTTAAGTGAGAGTTCACTCGGCTCATTTGAATAAAAGTGCACAAAATATAGTAGCCTTCTAGCTTAATAAGCGGCGCTGATTAGGTTTGATGTAAAAGTGGTAAATAAAAGGAACAGCAGCTTTTGATGAAATCAAAACTGACTCTAACGGCGAAACACTTATCTTTTCTGCTACCGATACTGTCACCTCACCAACTCAGGGAAAGGGAACACAAACGAGATTTTCCCTTCCAATTGGTCTGTTTGGTAAAGAAGCGGCCAGTGCAATGAAAAATGAAAACGAAATGGTGAATTCGATTTGTTTGAAGCTGATGTTAGCAAAGCCACTCTTGAGTGGATTGCCGTTCTTGAAGTAACTATGCAGTTATTACGAAAACGTGGCCTAATCTATTTGACCCGTGTCAGTTTTGTTCTTTTAACGAAAACGTACAAGATGAATCTATAACGCATCAAGTCTGCTGGTAACCTGAGGCATGGATATCGCAGTGTAGATTAAAATAAGGCGAAGATGCTTGGGTGGATTGGGCTAAGTGCGACCTCAGACACGACACCTACTTCTCACATATTCACCTTGTAACTCTTATCAAAAGCTACATTTTCACATATCTTGCATTTTTCGTACTCTGAAACAAAGTGGAGGGAAAAAATACTGAATTATTGACACATTAACAAATTAATGCAGAAATTAGTGAAAGCGTGCAGTACATCCTAGGCAATAAACCGATGTGGCCAAGGATTCGAATAAAAGAAGCCTCATTTTACAAAGCTTGTCTACCAAGTCGAAGTGCTGTGCGCACCATCAAGCCATTGCACATCGATATGTAGTGAGGACATTCCACTGCATCTTCGCTGCTTGAACATTTATCACCACCCAAATTTCCCAAATTTATCATTTACATTTCCAAGGCCACATGCAAATCTAAAATTGTTTTACGATGTACATTTAATGCATATTATTGGTCAATTCGCTACCGAAGTTCCAAAAGTACATTACCGCTAGCCACCTCGTTTAAAACGTTTCGTTGGTTGCATTAAAATATTTGTCTGCTTCTAAAAATTTATTATTCATTTCGTAAAACATATAAATGTATATCAGTACAATTTGGGATTTCGTTGTTATTATGCGTCAGCTAAACACTTTAGCTAGGATTGTTATATTCTCCTAAATAAGGCATATTTGTGTTTTACAGAGCTGTCGCCGAGCTCGCGTTTGTCGTGTTATCTCTGAAGATGCCGGTTAAGTTAGTGACGTCTGACGCAGTTGTCTTCGATGCAGATCTGGAGGTTGCCAGGCAATCCGTGATGATTAGAGACATCTTAGATGGTCAGATTGTTGTCTGCAACATTTGGGTTTTATGTTCAATGTGCATATCCTGCTCTTTCCTGTTCCCTTATTTTTATACTCCTGGCCTTTTCTCACCACCCTAAGTGATGTACCATTTTGCTTTTCAAATCTACTGCATGCTTTGCGGGGATCGTGCAGTTTGTGTGGTGAAGGCATGGCTTCAATGGATTACGCGTCCTTTTAATTACCGATTTCTCCCATGGCTGTTTTCTAGCGTCACTTTTTCAATATTTGATCATGAATGGAACCAAGCAAACAAATGGCCTGTTTTCGATTGTTCCTCTGTTGATCCTGTTGGTAGATGTTGGACCTGAGGCAGCAGAAGATGACGAACCAATCCCTCTGCAATACGTGAATGCTGCTACTCTGAGCAAGGTTCTCCAGTGGTGCACACATCACAAAGACGATGCTCCTCAGCAGGGCCGCGATAAAAAGAGAGACCGCCAAACAGATGACATATCTGCCTGGGATCGGGAATTTCTCCGAGTAGATCAGAGGACTCTGCTTGAACTCATTCTAGCAGCTGATTATCTCGACATAGAAGGCCTGCTTGATGCGTGTTGTAAATCTGTCACCAACATGATCAAAGGCAAGACACCGGAGGAGATTCGCAAAACGTTCAATATCGAGTCGGATTTCACTCCTGAAGAGGAAGAGCAGGTAGGTTAGATGAAATGATGTCGTCAATTCCTAGCATTGTTTTACATGATTTTTTGTGCGGTTCTTGTTGTGGTAATCAACGGTATTTTGCTATTCCAGATTCGCAAGGAGAATGAATGGTGTGAGGAAAATGAAAACTAATGCGCATTATGGCTTACTGTTAGTATTATTTCTTCAGATGCTATTACTGTTACTTGTTACAGTTGTAGTGGCTTTTGTATGCCCAGTCTAGCCTAGTGTTTATTGTTAGATGACTAGAAAGTTATTGCATTTTTGCGCAAGTATCTCCGGTGGCCTAACCTGACTTGTAACGGCTTGTGGGTTGAACGCAATGAAATTTGATCGTGTCGGCTTCACTGAGTTAAGCTTGGTTCTAAAGCTGCTCATTTGCCAATGCTTTGGGTTCAGTCATGGGTCATTCTAGGTCAGTTTATTATTTTTATGCTTACCCTGGTTTTGAGTGCTCAGTTGTGCTACTAATGACAATTCACAAATTTGCCGTGGTGAAGGTAAGTGGCTTTTGGTGACCCACCACGTGTGGTAGGTAACGAGCGAAGTAGATAAGCGTGAAGTTCATAGTAGTCCAAAAATCTAGATCTGGTACCTACCTACAAGGACCAACCTAAGCTTACGTTGTAAACAGTTGTATTTCCCTGCTGTTCGTGTAGACGATCATCACCATATCTTGCACTAGCACTAGCCGATGAAAAGTAAACCAATGCTGGGGTGCCTCTAGCTAGCCTTCGCGTTCAAAGTGGCGGATAAAGTGGAATTGGAAAATCACAATTGTATTGCAATGGATTAATGGGCATATACTTTGCTGAGCTATGGTATTAACAATTTGTTTAATGGTCGATTTCTGGTTGCCATCTATATGAATCAGTCTTGAATTGCAAGTGACAAACCAAAGAAATAGCGTAACTGCGTGTATCGCTTAGCAGTTTGACGTCCAAATTTAGGTTTGGATAGAAAAACCGGCCTCGAGGTCCAGCTATTTTAGCTTCTTGACAAACTTCAAATGCAAAGCCTCGCGATGTGGCGATCTGCTCACGTAACGCACACGAAGATGCTTATCACCATTGGGTCCGACATCACATGAATTTAAGGTCAGCCGAGTCATGTCGCCCCGTCGCGTATCATTGAGCCAACTTCTCCACTAAAATCAGGCCAGAGACCTATGCTTACTCTCCAGGAAACCTTTGAAGGAACGACGACGCCACGGGTTTAATGTTCTGTAAATGGTGGTGCAGTAACTTAGCTCCTTTTAATTATACCGCAGAATCTCACATTCGGGACGTGAACGTTACTCCTAGACCTGTCATGGAATTCACTCCAAAATTAGCTCCCGACATGATGACTTTATCCTATTTGTCAGCCATGTGAGCAGAAGTTAGCATACATGACTCGTAGTCAGCGTCTCTTACGTTAAGCTCCTGTGGGTGGAGCTTCGATATGAATTAACCCCAGATGGTGAGGTCACATCAACGCCGCTGCTATGACAGCTCAGCCAACCATGCTGTCAAGCCCTGATTCGGTCACGTTGATGGAATCCGATGCAATCCAACATCATGCAGATGTGACTGTCTATTTGCTTATTCTAATGAGCATTCATACAGCAGCTCAGTAATGTTGAATTCACTAGTCCTTATGGTCACTGTTTTCATGTTGGAAAAATACGCTTTAGTTAAGTCGAATCCACTCTTGCTGTGTTGAACAGAAAGCCAAACCCAATTCAGTTGTTTTGTAGGAGAATAAGAAAAGAATTGAGTAAAAATAATATGGCGTGCTTCCAAAGGAACAGATTGCATATTGCTTGCGGTGTTCATAGTGGCTCAAATCTGATCTCCGTAGGGCGACATGGCATTACGCATTCGTGAATGAAAATCGTAGCGCAAAACATTGCAGCTGCAGCACATTTTCATGGGTGGAAAGGTGCGTAAGAGGAAACAGTTACTATAGTCGACGGTTGATTCCTTCCCACTTCAATTCTCTCTCTACCAATCCCTCAACAAAAGACATCGAAAGAGCAACCGGCATATATAGCGTCATAGTGAGCTAAATTGGTTAGCAGGAGCAGTCAAAATTCGAAATCTCAAATACGCATTTACACGCGAGTCACTACGTGAGTCAAATGAGGCACAGTAGCAAAATAATAACTATCTTAAAATGTGTGAAGTACAGCAAAGTCAAGCCTTGTAAGTCGCCTTGGGCTCAAGTGGATCTCGATGGCTATTAATTGCGAGTTCTGGCTAGATTCAGGCATCCACATGGCCACGCACAGAGCATTCAGAGATTCTGCCACCATCCTTTGTCCTCTTCCCGACATGTCGCGCAGACGACCTGACGGAAGGCTCGCAAACCTCAGAGCGTAGACCAAAACAAAGGAAGTGCAGCATCGCGTCCAGCTGCGAGAAGGAGGGAAGTAGTTTCTCGGAGAGCAGCTCGGAAGGCAACCCAGTCTCAGCATTGACAAGGTAATTATAGCCCATTTTTAAGTCTGGAATCACACCTCATATTCGAATATTTAGTAATTACAAGTTTATAAACACAGCAGTGCATAGTTTGATGTAAGAGATGCGCTGCTTCTTAATAACTACACCTGCCGATGACCTCATCTGGATGATGCAACCAAAATGCCGCCAATGTTTAAGCAATGCACAATCACTCAACATAACCTAGAATATATCACATACCATTCCTTCCAGTTTGGCTTTATAAGGAGGGTGAATTTTTCACTGGCATTCTCATTTTGTGGATTCACGTGTAGAAAGACCTGCTTGAAAGTTGCGAACTACCTAGAGGGGCTGTTCCAGTCTGGCCCACAGGGTTGCCTTTCAACCAGCACTGGGGAGAAGTGGCTCGCTATGTAGTTTACCAGGAAGTATGCAACGAGGAATCAAGATATTTTCACATTTGCAGTGCCCCTTCCTTCCGGATCACTACTTGGACTGCGTCTGCAGCATCTTGCACAAGAGTATGGGCACTTTTCTTGCTACTGGACTAACGAGCAGGTGCACTAACAGTTAAAGTAAATAAGCCGTTTGATGATTAGTAAATGAAGAACACCAGCATTGCCAACATCTATTATTGACATCCAGCTCTTCACACACTTCGATACTAGGGGCACCTCTGTGACAGTTCGGCCAGTGCTTTCTGCATGACGTAGATATTTTTCCGTTCTGAGGAAGTGATATTTTTGTTAACAGCGGCACGTGGTGTTGGATAAAAAATAAATTGTCTTTTACATTCACTGGGTACGGTTAATAATAGGAAATTAGAGAAGGTTCCATAAAAAGACTGTGATAATCTTGTATTTATGCTTCCAATACGTAATCAAAATAGGCTGAAGAAGGCCATAGCTCGGGCTGTCCTGCAAAATGACGTAAGTTGCTTATTGATAGACTAACGAGCAGCAAAATGTCCCTGTTCCCTGCTGTAGTACCAATACCTACCACCTCAAACCACTAAGTCTTTGGAACTGTTAATGAAACGTGAGAAATTCAAAAAAGAGTCATTTCACCATCCAAAGTGACGATATTTTCCTCGGTATGACGTATGATTGCTGGCGAAACTCATAAAGAAGGCGTGCCTTCCTATTCTCGACAACATGCTTTGGGCTGCGTAGGACCAGTTTGGGTTTAGATAAGGCCAGTGGATTTTCTGCGGTATGCAGTCTAAGGTGCGATTAGATTCGTGCCGCTGCATTGTCGATAAATATGTTTGTTCGAAGATTACCTGCGACGCCACCTGTCCCTCGTGGAATCAGAATGGCGGCAGCGTTCACGTCACAAACAAATAGTACTTGTTATATAGCAACTTACCAATGGCACCCTAAGTAATTGCTCATTCTGTTTCAGATACCACAATGATATTCAAGCAAGCTGAAGTTGTTCGTGGGATAAAGAGGTAGATTGGACTGCTAAACCATGGGTGATGGAGGGATCTCAGTAACTGGACAGTTCAATGCGAATCAGTTGGTCTGCCAATAAAATGGGAACGCCCTTGTGCGAGATTATTTTCGAGACCGCAGTGCATTCGCTTAAGTTTGTCAGCATTCATTCTCCTTTGTTTACTACACCTAATACTGCATCCATGGTGTCAGCGTGCAGAAAGAGTTTTGAGTCGCTTTGTTCAAACTTGATATGAGTGGGAGCTTTAACCTTCCCTGGGCCTCCTTCAAAGCTGAATTGTGCATTTAGCTGGTTCTATCATTGAGGCATTCTGGTTGCCTAAGAAGACGTAAGGTTGGGCAGTAGCGTGACTGGTTAGCGATGGTCAGGCACACATTTGCTTCGCTTAGACCTCAGTAACCACCATCTCGTGTGACCAGTCAGTGTGCATTAATCTGCATAGTTCTTCTAGATCTCCTTGATCAAGTTAATTTCTAGTTGTTGAAATAACTACCATTGCTCTTCTACTAAAAGGACATTTTCTACTGCCACTATGCAGGCCCGCGTTAACTTTTAAAGTGATTTTGGCCGCGTGCGCATGAAATTGAGATGTTTGCATGAATATACGGTGGTCCGAGACTGTTGATGACAAAATATTTTGGACGACGGTATTTCTATGTTTCGTGTTTGGCATATTTTTATTGAAATCCTGACATTCTAATGATACAGACACTATTTCAGACATTTCTAACCTTTTAACACGTTTCTCACTGAGCTTATTTAATTAGAATCACTTTGCTTACAAACAAGTCGATGAACCCTATCATTTTCGTTTTCAAATTGTTCACTTAAATATGACACATTTCACAACTGTCAACCGAATCGTCATTCGAGTCAGGTGCAGTGTAAGTGCTGAAATGGGTAATCTTTTGACTGGGCTATTAGAGAGCGCAACAGGAATCGTGTTGTCTTAAAAATCTTAGTGGCCATGTCAAATGGGCAATTTTTGTGTCTTCCTGCCATGTGATGTGTTTGGCACTATTCCGGTATTGCAAGTGCTGGAACTGGTTGAGTACATTGCATTTGCGGAATTTCGATCCATCTAGTGTAAGTAAACTCTTCCAAGAGTACTTGCTAAGCGTCAACAGCGAGTATTACTCTCTTTCAGATGCCCCAGTAATTGCTGAGCTGCAAGGCGTGCTACAGGAGACTCGGATTCCTGAATGCCCTAGCTTAGCTCTTAACTCAATCAAAGAAGATCTCGAGTTTGGTCGCCTACAGCAGCCGATTGAGCAAGTGGTGGAAGTGAAGACGGCATATCAGCGCTAAAAGCACGTTGGTCAAACAGATGGAAGTGATTAGAAGAGGACTAGAATGCCATCAAAGACGCCAGCGCTGAGAAGTCTTGATTCCGTCTCGCCGTAAGCGATGAATAGATTTCGAGATCTGTCCATCCCTTAGCACGCGTTGGGGCTACAACTCTCTTTCGTGGGGAATAGCTTTTCGGTAGGCGGTGAGTGAAGTTGTTGAAAGGTGCTGAACAGTTTAAGCATTTTAAATAATCGGTCCTCAGTGTTCAGATGAGTTTCATGCGCTCCGGCTGCATTCCCTTATTCTTCGTAGCATCATGCGGCCTACTAGTTCGCCCTGGTGTCTAGCAAACATGGAGAATCTTGACGTGGTTCGTGCTCAAGCTGTGTTGGGCGGGACCCACTGTGGATTGGATTATGTCAAAAGCTCGATCCTGTAAGCTAACATGCACATGGATTTTGATGGCATACTGAAGATTTTTGGGTGGGTTCTGTACTAGCGACCTGTTGCAGTCAATGTTGCTCGGACATTGTGATGGCGCGTATGCTGTTCCTGTCCGAGTTTCGGCTGTTATAGTGCTTCAAGGGAAGGCGAACACCAGATTATAGCAGCAGTTGTTGTGTCAAACCTTGTGTGATATAAATGAGGGTGAGGTTAATAGTTAGTAATCGGCGGCGAATCGAAAATTTGTTCCAAGCCTTAACAAGAACAATTGTTGTATGACGATTCTGCAACGAATGCGCTTCATGGTTTGCCTGTGCAACTGTGAAGCCTCTCTGTCTATACAAGGAAGGAATTGCAATATCTGCCCTCCTCATTGATTGATTTGCCTCCGTGTCTTTGCGGTCGGCATTTTAAGGCAAGTTAGCTGATGCTAAGATCATTGGGTCTAGTGATCTTGACTCCTTTTTAACGACTTGCGACCCCCATTAGCCCAAAGTGGTTGCGTCCTGAAGACGGAAACTTTATTCCATACAGCCTTATTATGCCGTGACATCAAACGTGATGATATTTCAGGTTGGCTTCCAACTGTCAGCCGAATTTCTTTCCCGGACCATCTCCTTTTAATTATGCTTGTGGCGAGACTTGATGTCATAATTTGGGCACTATTCTAGGAACAACGGTTAGCGGAAATTTAAAATATGCTAGCTATTGCGGTGTACAATATCCCACTGGACAGAGAAGTGTAGTAACTAAGCTTTATTTGTCACACCCGCGAACTTGTCAAGGTAAATGACAATGGATAAAAGTGGAGCAAAATGAAGAAGGTGGTGCATGCTGAAGCAAGAGACAAAAAATGGGAACTGAAATGATGCGCGTCATCTCGTTTGATATGGATTATTAGGGTGGTTTGAAGGCATTAAAATGGCCTTCAAATTGAATTCAAGACCACTAATATTTGGATAGACTGATAATAATTTCAGTCAAAACTAAGAGTCATGAATGTGTTGGGGTTAGAAGCATAAACACGATAAGCATTAGCAGACATACGTGATTTTGTCGTCAAGTGGACGCATTATCTCAAGGTTATGAGTCAGATAAAATGCGCCCTTTAACGTACAACCCACTGAAATTTCGGTTAGTGGCACCCACTATCGAAAGTTATGGTTTCTTTCCCGTTCACCTCGTTGTGGCAAAATAGTCTTGCACAATTCCATCAATTACAAGGCCTGGGGCATGGATTAGGACTGTGTATTTGCTTGAATCCACAGTCAGGTTTCAAGTCGGCAGATTATTCTCTCTTAAAGACTGTAGGATGCTGGCCTGCCATCTAGAGTCTTTCCTTACTTGTTAATCTTCTCCATTGGACATGAAGCTATAAGCAGTATGAGATGCCAGCAACTTTTGGCTACTGGAACTGCAAACATTTGTCTCAAATTCGGTTTTATCTTTCATCCTAGTTGAGCATTTGTTTCAGAATCCAAGTTCTGGTTAGCACCAGCCTAATGTAGTTGAGATGGAAACGATTGACAGGTCAAGTAGAAGCGCATTTGAACCCTACTGAGCTTTGAGTCATAAAGCTTGGACGTATTTGTCAAAACTGTGCCAACCATTTTGTTAGACCATCCTAGGCTTCAGTTCATCGACTACAGACCTGATTATTCGATATTACAAGGCGATCCATTTGCTATCATAAAATATCGCTATTAGAGGCGGTTGTGAAGGTCAAAATTGCAGACGAAGAGCATTGGTCAGCAGTGATAGATTTTGTGGTCAAAAGTGCAGGCACAGTCTCACTTCATGCATGTCCTTCTTACTTCGCCTCTGCTCGTCAACCCCAGAACCCGATCCAAAATTCTACAAAAGCCATCGCATGATTAAGTACCAAGATGCGCATACTGTTCTGACAGCATTGCACCAGAGGTATCATTTCTCAATAAGGAATTTTATCAAGCCATTAATACAGTCTCGCAAAGGCAAGTTAAGTGCAAGGTGTGCTAGAATTAGGCATGAATGCATTAGCGTTTTGGTTTTGGGCTTATAAAATGCATTGTTGGCCATGTGGGTTCGCAGCAATATAGCAAAGGAGTGAACACTAAATAAAGTGTTATCGTAAATGGCAAGTGACCAAAAGCACAATTTCCGTTGTCATTTTGTTTTCTTGTAAATCTGCGTACAATACCCATTTTGTTATGCGTGGCGAAGCTGAAGCGTTTTAGAATTAAGTTATTAACAGGCATCCACCTTAAGTGGACGTTGATTTTCTGCCCCCTATTAGACCTGCGTGGCCATTTGCGCCTCTGAACGCCTCCATTTATGAAGAAGGTCAGAGCATTGATACAAAGTTAATCGCTCATTTCTGCTGGGTAATGTGCCCATCGTGGTTCAAGCTTTTTTGTGTTAAGCTCAAGTTGATGTCCGATGGTTACCAAAGCAAATCCGCCACTCTGTGAACTAGGTCAACACATTCAGAAGTACATTTTTTTGGGTAACAAGTGTGGTCTTCATAGGTTTACGGGGGAAACCCAATGATGTTATCATCAATACTACCAGCCATGTTCGAAAATAATATGTAATTGAGCACATGAATCAAGAGGTGGAAGACTGACAATTGCAAACGCACCTAAGCAAGCCTATAAAGTTTTGAATTTCGTAGGACTATAAGGATCCTTGCGTTCTGTCTGCCATACAGTTGTATCACCTAGGGTGCCCACACCAAACTGAAATTAGAAATGATCGTTTGCGTATAACATTTACCTCTTGCTCTTCATGGACGCATACTAACATCAGATCAAAAAATCAGAATCACTGAATAGAATTCCATCTAATTCGTCAAAATTAAATTCATTTGTACGCAGACATAAGGGCTTAAATTATAAATGTAGCATGTTCAGTCGGTCTGGCAACGCACATATTACTTCCTACCTCGCGCCGCATTTAATTTGGAGCCTCACATCCACTAGCGCAAAACTTTTATCGAATCGTACTAATGTGGAAGTACATTTCCAATTTTAGATCCAAATTGTGATTAAAGAAAACATTTTACCATTTGGAATTCGGAGTGCATAATCTCTGCTAAAATGCATGCACTGTAGGTATGGGCACTTGTTTACTTGTTAAAGGCCCCACTCCGTCCGCTTACTAATTAATGCAGTATCATATTCTCAATGAGACAATGCTTGCACTATCATCTTAATTTCTTTTCCATCCACAGTCCAGCCAGATTGATCACCAATGGCATGATGCTCGGTCATATGTCCAAATGCACAATAAATTCAATCGTGCTTGACCTGACACAAAGAGCTCTGTGCTCAAGCAAAAATCCTTATAAAGTGTGTGCAACAAGCTGTTCCACAATGTAAATTTAATGACTGCATAATCACAGGTTACAGTCCTCGCATGTAGAGGCTTGAGAAAATAAAGCTGCCCAAAAATTTCAATAACGTGGATGAATTACTGTAAATGGACCTATTCTTAAGTTCTCTTTGTGAATAGCTGCCATTGCGCAAGGATCCGGCTCGGCTCCATTAGTGGCACAACAAATCTGTTTAAATTCCATTTGCAAAGGTTGTCCATATCACCGGGAGAGTATTTCAACACTCCTAGCCCCCATATCTTTACTAAAATACTTTGCTGTAGAACGATTTTTGTAGATAAAAATAATGAACAACATGACACGGATACTGAGAAGAAAACGGCCTAGCCACCATTAGCACACAAACCAATCTCGCTATCATACGAGCTGTACACTTTCGCCACAACTACCTTCTCGATGTTCACCAGACGTCAGGTGCATTAAGTTCATTTTCAAGGGTCTTATTTATTGACTCCACCTATAAAATGCGCTGCTTAGTTACAACTAGAAGGCACAAGGAAAAATCTCTATTGGCGTTAACAAATCCGTGCTACGACTAGCATGATCTTTGACAGCCATCTGCCTGGCTTTGGCTGCTAGCATGATGACAAGGCTAGGCAAGTTACTTTGCGTACTGTTGCACGGTGCATGATCTGACTCATGCTTTCGTCTTCAGGGAATCCAGACGCAAGGTGAAGTTCAGCTTGTACAAGCGATTCTCCTAAGGGTGCATTAACACAATAATTACTAAGTCAAAGTGCTGTTGGTTTAATCAAGTCAGCAAAAGTGCATACACCCATAGAGACGTATTGGAGTCAGTGTGACAGAAAACAAAATTCTGCCAACTTATGAACGCGAATAAAGTCGCGACATCATTATTTTAGCATAGGTCAGGATCGGACGCTTTGTTAACATTACTCCGGAGTAGAGCATCCTAAAATATGGAAAAACAGAAGGGACATAGAATAGATTAATTGCGATTTTTTCGATTTTCCATTTCATTATTTGCGCTTAAAAATGAACACCCAGGTAACGACTGATTAAACTAAGGCAGAAACGGTAACGGAAGCATCGGTTTTTCTCATGCAAAAGCGCTGTGGAGCATAAGGGAAAGCAGGCGAGGATCTATCCCAAGTAGTGCTTATTAGCATGATCCTTGTTACCAGTTGGTCACTCTTCAATAGCACCCAAGTGCGATTGTTAAAAAAGATGACAGGATGATTGCCTGCAGGTTTATGTACGACTTGATGAGTGCGTAAATTGACGTTGACTCAAGCTTGAATAGTTGCTTTGCCTGCTTCGCAAATAGCTTAAGGTGCAAAAAGGCAAAAGGAGGTATGTTTAGCTATCAAAAGTAACATAATGCACGTTGCTGGCAAACGTGGATCGACGGATGTGTGTGCAAATGTAGTACGAATATGGGTAACCTTGGGCACTCTCGTTGGTACTAATTTGGTCAGACCACATGAGTAAGTACCACCTCCATCCAGGACTAGTGTTAAAATAGGGTTTGTCTGTTTACCACCAGACATGTCAGACACTGACACAATCATCACAGATTGATCGTCATCAATAGCTCTCGATAATCATCGGAGTAAGCTACACCAACATCGGTAAATATTTGCGTAGAATTTAACTGTTACTATCGCCTAAAGCATAACGAGCGGTAAGGAATCGCATCCTCTTGTTAGGACATCTCCTCCTATGGGGTCGGCATGAATCCAAAGTTTGCTTTACCAAAATAATCACAATTCAGAACTGCCAAAGTCAAAACTGCCAAAATGCAACCCAAATAATTTATTTTTGAGTAGAAAATGCCACCTGATTATGGCCGCTTGATATTACCCTTGTACGCAGAAGAAATTTGTGTGCTGTACAGTGCGTGTTCTGATGATCGTTTCATCTAACCACTGCACTTCAGTGGAGTCTAATAGAGCCCTTTTGTAATTTTCTATTTAATTGGTCGAAAATAATGGCAGCGGATTTGCAGCCACTGTGTCTGACACATATGCTCCGGATGAAAAGTAATGTCGACTGGATGGTGCTACATCGGGCAAAAAACCGCTAGCACACAATTCAATTCCCACTACATTCCGCATAATTTACGGGCACTAGTTTATGCCGAACAAATTGATTGACTGATACCAAAAGTACTCTTTAACGACCAATCTTTCTTTAAGTTATGATGACAGAAAATGTGGTAGCGGCAAACTTTGCAAGTGCATACGCTCAGCTATGTTCCTAGGAGCTCCATAACAGTTTCGGATGAGTGCTCCATTTAGGTGGCGGGTTTTTGGAACGCACTAATCTCGTAATCAAGAAGACGCCTCCGAATATCAAGAATGAATCGAGCGCATGGTGAGTGGGCCTTGCCTCAGCCGTAGATTGGAGGGCAGACAAAATCACCTTATCATTCTCCCTGTCCAATGACAAATTAACGATGAAGTGTTTAGAGATCAACTAGGGTATTTAGAACAGAGTTTTCGGAACCTGAGTTTTTGTAATTCGACAGAAGTTTAGTCCAACACTGTTCGCCCACCCAGCTCGGTCCACGAGTTTCCTTACGACTCACAAAGGCGCAGTTCACCAAAACAACGTTAAGGGGTTTAAAAGGACTTCACTTCTGTAATCCGAAAGGAAATGCAACGTCAGGGACGATAATCAAGGCGTTCGCTTATCACATTTGCCTACGTTTGTTTTAAACAACTAGCATTCCAATGAAAGGTATAATGCACCTTAATAAAAAGCAAAAGCATCGACTGCACTAACAAGTAAGGGAAATAGCTTTCGAGCTCATGGATGCAAGAGTAAGCAGTTTTTAAATGGGAAGAGATGCTTTATGGGTCAGCTAATCACTGTGAATCAGGGCTCAATTCACTAGTTTGTGCTATCCTCAAGCATTGGACGATTTCGCTATCCATCGCATCAAAGCGAGTTCTTCAATAATCCTTGATTTCCCAGACATCTGATGTACCGCAAATAGAGGAGCAACAAAATTTGAAAAAGAAAGTCACAGGATGGGTCCAATAAATTGGAGGGATAAATCACAAGATTAGTGGCTAAGCATGTGGAGAATATGGATGTTTTTGATTAAGAGAAAAAAAAGTGCAAAAGTTAAAATAACTCATAAAGTAGTGCTAGACAGAAGTTTTGGAAATTGGAAATGTGCAGTAGCATCAACCAAGCAGGAGTTTTATGATTCCAAAAATGAACTCTAGCCACTAATACTACTAAATATCGGCACTCGAATATTTCAAGAAGCACTTTAATAACACTTCGCATAGAATAGAGCCTGCGTTGCAAGCATCAAGTAGAAACGACCACCGTAAGGCACTAATTACCATCAGATGGTTATAACTTATCAAGTCTTCACCTTCGAAAATACTAGTAATAATGTGCAGTTAATGTTAAGCCAAGAAGAACAAACGCGTTATCATTACCCTAAATTTAAGCATCTCTCACATGACAAATAGTAATCTTCAGCCAAGGCTACCACAAACTGAGGGACGACACCTGCCGCAAATACGTAGCACTGAGAATACGCTTCTACTTGCAAGCAACGAGAAAGTAACAAAAACCAGCGTATCATTAAAATAAGCAAGGCATATTTATTCTGACGCATCTTATGTAAATTCTGACATCTTAGGCCGAAAATCGACAGGATTCTGGAGCCACTGAAACACAAAACCAAAGCTTACAACGCCTTTTGCCGGAGTAAGTGAAAGATCCAAATTCTTAGCTTAACCCTAATACCCTTCCTTTATCTCCTTCTCCTGCACTTCTTCCCATTGGGCTCACCAACCATGCCCCAGTCACGTGCTGTTTTGACTGTCTCTATGTGCATTTTTGTCGTGTGTTCTCACCTAGCAGCAGTGATTGCACCATCTCGTCATCTGCATTTAGTTGTTCCGGCGGGGCAATCCCATCTCAGCAAACACACATCCCAGTTTTTCTTCACCTCCCTCATTGCTTCAAAGACAAATAAAGGCTTGCTAATAATGATTTGGCTGATAAGAAACACACGCCGCAGGTAACAGCAAAACATAATTCCTATTTGGAGCACGGAAACGGTAACGTAGACATTAAGGGTAACCAGAAAGAGGGTCGAAGTTTGGAGTACATTGAACAATGACATAACTGGAACGACCGCTACCTTGTCGAGGGGGGAGCATCAGAGGGATGAGAATTGGGAAAAGCCAACAACTTTCAGCAACCCAAGCAGTGACTATTTGTGAATCCTTCTGACGCAAGACTGCCTCTGTCACAACCATCAAGTAGCACTGGTGGAAGACTCGACTGTAGTCAAAGACTCCGGAGTTCCGTTCTCTTGATGGGTGAGCAAAATCCACTCACCGGCCGCCATAACGACGGCGCACACGCACCGGCTTCCACTGAAGGCAAAAGAAGGCACACCAGGGGGCAGAATATGTGTTCTATAAACAGAGGAAGTCAGGCTGCTGGCATGGCCTTGAGGCCAGCGTTGCCTAAGACAACATGGTCACTCAAGTCCAAAACCGAAAGCGGCCATCAGAACAAACGAGGGGTCCCACGTGTGTTTATCCTGGCAAAGTTCAGTCCTCTTGTAGAACGATGATAATGTCACGTTGTTTAGAATAGGCAGGTTCAGGTAGTTCACGAATAAGTGAGGGCATCAACAAATGTGTTTTCCTGAAACAAATAAAATAAATATGGTCCTGCAGTGCATGAGAGCCTCAAAAACATTGGAGATTGGTGCACAAGGTAACGGCTGTGCATGCTCTCAGCTCACCTTCGACTTTAAATGCATTTCTACTTTCAATGTAATAGCACCAAGTCAACAGTCTTCTGACACATTCATCCATTGACTGTGAACGCGCGAACACATTGAACCAATCTGCTTCCATCGCTATTTAGAGTTGTGGAAGAAATGGTCCTCATATTTAGGAATCGTTAGCCTTCAACAGGTAGTATAACTGGCCTTTCGAATGAAAAGGCATTAGTGGCGTTGTCATTTTAAGTCAAAAAATATGCTCAAGAAATGTCATGGAAGACTATCGGTGCAGCATTTATATTTTTAAATGTACTTTGTATGCGAGCGGCAAAAGACAATTTAAACCCTGTCGTGGACCAAAGCGGTCGCTACTAGGGATCCAAGACGCCCTCGTCGTAGTAACCTCGACTCCGCTATTACACATCCCTCCTGTGTTCTTAATGGAAATGTCAAGAAAACGCACACTTTCTCATGGCAGAGCTGGTAGAATGGAAGCTTTCTCTCCACTGGAGGCAGCGTTGGCGTACCTTCTCCCCTCAAAGAAGGAAGTAGCCTTAAAGAGCGGATAAAAATGATTCATTTTAACACTTAATTAAATTTTTTAAAGTGCTAAAGAAACCCGCTATTTCTCCGCGCTATTCCCCAAGATCTATTCCCATTGGCGATAGATACGGGGATCTTTTGGTGAATCCGACACTGATCAATGCTGCGGGACAATGTCCTAAGTTGTCATTGACAGGCGAGAATAGTCGCTGGCTAAAGAGTTCTTCTACCGTGTCTACAAGCCAGGCGAAGATGACGAGGTGTAGGCTAGGAACCTGAAACTTCCAACGAAACGGACTTTCAGAGACGTTCCACCAAACAGGGCAACCAACTAGGTGGCCATTCGATTCAGAGCGGGAGTTCGACCACCAACCATCGCAGCGAATCTTCACACCGTGAGGTCCAACGATCTTAGTCAGTTAATCTAGGCTGTGACCAGGAAGTGTCAGAAACTCCTCCTGACACTGACATCTCAGGCTTCCAACACCTGGCCAAACCCGACACATCCAAGTTGGGCTTCATTGCATCTTGTTTTAAGATCAGGTGAGACCTACTGTTCCTTATACCGCCTACCCCAAATGGTTCCCTCCTATTCATGCGAGTGTCTGACAAGCTAGAGGAATGTCTCTGCAGTTTCCTCCTTGACTTTAACGCAGCCAAGTCAATGGTAAGCCTTCGAGCTTCCCCAAATCTGCGCAGCAAGTGTTGCACCGGTCCATCCTTCCGATGAACCCGCTTCATTTGCAGCAGTTTTGAAAAGCCTCACCCCATGCCTTCGGGGTTCCCAAACAAAAGAGTTCGGATAGACATCACGAGTCCTCTGCATTTAGGAGGAAAGGGAAAGGATATATTCTGGTTGTGGTTGACTAATCCACGAAAGCAGCCGAAGCTGAACCCATAAAGTCGCAAGATGCCGAAGCTGTCGCCTCAAACTTTTTTTTCAATTGTTGGATCTATTAACGCAGAGTGCCTGAAACAGTCTGTAGCGATCAAGGTCCTTATTTTGAAAGCCGACTCTTTACTGAACTATGCGAAACCTTCAGAATCGTAGACGCGCACTACATCAGAGCATCTGTGGGGCAGCAAACAAGTGGAAAGTACGAATTACACTTTGTTAGAACTGATAATGGCATTTACCAAGAAACGCAGCCTGAGGAATGGGATGTAAGCATAAAACGTGCGCTTTCAGCGTATAGGGCAACAGCTCACGCATCATTTGGTATTTCCTTGTTCAAGATACTCACAGGCTGCGAAATGAGATTTCCCTCTGATGACTTCCTACTGAGCAAGGAAGTAGCAACCGACAACGCCCAGGAGTACGTACTGCATCTATAGGAGGGGATAAGAAGGACTTTTGCCATCGCCCAGTAACACTCACAAATGGTTTAGAGAAGCCAAATGAAATAATACGACAGGCAAAGTCGACACAGCGCCAGCCGATTTTCCTATCCAAAAGACATCACCAAATGTACATCCCTGCAGTAGAGACCTCTTCCGTGTAGTAATAGTCCACCTCACGGACCATTTCGGTCGGAACGCAGAGTTCCGTACTCAGCGAAGAAATACCCATCACATTAAAATTCCACATTACAAAGGCGCCCCACCGGAAGCTGAAGAGGATGAAGTCTACGCAACTGAGGAGGAAAGAAAACTACCCGATAGCATAACTAAAGGCAACCAATGGGAGTAGCACAAGGGGTAACGTTCTAAAGAGGAGGGGCCGTGTAATGCTTATGCTCTTTAAATGAACTTCGTAGACGAGAGGAGAAAAGCCAATTCAACCTAGTAACTTCGTCACCGCTACCACACATCCCTCTCGTGTTTTTAATAAAAATGTCTAGAAAACACTACCTCTCTCACAGCAGGGCTGGTAGACGTGAAAAGGAAAGCTAAACTAAACATGCTTAAGTAAATTCTACTAAACTTTAGACAACAACTTTGGTACCAAAATTATGCCCAAACCACATCAATGTCTACAACAAAAGCAAAAGTTAACTGCAACTTGTTATTATTGTCACGCGTTACCTTCGTTTTCAATTTCTCTGGCATCATTTCAAGGCGTTTATAAATATTTATATTATTGTGTTGACAATCAAATCTCTGCAATCTTAATAGTTTATTTCGATCACATGTTTACTTTTTAAATTCAACGTACAAGACAACAAGACTAACGTGCAGTAGGCCTCTTGCTGTGTCAAAATGCACACAAATTAGTATTTCATTTGTTCTACCTAACGAACATCGAAGTGATTGGCTAGATTTGTACGTGAGGTGCGCAAATGCTGTGCATTTCGGTAACCACTAGTTTAGTATGATCGTGCTTCGTTTGTTGGAGAAAGCTGGAAATCAGGCAAGAATTTTGGTGCTTTTTTATTGGTCTTTGTTTATCGCTCTTTGTTGATCACTTAATCATCGCTTGGCTTCCTTTATGCACCTGCATTTCGAAGCAAACCCTTGAGCCTCTTAATGTGAATGCTGGTGCGTTTAGTTTTCCAACTGTATTGTCTGCACACGCTCATTTTTTTCACTGTGCACTGCCTTAGGCGACAAATTAAGATTGTCTTGGTAATTCGTCAATTAGTTTGCTTTTTATTGGCCATGGGCTCTTATTACTGAAAGACGATTTTGCTACGAAGAGTTTCAACTTTCCCAGACACTTGGCACCTATTCATATTTTCTTGTTACTAAGTGTGCATTACATCTAACACCTTATTATCAAATTCCACCATCCGTTTACATGCTAGAATAAGCGTTGAAGAAGTAGCTGTACCTGCTCTTCAGACTTATTTTTGCTAAGAATGGAGGCCCTATCAAGTAGCAGCGAGTGCGAATCTAGCCCCTGCTTTCACCTCACACATTTTACAGGCAAGAATGGATTGCATTCAATGAATCGTCTATTAAGTAGAAACGTGTGTTTATCATCTATTCATAGGTCGTTTTACATTTTTTATGTTCGGTAAAAGGTGAGCTATTTTCATTCCTATGACATCCGCGTTAAAGAATTGCATACATTTTGAGGGTGTGGGACACTTAGTGATTTTACTACTCATTCGCTTTGGTACCATAGTTATCATTTGTGTTGATGTGATCTTTGCGAGACGTGTTTTGTAGGGCCTCAGTGATCCCTTAATCGTGGGTTCAGCTTTGACAGTATGGGTTGGTGTATGCGTGAGGTAGATGCAGAAGCGGGAAAAGGAGTGGCTACTGGGAAGCTTTTGCATCGCTGCGCCCACTTTTCCTTGTAGGGGTCTTAAATGGTTTTTTATGTTGGGCTTTTTTCCTTTAGTAATTATACTTGCAGGTGTTAATTTTTCAGTGCGTTGGACATTCACACATTGGCCTTTCCTTATTTTTCTTTTTAGACGCTACGAACTTGTTGTAATGCTGGTGAGGTAACGTGATGAGTGTGCGGAATGGTGGGCAATGCAGGATTTCAAGGTAACCAGCGGAAGCGCCTTCTCGGTCGTGCAATGTGAATGTGGTCATGGACGATAGCGGTGTGTTTGATGGCATTGCGGTAAGCGTGACCTTTTATTGCTGCGCATAAACGTTGTGTGAGAATCACACGATGGCAAGCTAAGCGGACTAGAGTGTAGCACTGATAGGTAGGCTTGCTGTTGCCTTGAGAAGAGATGTTTAATTGTAGTGTTGGTGGTGGTGGTGGTGGTTGTTGTTGTATGTTCCAGTTCACACTCCAAGCTGTACATGTCTCGTTCTGTTGGTAACTAATTTTTTCATTTCACACAAATAAATTATTACGGCATTTCAGAGATGGTTCATTTGTAATACACACAACTTTTTCCTAGTTTTGTTTATGTATGCACCAAATTTAAAACACGTTTGTATAAGGTTGCTTTATTCAATTGGAACCACACCAAGGGCCTTTAGGCTCGTAGTTGTCGTTATTGTCAGGTGTAGTGTCAAAGCAGTTGAGAATTCCCTTGCTTCTCCTCCTTCGCCTTCTCCTCAATTTGGACCTTTCATTCACGCAGGCCACAGGCAGGCAGAGCGGCTAGGTGCTTGGAGGAAAGCCAACATGGAAGATTGGCTGCGGCGTGTGTGTGTGGGTGCCAGAGAGGCGGCTGAAAGCGAAGGAAGAGGCAAGCACTAACTTGATAAATGCTGCCCTAAGGGACAGTTTATGTTGTACCAGTTAAGTGACATGTAATCACAGGCTTGAAATTACTACTTTTTCCTGTTCTATTTGATATTGTTACTAGTCGAAGGCAGTAGCTGTGTTTTGTGGCCTTTTGCAACAACAACAACGGTACGGTATGAAATGAAGGTAATATGAAGCTGTATAATGCGCCTCCATTCTGATCATTGTCATTTTCATGACGTGCATGTGTGAGTGCTGCGTGTTGGGATGTGATACCATGGTACTGAAAGAAGGAGGAGGCGAAGATGCCGCATGGTTCATGCCGTTCTTACTTCTCCCCATTCTAACATTTGCAATTTTTGCCACATGGGATTTTGTTTGCTACGCACCTGTAGATCGGCAAATGGTAACCGTATCAAGGCAACTCGCTCAGTGTCACATTTTTGGTTCTAATTAGAATTAGATTTCTATTTCGCTTCTGGGCCAGAGTTCCCTTCTACTACTGACCTTGAGCATGCGTGAAGGTAAGCATATTTACCTGACTTATACAGAATCCGCTTTCGTCATGTGGGAGGAGAAGGAAGTGACTGTGGATGTGGTGTCCTGACCGAGGGGAGCACCGGGAATGAGGATGCCGCTGTAACAGGCGGGTGAGAGTATGCAATACTTCGTAGGTGGTTTGCTGAGTGAAAGGTGGGCGGACCACTTAGCTGCTTCGGTGCCGATCCCTCTCTACCGAGTAGTGGGTGGTTCGTTGTCGTCGGTATGTGAAATGTACAAATCAATGTCTTTCGCCCCAACCACTATGCCGCCCTCTTTCCGTCTCCTTCCTAAGAGCTGGATGGGTGGCAGAGTGCTTAATGTGAAGCCATCGCTTAATGTGAAGAACACTTACTCCACCCACGTCTGTGGCACTGAAGATTGTCTGGTCAGGAGAACGTAGGAATGTGTCATAGCTTAAGGTAGGCTAGTGGCAATAAAAATAATGAAATGGATTTGGACCGACAGTAGGAATACCGGCCTGTCAAGCAACGTTGTCATTCAGCATCAACATTGATGGCAAATGCGATCAGATTAAAAGAATGTATTGCTTGGATACATGAAATAAAAGACGACTTGTTGTGTGGCAAAGACGGGACATGAGTTGGAATAGAACATGTGCTTTTAGACTAGATTGAGGCAATGGAATGTGAGCCTGGTTCGCATTTATTGTCGCTGGGCCTTGCAATATAAGATCCATGTAATAATTAGAATCCCACTCATAGGTGAATCCCAAGTGCTGACAAACAAATCATCAGATCTGGAAAAGGCCTTACTACTCTTCCGTCAATCCGCCAACATTTGTGCAAGATCCTAGCCTTTTCGCAGACCTCTCACAAATCCACGCATCAGACGTGCTCACAGCAATTGAATCGAGCCACTCTTTTGAATGACACAGAAAGCCAATTTCAAGTTCTTGAAAGTGACCCAAGTAGAAGTGCACGGTTCTCTCAGTGTGATCTGTCCTTTATGCCACTTCCCTGTGATGCATTTTTGGTAAACATGAGAAGTCCCAGCTACTTAGTATTGACACTCAGTGTTTGTAACAAAGCGGCAGCGCACCCATCACTGCTGCATTAAAATGCTGACCATCACATCAAAAGGCTTTTTCATGATAGCATTCGTACGGACGACAGGCATATTCGCTGCGACTTCACTTCTACACTGTTCTTTGTGTAAGAATGTTAGATCCATTGCTAACTGTAAGTCCTTTGTTCCATCCGTGCTCATCACGCACTCCCAATTTAAAGTCTTTTGTGGCTGGTGGTGCACATCAAAGGATGCAAGTAGGGATTAGTACGGGTCCAAAGCTAACAGAATCCACAAATCTTCAGTGAGGCAAAGAACAGTGGACAGTACTTGTTGTCATGTGTCATATGACCACCAGGATCTTGCAAATGTTGCACCAAATTTTTCGGCCAACATGAAGTCATATATTTTGAAACCCTTGCAGACTATTAAACAGGAAGGATGGAGACTTTTGCTGGAAACACGTAAGAAATGGACAAGGTGTAGCTACTTTCCGTATGCCTCAATGATATGCGTGAGATACATGCGCACCACATGACGTCTTGACTACGGTGGCCGGGTTTTGATGACTCATGTAAAAGTCGCTGACTAGACTGTTTGAGGAGTACACAAAGACGGACCCTATTGGCGAGTCACAGACAGAGAACAAAGCAATGAGGAATGTGCCGCTTTAATATGAGCTTGGGTGCAATTCCGGTTGGAAAACGGAGTGATTATTCCCTAACCTTACGATCGGGTAGCTATTGCCATTCAGAATAAACTCACACCAATCCACAGTCTCTATCATTATAGCTATATTCTGAGTCAGCCGTGATCTATTCTGCGCTTGCTCATCCTTGGCCCACACTTATTCCGTCTGCACCCAAGCATTCGACTGAAGTGTTGGGGAAGCTCTTGAAAAAACCACTGACGGGAACTTTTGCAACAAGCTGCAAGTTATCGGGGCTAAAAGTTTGGACGTTTTTAAGTGAGTATATTCAACTCTCATGTCCCCAATAATTGCCCCAAAGACCCAAATTGTATACATCTGAGGAGCAAATATTTACATTTTATTTGCTTTCGGTAGAGGTGGATGAATGTGAGCGAAAGTCACTCCAACCCTTGCGACTGCTTGCACACTGGCAAGTCTGACATTTCGTCGGTTACTTGCAGTGATGGTAATAGCAATGCAATGACCTGCGCCTTTTGGGTACAGTTTTTGTCCTAGTTTTTCCTATCGTGGTGAGGGCAGCACATATTCAACACAAAGTCAAGAGGTTCAGTCTGCTGGTCCAAATTTAGCCTTCTCAAACTGGAATGGAAATTATGTGAGCTTCAAAAGAGATTAATTTGATGAAATTTGAGCATTTCCAAGGGGCTAGAAGTATGCTTTCTTCCTTTCTCGCTCCACTCAGATTGCAGCTCAGTGGCAATTAGGTCTATATTTCACGTAATCAACATCCTCAAATAGACATGGTAGGCAACTGCATAAAGGGGTTTCCCTTTGCGACCGCTTCCGTTGGTTGTTGTCTCTCTTGAAAGAAGCAAAGGGGCCAAAGTGGGCCACTCGTCGCATTTGTTATAGCTGGAATGACTTACTCACCCAAACCAACCCCAGTTCAAATAAATTTCAGCAACGGTTCTGTTAGATGTATGCCACATCTGTTAGACCAGATCACAACAGATTTCGAACGCATTTATTTCCTATTGTTTTTTTTTTATTTTTGGGTCATGCGCAAAACAGATTAATTAAAGAGTTTTAAATGACTTTAAGTGCGGCAATTTATACCACAGTCGAGTACTACTAACGTCATGATCAAGGTGGTAGACCTCGTTCTGAAAAATACTTTGGCAAATGTAACTGCGAAAACTATTTGACATCCAATGCAGAGAGAGTGTGGTAAATTGCTTGGTCTGTGGTTGTATCCCCTAGGTAGAAGCGATGTCTCCATCTTCGTTGACATTGGCGTACTACTGAGTTGACTTGAGTAGCAACACTTTGCTTTACGATAAATGGTTCAACACTCTAATTTCATTAGTAGCGTAAGTGGCTTGCGCAAATTCATCAAAGTTACACCAAAAGCCCAATTAGCAAATACACATGGGCCACAAATCATTTGAGATGCTTGAAGCGCACTTCGTCAAGCGCGATTAAATCACTTTGGCTGCCAGCATTCTCTCTACACTTTTCCTTTTAATGTAAAACGAAGCACCTGGTGTTGCAGTCAGTGTAGAATTATCAAAGAACAACATGCTCACATTCAAGAACAAAGGCTTAACGCATCTTATAAGCCAACGTACCTGCAATTCATCGAGCCGTTATCGTAAAACTGAGTCGCAGTGATCTAGACTTACTTTTTCACTTTGTCTACCACGGTATTTTCATTTGAATATTTCAATTCTAAAATACCTCATGTCAAAGGCCTTGCTTTTTGAGTGCAATTCATTTATATCGAGCTATTATGGCGAATTTTGAATTCGATCAGTAAAAGTGACTGTTGTTGCTACCTAATATGTTGCATTTAGTAAAGGAAAGCCTCTTGCACAAGTCTAGGTTATCAAATAAGTAACCTTGTTGAATCGGGCAACATCGTATGTGAAATTAAGAAGTGAAATTGAACCGCTAAGTAGCGATGAGATTGTGTACACCTGCTCATGATTGACGAAGCGCGGTTTGTGCAGCCACAACTGAGTGGGAGAGCCTTCAGTATCTCTCACAAGACGACGCACTCTGGGAAGGTCTAAGTTTGGAGCCGACAGCCCATGCACACAAGCATAGTCAGCTATATTCCAAAGTTGCGGAGATATATACGATGCATGATTGCGCGACTAGTCAGGCGCCTCTGGTTGAGACAAAAGAATATTAGATTCTGATTTCTAAGCGCGAACCACAGATAACGTGAAGTGCAGCAATAGCATAGTAGACCGATATATCCCGAGGCTGAGCGCATTAGAGTTATGAAACGGGTCATTTCGCGCCTCAAAGAGAACTAGCTGCATTTGACTTCTGAGGAAGAATAGCTCAAGCTCATAAGTCACTGATGAAATGCAGTACCAAGTTTACATAAGAACGTGATTAAATGCAGTGCTTGCAATAATCCGTCGTTTGGATCTCTCTCCTTTTGCATTTCCCATTTGTTCACAACCGAGTGCTTCTAGATTGAGGTGCATGATAACTTGCATAAAGGAGATACTTGCACGGCTGTCTGCAATCGCTGAAGGCTTGTCAACTTTATTTAGGTCAACACGCTACCAGATATGCAGTAAAAAGGAAACCATATTTAAGGGCTTGTTCGGTCCCATTTTGATAATTCATTGAGGGTAAATGGCAATTTCGCCACCACCTCCATTTACTTGCCTAGAGTAGGAATCTATTACAACAAAGTCCAACGTACTTACAGCCAAATATTTCTCTGATAAGAATTCCATTTATCCATGTAAATATACTCCATCGTAAGGCTATTCACAGATGCTAAGGCTTACCAGCATGAATACTGACTCATTTAATAGCTAGCAAACTACTAGAGAAGGAATAGTGTTTTGGGTCCTGGTAGAGGACATGATTATTTTAAAGCCTCAAAGCATCCCTCATAGACATGGCAAGGCTACTGCGTAGGATTGACTCCTCTGCTCGAAGTAGAGGGTGGCTGAGATAGTCGAGGCCGAAGCAGCACAATATGCCAAGAGAAGCGCAACTGGGGTCGTGGAGCTGAGGAGCTTGTCTCGTCATAAGCGTGATTGGTTCCGGAGTCCTTTTTTTCCATCTGAAAGGAAAAGAAGGTACAAATACTTCAAATGGAAAATTTATCAAACGTCTACATCTAAAATTCTAATCGCTTTATCCAGCCCTATTCCTTGCACTTAAAGTGGGTTGAACATGAAGAGAAATAGTTGGAAGGAAGTACAGTGAGGCAAAAGAGGGTCAGGGAAAAGAGATTCATGTTTGACATGATCGTATGCAAATTAGTTCACTTTTACTGCACTAGAGCACTCCCTATTAGTATTTGTGTTGGGTTATTCCACTTCCATTTCCTCTTAATCAACGTTTAGTTGCCACCAAACCCCTCTTATGAAGCTGCAGCGAACATGCTTGGCGTCTGTGGCTACACCACCAAGCATCTTCACTGCCGTTGTGATGGAGCGAGTAAACTGCAATTTTCAGCTCATTGTTTACCATCGTACTGTCGCAATCAGCATTTTGATGAGACGCCTAATAAGGGGATGTTAGGCGCTGAAACATAACTAGGCCAAATCGCTAAGACCTCTCAAGAATGCCTCAGGTATATGCGCACATTAATGCCTAGCAACCTGCACAGTTGTACGTTAAATCATTATCACTGAGACTACCAATTCTGCAGTGGAATTCCATTCTTACTATGGATAATTGATGTCACGGACAGAACAAAGAGACCGTCCATGACAGAATGAGAAGTAGACATGAGGACAGGAATCCTAGCACCTTCGATGGAACCAGCCCCTCTTCAGCCCATGTCTTTCAACAGATTAAGTTAATAATTGCAAACTTCGGGACCTCGTTATCACGTAAAAGATGCAATATGAAAATTCTACTGTTGCATGGCACATTTAGGAGAAACAACGGTCATCTGGGGTAAGTGACTTCATTAGGGAACGTTATCATCATGAATGGCGCCATTGGAATCCTGTCAGGTTTGTGGACTCTCAACCATTCCACATGGCTTTACCGAAGCCTCCTGCAATTTATTACTTGTAAAATAGCTCCAAGTGGCAGTGTTGGCGTTACTTAAGTGCCATAGCATTCAGTTGAAAACAATCATGGCTGTTAACTCCTCAGAAGCTGGCAGCTTCTCTTGCATCCCATTTCACACAGGTATCATTTTAGCTTTTCACCAAACACTGCTTCCAATTTTGGCTATGGTGGGGAGCAATGCAACCGCCTGCATAAAAATAGTCATCTTTAAGTATTTCTTCTAAGATCCACTGAAATCTCATGTCTGTTTGGATGCTGAACCCATTGATTGGACCGAGAAAAAAAAATGAAGTGGTATCCATCGCAACCTCTGTTAACATCAATGGAGAGGGCCATTGCGGTTAAAAAGTGGCAGTACGTTTCATATTATTATCTTTTCTAATGTGAATGCTTGTGTACCAAACAATGACTACAGTGGTTGACATAGAAGTAAAATGGCATTCAAAATAGCTTCCATTGGTAGGACGAGAAAGAGTTGACCTCATTTTCCCCTCAAAGTGTGGGCATTTTGCTTGAAAACGAGTCGTAATTGTTCGAGGCAAGTTCCTCAGTTCTGCAGTCCCAGTTGTGCTTCTCATGGCGTGTTGTGCTGTCTTGGCCTCAACCGTTTCATCCATCCTCTGCCTCTAAAATGCAAGAATCAATCATACCAAAAGTACTTCATAACGTCTGCTAGGAATGCTATGGGGTCTTCAAATTATTAGGTACTGTACTAGTGCCTAAGATACCACACCTCCCCAACCAGTTTGCTGGCATTCATGCTGTTAACACTTGGCACCTGTGGACAGCTATGAAAAGGAGCGTGTTTACATGGTTCAGCATAGTTTTTATTGGAGAATTATTTGGCTGTAAGGACACGCAACATATTGTTGCAATAAGCTCGTATTCTGGGCAAGTGAGTGAAATAGCACTCATAATTACCAGTGAACCACATTTGATTCGGCATTGTGTTTGTGTTAGCGGCATTTAAGCACGACATAATCTTCCCTTGGTGTCAGCCACCACCCACTCCCTTTGAAGTTCATAATCCGATTGCGGTAAGCCTCAAGATATATCGGCTCTCACGCTATCATTTGCCTTCCCCATTCCTCTGCCATGTGCTTGCATAATAATAATTAATGTGCGCTAGCTCGCACCACCGTCGATAGGTAAGCTGCACTACCACTCGAATACAAGTGGATTTGATCGCACAGCATCACTGTCAGCTCTTAAACTACGCCCCTGTACCAATCACTCCGAGAGACGAGATGGTCGTGTGGTTGAAAATGGGGACTTCTTCGATTCCAGCTACAGCTGCGGATAGCACGTTTCATTGTCCTTCACCTGGCGCTAAGCTACTACTAAGCATTCTTCACATGTGATTTTATTTCCGCACCTACACTTTTCCACAACAAAACATAAGCTACTTTAACTACTTTGTTAATTCCACGGACGAGGCTTTAACTATGGTCTACAATTCGCTGCAGATCTATTAGCTTGTTTATCTGAATAAAGGTATTAATCCTTCAGCGATTGCGGATAGCCCTGCAAGTGTCTCCATTATGCAGGTCACCGTATTCCTCATTGTAGAAGCGTTCAGCCATGTAGCAACGCGAAATACAAAGAGAGATAAATCCATTTGGTGAATGCTTATTGGTACTGCATTTATCATGTTTGTTACCAAGATCGTGGCTGCCTACGTGGCTGTGTTTGCTGGTTTCTTAAGAGTTTGACTTATCCTTCTCCAGAAGTCAAATATCGCTTATTCTCCTTCAGGCGCAAAATGACCAGGCTCATATCCCGAATGCGGTTAGCCTAAGGATTCATCAAACTCCCATACTCTTATTGCATTGTAGGTACTTTATAGTACGCGCTTCGACAATCAGAAACTGATGGTCCTTTGCCTCGATCAGGGACGTAAGTTAAGTTGCACAACCCTGCATCCCATAAGCTCCTGCACAATTGGACTATAGCTGGTCATGCTTGAGCAACTTTACCACAACATCTCAATTCAGATCTTTGTATTTGCTGTGCAAACAGAGCGCATCACATCGTGTTGTGAGAGATACTGAAGGGTTTCCCACGCTCAGTTGTGACTACACAAACCGCGTTTCATAAATCATGAGCAGGTGTGCACAACCTCATCGGCTCTTAATGGTTCACTCATATTTCATTCTTACCCCTTTGTGATTTTGCGATTTCACCTAACCCTACGATGTTATTTATTTGATAAGCTATGCTTCTGCAGAAGGCTTGCTCTCACTAAATGCGGTGTAATAGGCAGCATCAGTTATCGAGTTATCAGGTAGAATTCGAAGTTTGGCTGGACATGTAAAAATGAATGAATGAATAAATGCACATTCATGCAGCAAAACTCTTTACATTAGGCGTTTTAAAATTTCAACATTTGAATTGAGATAGGGCGATAGAGAATTGGGAATGCATTCCTAGGTCATAACGACTTAGCGTTACTGGTGACAGCTTGACGAATCGCAATTCCACTGGTTGAGAGGGCGCATCGAACCTTAGTTCTTGGATGTGAGCATGGACGTGGCATGCTTTGCGGATGTTGGACTCAAATAATGATAAAGTGATTCAGACTTAGGGCGCCGCGTGTCGCATCAAATTATGCCTGGCGACTTAGACCACATTACATAGAATTTCGCAGGTGAGAGACTAGCAATACAAGTGAACCAACCATGCTTGCCTAAGAATGATTTATACATTATGAATGTTTCGTGGTTTGTGTGTGTTTAGTAGCTGTGCCTTTGGTGTAACATGGATCGTTTTTGGGCATAAGGATGAAATTGCGGGATTGATTTTACAGATTTAGTAGAATCGAAGCATTCATTCAACCACCACAGAACAAATTGCTGTTACTCAATAAAAGCCTAGTAGCAAGTCAATGCTAACGAAGATGAAGACTTCGTTTCTGCTGTGAGATGTCACTGTAGACCAGGCAATATGCCACGCTAACCTTGCTCTAGATATAAACTGGTTCTTTTGGTAACATTTGTTGCAGGGTGTCTTTAGAACGAGGTCTACTGCCCCGTTCACGACAATCAATGTTTGCGACTGTGGCATAAATTGATTCATAGAAAGTCACTAAAGAATCTTTGGTTGGTCCCTATTGCGCTTTACTCAGGAATGGAAAGTAGTAAGAAATATAAGCGGTTGTGTCCTCTCGGGATGTGTACTAATAGATGCGACATATATTTAGCAGATTCAATAATTTAGTTTGTTTGGTTTGGGGTTGGTTTAAGTAGACAATTGCTCAAAGGCTAAATGAATGTGATGAGTGGCCTATATTCACTTTTTGCGTGTTTCCATGACGTACAACAAACATCTAGAGGAACAGCAAATGGGAAATCATTTAAGGTAACGAAATTCGGATAGAAATTCAAACCTGGTTGAGTATATCAAGGCTCCACATAAGCGTCGGTAAAAGCAGCAGTAACAGCGGTGAGCTTGCCGTGAGCCACCACTAATGTAGCGTTTTTTAACGCCCTTAGAGATTATGAGATGTATAGATGCGATATTGCAGTTGTAATCTGTCTTGCCGAGATGTGTCTAGAGTTACGCAAATGGTTTAGACTATGGTTTGGCACTGACATGTTATATACTTATAAACCTTTTTATTTTCAAAATATTTGCTTAAATATGCTACATCACACATGTTGCCCGAGCAGATGGAAGTGATTAAAAGAAGACAAGAACGGCGGCAAGGAAGCCAACGCTGAGAAGTCATGATCTCATCTCGCCGTAAATAATGAATAGATTACGAAATCTGGCCATCGTTTGGCACGCGTTGGGGCTATAATTCGCCTTCATAGGGACTAGCTGTTCGGTAGGCGGTGAGTAAAGTTGTTGAGGAGGAAATAAACAGTTTGAGCATTTTAAATAATCAATCTTCGGTGTTCAGATAAGTTTCATGTACTCCGGTTGCATTCCCTCTCCTCCTCCTTCTCCTGGCGTCAAGCAGCAGCTGCTTGATCGCCAAACCAGTCAGATTTAGAATCCCAATCACTGAATTTGACTTCACCGCACAATCACCACCGCTAATCCAAAGGCGATCCAAGCATAATTAAACGCATGATTTACTTCAAAGAAAAGTCAGTCGAAAAGTATAAAAAGAGGTTCAATTTATTGAAAGGAAATTGTAGTACGTTCGCTTTATGCGATTCCGGAGCATTTATTTTGCGCTCTGTACTTCAAGCGTTTGCATTCACTGTGACATTGGTAACAGCAACAATGCCAAGACTGCCAAAAGAGAAATAAATTATCTTCATATGATGACTCAAACTAATTGAAAAGCTGGTGAGTTACGCACAGTACAGAATGCCAATGCCCGAAGTAGCCAACTCACCTGTGGATGTGTAAGTCACCTCAGATCCTGGCAGATGGAAGTACGCAAAGATGTTATTTAAAGACTTCCATCACAATTGACAAATGTGTTTTACTGGTATGGAAAATGCACCAAGCAGTGAAAATGACCAAGAACAATCATTTCGCCAACTTACCTGATGAGATTGCAGCTGCATAAAAGTATCAAAGAAGGGGTTTGGTTAGATTTAATTCTCCACAATTCATGGGATGCTTGGCCAACCAATGTGAAACCACAGAATTCAAGCATCTGAGCAGCATTTTTGCTGATATTTTAAGTGCAACGCATGGGGCAGGTCCAATTTGGAATGGAGGAGAATGCTGAGCATCGACCGAATCGAATTATAAAGAACTGTTGCTTTAGGAAAAGTGTCGTAGATAATAAAAGGCGGTGTTTTATGAATGAAGCAAACGCGAAATGACTAGGCCTTCGAACAGGATGGCGGCTTACGGGTGTGAGTTGTTTCGTGTGGAGGTGTTCCTGGTTCTGCAAACAAATGGTGCAATTACTGGATTTAGTCACTGCGAGGAAAGCCCACTTGCTACTCTCCACACAGGGCAGATCGTTCGTGATGGACACGCAAAGCATGGCCTTGTGGTGGCCTGTGTGGTGGCACATGTGGTTGGGTGAGTGGGTTTGAGGCACGCCATTTGATATCAAGCTGTTCCACGAAACCTCTGCGAACTTTCATGTTTTAAGCCATCAAACGCAGCTTATTGTGAGGCACATGCCATGCGTCTAAAGAAATTGGCTGAACATATGTACAAATGAAACCCGTCAAGCTGCCCCTTACGAGGTTATGAAAATGATTCTAAGTCACTTGTCCATGGTTTTGGATTTTCTTGATCAGCGAACGTGACTTTTGTAAAGCTGATAACACAATGGTGGTGAAGAAAACGTTTCCATTCCATCTACGGAGGCAGATAGGGTGGGACGTTGACGAAGTACTCCCAGCAATGAAAGCTAGTGCGAAGGGGATTGACAATGGCGAAATTAACCAGCCCTCCTCTTGAAAGTGGAAGTCACCCCAGATTCTTGTAAATGGAAGTACGTAGAGGAATCAAGTAAAGATTTTTATCATGAGGCGTGAACGTAATTTACGGGTGTGAACAAATGCATCAAGCCGGTAGCATTGGTGGAATATAGCCGTTTTATCAACTTAACTGTTACGGGTGTGGCTGCATAAAATAGTCAGAGGAGGAGTTAGTTTAGCTTTAGTGCATAAAGTGATTGAAAGGAGAATAACACCACACTTATTGCAGCACAGAACATGGACCGCTCCACTTTTGCCTTTTCTCTCCTCACATGCCTGCTCTATGCACTGTCGATGGTTTTCGAAACTGGGAAGAGTTCACTAATCTATCCATGACTACGGTTTATTCCCTGTGACATTTTCCCAAGATGTAGCAACTTCTCAGCATGGAATGCTGACATGCACGAAATGCGTTTGAATTTAACGTTTCGAAGTGGAATAATGTAAACGGGCCATTTCTGCAATTAGTTTTGCCTTGCCAATGCCACCAGGGTGCGTTTTAACACACTTATCAGCGTCATCAAGGTAACCTGAAGGTTATGCCGAGTGCATGATTGCAACTTATTAATTGGTAAGTAGTTTTAGTAGCACCGCTCTAACACGAACCATTCCATCCTACTTCGTTCACGACAGTGCAGTTTACGAATGCAAGGTGGACCTCCACTTTAAAGAACGTGGTGCTGACCACTGTGGAAGACGCATGCGTCCGAACTTACCTTTGCTTTTGCAATCAAAAACCTCCGGCGATTCACCTAAACCGAATGCAATGCTTCTGATTACTTTGAAAGGACCTGTGGTACTTAGGATTGCTACACATTAGGCTCCTCAAGGATCACGCTTAATTTTGCCATGAAAATGTATGAGCTAAGATATTGCATTGCAGAGAAAGAAGACAGCCAGATCTTAGATGTCCAAATGATCACTTACCGCCTTGCGACCAATCGACAGTGACAACCAAACTTGTCACACTCCCATACCATTCAAATCTGGTATAATTAGGCCCGTGTGGTCGTGTGAAGTTCACCGCAAGCTTCCTCAGATTGGATTGTGTATCTACCGTTAAGTTACCTTGAATGGGTGAACAAAATCGCAATTGGAAGTCTTGTCAATTAACAAAGGCAAAATATGACTCAAATAGCACTCAATCTCACGGCAGATATCCAATCCGTGCAATTGAACAGCATGTCCTTTCCAAATGCACGCGTTTGATGCGTCTACATCAAGTCTAACCTACATTGCGAAGAGGGAATGAGCACAGCAGCAGCACGCCACAAAATCATACGCAAACGATAAACGGGAATACATAAGTTTTACGAGTAGTGTAAGGCAATTCGTTGCCGGCAATTTCGAGCAAAATGCGCGAACCTCTGATTGACTGTTTGCGCCCTGAACAGCGAATTCCAGTTCGACGTATGAATACCCCTTCCGAAATCGAGACAGTGGGGACGACGTCTCCAAGTCGATTTCATCTGCATGCACAATGTTTGGTGATCATGCTTTCTGACTCTCTATTGCCCCAACACTCTAGTAAATGAAGCTCTCAAAGACCACATCGACTGCATCGACACAATGATTATCCATAATGCCGTATTTTCCGTAGACTGTGGCTATCAATTTATTCACTTCAAACAGGCATCAATCTTGCAAAATTCTTACACATCCTTTGTCAACTCTAACCACTCACCCTCTTCCGGCTTCTGAAACGTGCAATTTGGCACGAAGAATACAGTGGAAAACAGTCCTCCGTAACCCCATATTTGTAACGCCTCCTGTCTTAATACGTCAAGTAGAGTGATGTTGGCACTATCTAAAACCGCACACAATGTTTATTCATAGTGAGGACATGATTTGGCCCACAACTTTTGAATGTACGCTCAAATATCATGCATTTACTGTAGCTATCAACGCAAAGAATCAACTTAAAGCAGATCACTCTGTTGATATGCCAAAGAGAAGTCGGGTTCACTGTTTCTAACCGCACTAGAAGGATCACTCATTATAGTGGCAAACAGTGATTGAGAGAGCTGCAAGTGGAAGGAGGGAGGGATTTAATTTCTCCTTACCAACCTTTATTTATGTGGCAAGGGCGGCCCCAGACCTCTTTACCGATATAACACTCGCCATGTGCAATGTTGATTTGAGCCGTATTGCCATTCTTCAATAAAGCCTTTATAACCTATAAGCAATTAAAGACGTCCACTGTAAACTCTAACTTGCGAGTACATCAAGTGTTAAGCAAGATGGCATTAAAATTCCTGCCTTGAACCATCCATGCCAATCAAGATAAGATTGAGTACATGATGAAGCGTCTGCCATCATGTTGGCGAGAAACATTTACATGTACAAAAGCTTTATACATACGGGTCCTCCAGGTAGGCGAAAATACATGGAGGGTGATGGTCCGTTGGGTGTTCCAGAGATTCGAGATCCCCACAACACTGGGTTCTCTCCTGTTTCACGGAAGCAGTATAGCATTTCAATTTTTTCTGATGCAATCCTACAAATGCCTGAGGCAATTGTGTGACCAAAGGCAAAGACCTCACAAACATGCGTGCATCCATAACAAATTAGAAGGGCGTTCTCCTTTTAAATTAAATAAATGCATGAGATGCTAATGCGACTCTTGAAGAAAAAGAGCTACTTGGTTGAGTGTGCATGGCTTATACAAGATGCGTGTGGAAGTTGGGATAGAACCAGACTCCCCTTATCAGTTTGGGACTCCGACTTTACAATATGTGATTTGCCTCTCCTGCCTCACATTTGGACATTTGCTAGTCATTATGCCCACAATACATACAATGTTAATGCTCTCACCCAAAAATTGAGATGTACGCTCACCCGATTCAGACAGAGACCACTGAGCCATCACGCACGCACGCACTCACCCACTCACCCACCTTACCCACTCATTAAATTGGGTCTAGTCCTGCGTATAGATCCATCTCGCATTGCAAAAGCCATCTCACGCATTTCAATGTCTTCAACATTGATCACACTAGCCTGACATCTGGCTTATTAGAACAGAATGCAACACTAACTCCTCGATGTAGTACGTAGGAAAATTGTCCTATTTGCCTTATTCAGTAAGAAATAAGTACAAAATAGGGGATGAACACGTACCCGTGCTGTAGGCGACGGCAATAAGCAAAACGATGATTCGCCTCATGGCACACTATTGCCTAGACAAATGTTTCGTGTGTTTTTATGTGCTCCCAGGCTGACCTTGTCCCCACGGTTGGTTGGTTGGTTGTGTGAGACTCCATTCACAACTACGCATAGAGGACCTCTATCATCACCATGTTTGTGCCACCAATGCGTGGGTGTAGGTTGGGTGCGCACAGCAAACTCTTACAAGTTTGGTGCTTGCTTTTTTCACCAAACTTAGGCGGAACGATCCGAAGGTTCGCCTTCAGCCATAATCTGGCTTTATCATCACCGACAAACGCAAGTGCTCTTATGGTTGCGATTGATGACTGTGCAGCCTGGCAGATACATCTAAGCTTTCCTCTTAAATAAGTTGCTCAAACAAATGTCGGCGTATTTAGTGAGTGTGGTTGACAACTATGGGTTTGTTTAGAGGAAAGTTCCCTCCGTAGGCCTTTAATTTGCCTCCGCTTTGTTCAAAAGCACTGAATGCATAAGGTGTGAACTTTTAACCAGTCTAAACACGCATACGACTTTACATGGTTTGTGTGGTTGACCTGGTGCATCTGCAAGCCACCGAGGTCACTCAATATTACGTGGGCGGGCCAATGAGCGAAAGCATTGGCAGAGCAGAATGCAGTTGAAAGGCAGATTATTCTCTCTTGCACACTAGCAAGAGTAAATCGATCTCAAGCAAGTTGTGAAGCATGCATCAGGAGAAGTCCAAAAGCACCAAATAATGAGAATATTACTGAACTACGTGCATTCATATGCACATCATGATGGACAGCTTTACCTGTGCTGATTCGATTGCATTACGATTTGAACAGCCACATCACGGATCTCAGACAGTAATAAAGTTAGCCTAGAAGGGAGAAACGACAAAGCCATGGTGCCTTATATGTCCCAATGACGTTTGTTATTTCATGCCTTTCCCATAGCTCCTGATATGACTGACAAGCAGTCTAGCGGGCAAGAAGGAGTTGTCAGTAGGGCGGCTGAAGCGATTCTGTAAGAAGAGATCCATTGATTAAAGTAGGGTCATGGAAATGCTAAAGACGGTGCCCTTTCCAGACATGACGATGTTTTTGCATGCTTCACAGCCCCACAAACAAGTAAAGTTCTGTTTAGGCAGTTGACAGTAGTAGTGCATCACTGTCCATGACTGCTAAGCAGTACCGTGCATTGTCGTCTCCTGTCTGACCTCGCCTCGCTAACTGTGGATTACATGAGGGAACGGTGAGTCAGTGTAGTCCATGCAAGTATTGTGAGTAAAGGTGTGCAGTTTTCTCTGATTGTGGCTACAGTGGAGAGTTCCAGCTACCTTCTTAGGCTCTTTAATTGATTCTCAGTCATTACTTGTGCCAATTTTCTGGGACGATGAACATCTGTCACAAGTTATTCTCGGTTAAAGACTTTTAAGCAGAAGCAATGATTCTACGCATGGCACTTCTACTAACCAACAACAAGTGTGAAAATCCTGATAGGCAGCAAGCCACATGCCTCCCGCCCTGGCCAGAATGTTTCATAACGTTATGCATCCGTCACCACCACATTAATTTTTCCCTTTCAAAAGATTGATGAACACGTATTGAAGTAGGTAATCGTAGCAGCAGCGTAGACATTATTAGATTCGTTGGTCCAAATGCAGCAAATAAAAATTGCATTTTAATCACCACCAAACACTAATGAATACATGTGGCAAGCCCTCGACGCCTGCCTTAATCCCTTCATTTTGTTTGCTATTCTGTTTTTAACCCCGCCTCACCTTTAGATCATGTGCTTAGCTACCCAACTCTCATTGGCTCACTCATCCACCTACTCATACACCAGGTTATCTCAGTGCCATCCACACAACCACCTGATCGTCAGATGGGTGACAATGCAAAGCCATTTTCCACACCAAGTTTCTTAGGGATACAGAGCTCAGAAAACTTTCTTCATCCTGAACTCACGGAGGTTGCGATTGCAACAACTCCGTTTAGGTTGCCACTCACTTGTCTGACCAGACGGTATGATAGTGACTGATAGCCACTGTGTACCTGACCAATATTAGCTATTCTCGCAACTACGAAACTTTGTGGCTTCTCGGTACTAGAAGGCACGGGTGCGACGCTATAACAGACGCTTGACTAAAGACGCGTATCCTCCCCACGCAGAGAATCCTACATTTAACCAGTTTGGATCAGGTGACTCCTAACTCATTCTGCAAGCTGAGGCTTGTGGTAGATCACTAGGCATCGTACCCTCCCTTTTAGACTGTGAGGTTTCAGAACATGTCAGACATAGATGTACATCGAAAAGTGTATTGCATTTTGATTGCTTTAAGAATGATCAGGAATGCCAGCTACGCTATCCCTGTCCAATTTGCAAAATGCCTGAACCCTTTCATTCTTAGAGATGTTTTCTACTTGTAAAATCTAAAAAATTGAATGCAAGTTACAAGTAGAGGACGAAAACTTTCGGCAAAGTCCGCCATTCTTGGGCCGCAAGATTTCCTTCTAATCCTCCTTCTTTTCCTCCCTCAAACATCTTACCTACTCATTCTCTAGCCTCTTTCTTTCTGTCTTTCTCTCATTCATTCATTTATAAACTTGTCCACTGCTACTTCACTCTCTCTCTTTTATTACAACATCTTGGTTACTAACATCACCACCACCCACCAGCTCACCACTAACCAAATTTGATTTTGTGTAGTCTAAGTTGAAATATGCTTAAGAGTCAAAGGCTTTAGAGATAAGATGGAACTCCTACTCCACCTACTCAACTGTTAACAGTAGAAATGGGTACGCAACCACCTCAAAAATCTGATAAACTTGCGCAGTAATTTTAAGCGACAAATGCTGGTACTTTGTGCAAGGACCATGGGGGTTCATTTAGTTGGTGTAAATATACCACCACATCGATTCAAACTGTTCTTGACTTACGTTCCCCCACAAGTCATTAAGCTGTTGTAATATCGTTTGACGGACACACATTAAATTCTTGCTGTAGAGGTCAAGAAAGGAGGGAAGAATAGATGTACTACACAGGTATAAATAGGTGCATTTAGCTTCAGCGGTGCTGTATTCTGGGCCACTCACCAGTTCTGCATGCTCTTCCGACACGATCTGATGGTGCTGAAATTGGAGGAGAAAGGGAAGAATGCTGGGTTGTCGCCCCATCGCTTGGCTAAACAGCAAAGAGAGACACCCTGTCTGTTAGTGCCACAACCCACAAACGCAATGCAGGTAACCGCTTGTTAGATGGTGCTGCATAGACATTTTGAACAATGAGTTAAAGGTGAACATTAGTAGAGAGATAAAAACTGGCCCTTACAACCAACCGAACGGGCTTTTGAAGAAGTTAGTTAGGTGCATGTAAGTGTGTACTAATTATAGCGATGCCAAGAATATGTGAGGAACTGCGCTGAAACTGTGTTTGAGAAAACATTGGATTGAGTGAGTAAACACACACATACGCATCGCGTGCGTTATTATATGAGAAAACTTGAGACTGAGAAGTCTTGTTACGCAGGCTCTTAATCGCACTTAGCCGCCTTGTTCTATTTAATGCATTCGTCCTCAGCCTATCCAGACTGCTTTGGAAGCTCCAGCTTTGCAGTTATTTGTAGAAGTAGGGCTTAGTTGCTTGAGACACCGGCAACAAAACAACAATGAATGCGTAGCCGATGAAAGTTTATCCCTCGTAGCTGGAATGCAGAGTAAACCTCTTTGTCAAACATTTCTACTCATTTTATTTAGGCATGCAGAGTAAAGATATTGGAAGACATGCAGGACATGAGATGCTCTCTGCAAAGAGCATGCCTCTCATCACGGAAGCAGCATTGACGGTAAACGATATTGTTTTTAATTGATTTCTCTGTTTATCAATTTGTTGGGTGTAGAAACAATTTGACAACGAAATCACACGTCCGCGCTATGGCTAGATTTAGGGCAAATGAAAGGGTTTAACTGTTCTGTAATGCTAGAAGGCACTGCAGAATCCGCTTTAGTTGGCTAAACTATCATCATTTACTTATTTGCACATGGGAATGTCATGTGCTGATGGCGCACGATAATGCACTTCTCTGATATTTACAAGTGTATTAGAGACAAATTCAGCACCGCTTATGGCAGCTGGTGTGCAACTAAGCATCCCTAAACAACTGACCAACTAAACGCTCATCTGGCCAAATAGCAACCTGTAGTCGGTACTTGCGGGCGGATGGCGTGGGTGTCGATCTTTGAAATGCCTTACTCCCTCCATTTTATTCATCCACATATGTCTGCAACATACTATTTGTGGAAGATGCGAAGATGAATTAGCCAGCAGCGTTTGAGATGTCGATTCAAATGTTAGGCATCATCTGATGCACGTAATTATTGAGAAATCGTTTTTCTCCTCTTTTAACTTCACCCAATACATTTTACATTTATCTGCTGCGTACCGCATATGTGATGTCGATTCCATTTTCCTTAGGCTTCATCCGACGCATCTTGTGATTGAGATATCAACTAACTCTTACTAAGACCCTATCAAAGGCGTTCTGCATTCGTAGAATTAGTCTCCTTTTAACTAGAATTCATCTAATGTATTTTGCATCTGTGAAACTGATTTCTTTGAACGTAGGCGTTACCTAGTATATGCGGATTCAATTCCTACTAACTTAAGCTTGATCAAATGAAGTGCGCATTTGTAATAACGATTACCTTCTTTTCTTCCTCATCTAGTGCATTTTGCCTTTGTGAAACCACATTCCTTCTTCGTGTGCTTTGTTTAATGCGCAAACGTAATTGACGTATTTTTCTTCAATAAATGCATTTTGACTTCAGTTGCACTTTTCTTTGTTCAAAGAGATGGATTCACCACTGTCTTAGTATTTAATGACGCCTTTTACTAAACTTAGTCCCAACACATACATTCATGATGTGCTCTTCTCTCCTTTTCGAAATTCTAGAAAAGTTGATGCCTCCCTATGCACGCATTGCCAATTGTTAAATGGCCGTCGGTAACCACCTCTTATAATAGCCATTACTTATGCGCCACTTCGTCACCAGTTGCAACGTGTTCTTCTAAATACAATGTTAGTGCTAATCATTATTATCAAGCAATGGTCGTGAGAACAAGATGTATGCCTCTGCATAGTGTGGGTGTTATTCCATTCTGTGATCATTCTCCGTCACTTGGCTGCATTGTACCAACCGCAGCTGCCTAACCTTACATTCTTACTCAGGTCTGAAAATCTTACTGAATATCAGAAGGACTAGACAGCACCGCAATAATTGGCCACGGGTTGGGTGGGCATCAGCATAAAGTCCTGGTGGCTAAGCTCGAGAAATAAGGATGTAGATCACGAATAAGGAGAAGAAGTAAGGACGCAACCTTTTATGGGAAGCGATGACCCAACCGGAGTCTTAATATCGTGTTTTCTAGAAAAAAACCATATCGTATTTCAGACACAGTTGTATGGGTCACTAATTCTTTCAGTCCAAGATAAAAAGACAGAGCACTATTACTCTTTCACACAATTGAGGAAAAGTAATCGCAATGATTAGCTGGCTCGAAAGTTTTGCAAATTCGAGCAGATTCTAAGTGTAATGGAAACTTTATTCAATTGACTCCCACTTACCATATTAAAGAGATTATTAACAAGAGCAGTAGGATTACTATTAGCTTCAGCTAGGCAAAGAAGAAGAGATGAAAAACTACAGCTGGCACATGGGTTTCTTCGCTAAGTTAGGTACAAGTGGATGCTGGTTTCCATGGCAAATGAATAAGCGACACTGCTGGGGCTTTCATTTCATGTTGTTCAGTGTAGATGTGTATGTATTTCAACATACAGGCACACAGGCTTTCGTTTGGCTCTGGCTACCTGTAATCATGACCTCATTATCGGCGGGCTCCATGGATAACTCAACGAATGTGAGTTTTAAGCTGGCCACTAAGAGAACAATGCAGCGGATCAAATCATGCATTTAATCGACTGTCCAGGCATCCGTCTAGCTTAAACATGATGCGATCTCAAATCTTCATTTCTTGCTTGTCTGGGTTATTGGCAAGGAACTGTAAGAAAAACTACAGATGCGCGTTAATTACGAAGCCAACAAATTGAGAAAGACACCATGTGCCTGCTCAAATTTTCTCAAGCCAGTTCAGGCCCCAAAGATATGATAACAGTCAGGGGCTCAGACTGTTCCACAGTGAATAGAGGGACCTGCAAGGCGGGTTGTGACTCAGAGGTCCGGTGGTTTCACTATATCGACAGGACTCAGAGCACAAATGATGAGGCGGAGTGGGAGGTCATGCGACCTTGAAGGTGATGCGCCGACCAAACTTTGACTTTATGATGCGGAATGATGCTTTACAAATTATACTAGCACCAGAATAATGGAAGGCGAATGCCATTGCTACCATAAGTGATCGAGAAAGATGGTATCTACTGCACCATCTTCTCCTCATTCCATCTTGTTTGTTCAAACTCCCCCTTAGCACCAAAATCGCCATCTCATTATCACCTTAAGAGGTGGGAGACAAGGTTTTGGGGCCAAGAAATGGATAAAATGGCTCCAGCCATCGTCAAGAACAATACCTGTATAGCTGCCAATAAAAGTTGATGTTCCCTTAGCATTGGGTGTTAGTTCTTGGAATCAAAAATGTCCTTTTGTATTTATCAATGTATCTGATGCATGGTAAATGTTTCGGTGCTTGGATTACAAAGCAAGGGGAGGATTTTTTGGTGGCTAGATAAAAAAAAACTAGAAGGAATGTGGTGCAATGTGTGTGCTTTCAAAAACTTGTGCTCCTACGTGTGTGCAAATGTTGAAATATGTTTAACATGTAATTCTGCCATTCAAGACACCTTTTGTCCAGTTTACATCTCCTGCCTACATTAGCATGTTCTCACAGAAATAACCACGTTTAATAATACCGTCAACAAAGGCAATCGAAACTAGCGCCCCGTTTTTGCACACCCTTATTTTATTGGACTGCGCTGAAATCGCATCAAGGAGACACGTAAATTACATGGTATGAACTAGGGTCGATGCAATAACCACCGAGGGACAACGTTGACACAATGCCTCCACGCCGGGTGACAACCTTCACTATCGTGTGATTAAAGTCACCAATCTTGAGAAAACCGGTTATGTGTAATGTTGTCACCGAATCTGGTGCCACCATCCGCTGAGTAATGATAGTTACCTACGGCAACCTTGTCGTTACTTCTAAATCTCAAGCACCAGTTAAATTTCCACTTGGTGGTTTCACGATCTCCACATCTGCGATTCCTGCCAAAAGATGTGGTTGGAAGGGATAGAACTAATCCACACCATTAACTGGCCAGCACTGGCAGCAAAATATTTGGTTTTACTTACTTAAATGACTTTCCTACATCATGTCTGCGTCTCTTGCCTGACCACACACTTTTTCCTTGGTGAAAATGCCTTTTATTTGCCAGACACTTATGTCTCTATCAATCCAAAACCAATCCCCTGAGCTCAAAAATCACTACATGATTAGTTTACCAGTTTATTGGGGGCAAGGTCTTTTAATATAAACGGCCTTAGTCTTATGATTTGGTTCTTAGCTGTGTGAACATATGCCATTGCCATGGAGGGATAGAAACAGAAAAAAAGCCGTGATTGACTAGTGCATCTGGAAAAATCAGAATTCAGTACATGCTATCGCGTACAAATAGGTGTCCGCCAAGTCGAGTCCCCGAGTTATACTATAAATTTGATGGTAGAAATCATTTTTAACCTGCAGGGGTTGTTTGTACATCCCTTACACATCCTTTTCCTTCTGGCAAATAGAGATGGCTAAGGATCCGACACAGCAAAGTGCAGCAACATTGCTTGACCCATTGTCACATTGTATTTAACCTGCAAAACACCAGAATTGTGGCGACAAGTGAAACTTATTGACGAATCATATACTAGTGCATTATAAGTCCATCTTTCCCCAGCGTGCAAATGTAGCATTGGAAATGCGCGCATACAACCGCAAACTCCAAAAAACGGCGACGAAGGGATAACCATCAACATTCGTTCGATACAATGCCGCCCACCTAATGTAATCAGCAGTAGAATTATTTCTGTCCAGCAGGATTCGAGCAGATGGTACTTACGTTTTGCCCGGTATCTGTCATTGACTCAAATCTCAACTTTGTTGACGTGGTTCCTTAATAGGTAGCAATCAATGGTTCGCTAGTGAACACGCATTTCATTCAAACGTGAATTAAAACGGCTTTACAAAAAACTGCTAATAACCGCTCGAATCCATATAAAAGCGACCTATTTACAAAAATTGTGCGCTCTGAAGCACAACATTTGCCATCTCTTCGAGCACATTTTGCAAAATGCCAGAAACTTTATGATGTTTTTTTGGGACCCGCTTTAGTATCCCGCAAAACAGAAGAAAATGATGACGGACAACACTGGCTTAGCACTCACTCGACTCTCGACTTTCTCTCAATCCCAGGAACCCTTGTCAGGCAGTGTAGTATCCAAGGCGACACCGCAATCGCCAACGCACAGAATGCATGGTGAGTCATCTAATTCCATTTTAAATATTGTTGGGTACTTCTAGTACTACTTTTTTGCACGTTTGGGCAACGAGTTACAGTTCAAACACACATTTGACGAAATGGTTAAAGAATTTTCCAAGCCAAAAAGCACCAAGTTGCACAGTTGTGTCACTGAACAATGTAGCACATGTGCACATAGCTTTAAGTGGGCCTCTGTGCACCAAGTACATTACCCCTCACTTCCGAATCTGACACCTCATTATGTCGGATCTTGAACCAGCTACTTGAAGGCCGTTAAACTTTAGTCTACGAGTTGTAATACGTCATCTACTGTCCACACATGTATGCAGAAGCCTAATCAAGTAAGTTAAAATCATTATATCAAAGCGATCACTCATATTTATGGGGACGGAAGTGCCTTAATGTCAGATTTTGTGACCATTGTGATCAGCGGGATCTAGTGGTGTGCAGTGGTGTTGGTGACTTTTAATGGCATCGTTGATGCACGCAACTAATAATGAAAGATTTGCGGTGAGAAATATGAGACCTAGCTTGTAATATTTACCATAGAGAAGTTATTAAATTTCTCAGTAAGGTGCAAAGTCGTAGGCACGCCTAAACCAAAATAATTTTTCTTAAATTTTCGCAGCTTTCGCATCTGCGTTTTCGTTTGTCTGTTCCTTACCCTAATTAAGGTGGTTATTTACAGTGGACTGCATTGTCGCCCCCTCATAGAATAGCCTAGAATGTGTAAATCGAAGTCATTACCATCACTCGAAACACCTGTCTTTGTACAAATGGCCGCATTCTCACAAGCAGAAATTCGACTGCACTGACGGGTGACATACCGCTTGGCTATGACCTTCAGGTCAAAATGCGATGAGAAAGGCTTTCTTAAACACGCTTCAAATGTATACAGTACCCAAGCTCCAACTACGTAAAAGGTCGATGGTTCTTTGTCGTTGCGTGTTTAGTGGCCACATTTGTTTTCATCTGCCTAATATGTAAAATAGAGCCGAATCAATGAATGTCTAGGATCTATAAAAAATTTGGGCTGTTTCTTGCCGCCTTGAAAAAACAAGAGAGTGAATTACGAGCACTCGCATCACACCAAATGGAAGTTGTTTAATTCGCTGCTACTAATAACGCTGAAAGTAGTTGTTGAAATGTCAAAACTGCTTGTGCTTATTTAATCTAGCAAAAATCCAGAGAGTTTTAACGCTGAACTCTTATTAGCATGGTTAGTGTCTTCGAGGCAGCTACAAGAGAAATGCTGTCTAGAACGTGGACATTTAGGAAGTTCTCCAGCCTCGCACCTCACGTTGTCATGTAACACGAACCACAGGGTTCTCTTCACACACCTGCCCAGCGCATAATTTACCAGATGGCAGCATACACTTAAAAGGATTGCCTTACTATCTATTGCTTGTCTACTTGCCAAGGCGAATAATGTCTAGAAAGGAACAGATGCCTACTAGTTTACATTCCATTTACCTCTTGAATTGATGCATAAAACTTGACCTAGCCAATCATTATTGCCAATGCTTCAAAATCCAAATCCTGTAGCGGAGTGAACCATCCATAGCAGCTCTTCATCTTAGTTCCTTTTCTCTTTGCTCCCCATCGCCACCTGCACCATAACCACCAACAAACACACATGCTACCCACCAGAGCATGTTTATTACTTAAGTATTGTTAGCCCATGTGTCACTAGCCTCTCTTCCCCAAATACCCAGAGCTATTCGTTTTTGAAGCTGCAAATGCTGGCAAATGAGAGAACAAATGCTAGTGCAACCACTCTGGACACACGCCAAAGCATGACCATTTATGGAAGAGATCGCTGTTTTGGAAGGTCTCGTGTAAGCTCATGATAGCAATTTTCTTAAGTAAAGAAATATAAATCACACCCAAAGTAATTCGGTTTGCTTCACTATAACTCGAAACAAACTAATAGTACTTGAAAATTAAACTTCGAAGCATAAAATATTGAACCAACTAAGTGTATAATTTACAAGTAATTCAGCTTGAATTCATACTGAAAGCAACTCTAGTGAGTTATGTATATATTCCATATTGCAGGTGGAAACTACTCACACTCTTGAGAGGCGACGGAATGAAATCATGATTCTAGTGAGCTCCTTATAGTTTTGTGCCTACTTCTCCATAACTACTAGAGTTAGAACATCTAGAGTATGCCTCATACCCTCTTTAAAATCGCCCTGCTATTTTATTTGCGTGATCAGGAATATTTTGCCATTTACATTACCACAAAAGGAGACCACGCTGTGTTAATGCTTTCTCTCACAACTCAAAGTATTTGAGAGAACTGGAACTACCTTAGAATAGAGTAGCATGCTTGGCCAGACAGAAAATAATATAACAGGCACTGTGTGAACGCCTTAAAGTACGTCACTAGCTTAAATGTTAATTGAAGCTCACTTGTCACCAAGATCAAATTATGTGCATCAATAGCACTTCATGCATAAGGAACGCATAATAGTAAATGGTAGTCATGTAAACATTTCAGCTCGCTTGTGTCAAATGCGCCGAAATGCGAGTGGAGCGGAACAATCCAACGCGTTAGAAAGGGAAGAAAGTGGAAGCGAGTTGAGAAATGGGTAAGTAAACTAAGAGAATCCAAAAAATTAGCACGGGTTGTCGTTTCGGGCAGCCAACGTGAGAAACGTTGGGTTAATTGTATGGTCGTTTATCCAACCTTGACTCCGTTTGATATTGCTGGCAAAATTTACACTCATGGGGACTGAATCCATTCGTTATTTTTAAAACTGCTGCTTGTTATGGCAGGCAAAGTTGACATCAAGTCGGCTGTCCCTTCCTCGCGGCCAGTCAAAGCCATACCTTCTCTTGTAGTTAACTTCGCTGTTTAAGGGGAAAATGTCAACCCCAGAGTAAATTGGCTTATGTTGTCTGAGTCTGCTGACCCACATTCACACCTTGATTAGGAAGTACATCTCCATTCACATAACACAATCACATGCGATAATTGTCCCATATCATAGTCCTTGCCAAGATGCCCATATAGCCTTGTGGATGAGTGTGTGAATTAGAGTTGAGCGGTTAGGCACATGACGCAATGGTGATGGGGACGTTGCTGCAATTTAGCACGGCCACAAACCATTAAGCAATTAAAGACTGCTAGTCAAACAACGGTACTCCCAAAGTCAAAGCTGCAGCACTTAGTGTGCTACCACTTCGTAAGCATTATTCCATCTCACCAACGCAACTGGGGTTAGTTGGAATCCCTGAAAGATGTGGACAAAATAAGCACATTTTGCGCTGTGCAGTGTTACTGTGCTGAGAACTCACCAATCAGCTATCGTTAATAACGTCATCAATTGTGGGGAAAGTCAGTCCTTACTTGTTCTCATTTGATTGAACGCGTTTTATTTACGTATCTAGACAACTCTTACATGACATTGTGTAGTTGACTGAATTTGGTTGCAGTGTTCTATTAATTAGATTGATGCATGAACAAGCAAATAATGGATTGCGACCGAACAACCGTCGTGCATTCTGTCAAACCTGTTTGCAACAAGGCCTGTGCAACGGACTTGAGCAGGTTCGAGTCGGCACTGGATTCCTCGTCTTTGTCTTTTAGGCCTCAAGAACCTATGCGATGCCTTCAACACGCTTTCCATGTTGTCATGATCGCGCAGATAAATGAGGTATGACTTTGCTAATTGGAAGTGGTGGCATTAGTTGGAACAGTGTTAAAAAATTTGGCTGGTGCTGTTGATTTATTAATGGGCTGGAATAGACGCTACTCTTTCACCTCTTAGTGATACGGGGACGGCGAAGGTGGTGCTAGCTTACCAACAATAGTATTTTAGCCAATGGTGGACTTTGCCGAGTTCGCAAGGCTTTAAGTCGGAAAATGCATGGTCATCAAGAGAAGGAGAGCTATAAGTTGAAAGGCTTGAAATGCGTGATATGGCATTGTTGCGTATTTCCGTTACTGCTTGGTGATAATAACTCGACGTTTATTTGTTCTTATTTCCAGTTCACTGACTCAAATTTATTCTTCAATTGCATTGACTTACCAGTCCAGTTTGTGTTATTAAGTCTTTTAAATAAAGAAATTGACTCCGCGTCTTTTAATTGGACCATGGAGGAGGCCCATTGTGACAGTTGTATGCATGCAAAATGAGCCCGAAATCGTAGTGAACTGCTAAACTTAGATCAGGAAACACGTCGCTTGTCACTCATCTACATTTCTAACCATGCTTTAGGCTTTCTTAAGCACCACTGAGGGCTTCCATCACCAATATGATTGTCCTCCATGTGTGAAGTCATTCCGCCACGTTGTCCACTTAATTTTGATCAAAAGGTCTAGGTCGTAGACATGCACTAAAGTGCGTGGGAATGTGGATGGATGCTTCTTTTATGTCTGTGATTAGCAAAATGTGTCAATCTTCTCCCGTAGGAGTTCCATCGACTGCATGCCTACTTTCACTCACGCTGGTGTGCTTCCCATCCCTGCCGGTATTTCACCATTGGTAAAACAAGATTAAATAGCGGACGACAATGCATAATCCTGTTTGGCAGGCATGGACAGTGATGAACGGCATGAGACGATTGGCAGTGGTAATGTCAAATGCTCGAATGAGAATTTCCGATATGATGGGTAGAAATAGACAGTAGAGTTACAGTTTCGGCGGTATGTGCGCATTCTTGAACTAATCCGTATTTGCTGTCAGTGGAGCACTTGGTTGCACTTAGTGTGGAACTGAACTATGCAATAAGGGAGGGAGCTTTTGAGGCGAGTCAGATCGATTTTGAAATGCGAAAATTGTTTTTGCATGTTCCAGCCTTGATTCGGCCAGCAGCAAGACGATTTACGTGCCTTCATGCAGCCAACTTCACTCAAGGTGGTATTGGGTTTTCTGCCCACAATGCCACTAAGTAAGGCAATGTCCGAAGATTAGTTCAGTCATGCCCTGTTGCAAATCGCCCCTCCGGATTGATCCATAGCACCTTCTCCTTGCTAATTATTCAGCTTCTGTCGGAACGCTTTTCATCTTGCATCTGTTTTAGTCGATTCAGTGAAAGATGCGAAGTCGCATTTGCGTTTTTTTATGAAGTTTCCCCACAGCAAACAAATTGATCCCACAAAAGACTTGGGTTCTCTGGCTACATGGCAGTTGTGACTGTATCTGTCGACTATACGCCAAGTGCTGCGTAGGACAAATCACTCTCTGGAAGTTATCCAGTTGTTCCTACCAAGCACCGCGATTTAAGTTGCCTTTTAAAAATTAGCATGAGTGATCCATCAAAAAGCCTTAAAAGCATTACTGCCTTTAGGAATATCTCTCGAATTGACGGAATGCGGTCCTAAGTTGATGAACCAGCTTGCTTTTACAGTCGGTTTATTGACCAAGTGGTGTTCGACCGAGACGAACACCTAGGGCGTTGTCGACTAGTTTTCCAAGTGGTTACTGCGACTTCTTTCGTAATGTGGAATGGTAAAGCCCTACTAAGTCTGACTGGATACGCTGCTTTAAGAAATCAAAAGTAGTTGCTTTAAATGACCCCACTCAAATTGCCTAGACATCCTGTTTTGGAACCCTACAGCAAGCTTTCCGCTCGATAGTCGATCAAATGATGTGTTCTGAGCAACCACGCCGTTTGGTGGGCAGACAATGGATTCAAATTTCTATTTTTCTATCTTGCAGAATCATCAACGTCCCTGTCGTTCACCAGCAAGTTTCTTCGTCACAGTTCTGGGTGCATCTAACTGGGCATGTGCTCAATAAAAGGAATTCTAAGGTGTACTATTGTATGTGGGTCAAACATCTTCTAGAAAATGAGAGCTTTTGCAAATGCAAAGCAATGGAACCCCTTCCCGTAGCTTATGGTTTGTGACGTTCTCTCGTTTTGTCAGCATTCTTTGAAGCGAGACATGCCACTTGCCCTTGCATGTTTGAGTGGACACATGTATGAGCCCTGAAAGCAGGAGTTTAGTTGAAAAGCTGTTTCTCCCATTCTCTATGATTTTTTGTCCTAAAGTGACTCACTTCCATTTTAGGCTTCGGCGCGTCACTTTCGATGATTGCACTATTGTGGAGGCAAACAGTTGAAGATCAAGTGAAGTGTTCGTCTTCGCGGCTAACGCGTTGGCTGCACAAAGTGAAGTGAGCTATGTATTGGCAGGCTAATGGGTAGAGTGAACTTTCTGTTTTTTCTGGTGCAGTAATGCCTACTGTCGCAAGCTGTTAGTAGCTGCGACTGCGGGTGGAAGTAACGAATGCGTCGTTGCAAAGCCTGATGTGTGCAACGTTTGTTAAGCAATGCGGAAAAGGCGAGACTTCTCAACCTACACTTTTTAAAGATTGGGGCAGAAACATGTTCTGAGTTGCGTGAGGCACGCTCTAAAGTCGCGAAAGCCAATGCATTTCTTTCTTCTTGTGCACGAGGACGCGTTTGCCCTTGATCAAGTTTAATTATTATCAACAAATGGATAAATCAGGAGATTACTTGCGATACCTCTCACATCTTGTGTAGTCGTACTAGTGGTAGTGTTGATTGTAAATGAGCATAGGATGCTTTGGCAACTTGGTCTCTGGGCTCACGGTGGTTGCTTTTTCGACAGCAGTCACCAGTGCTTAAGCGGGGCAATATTGCATGCGACACTAGACGCTGAACGAATTGTTAAGTTATGTGTAGTGGGAAGGTCTTGGCAGCCAAGTACTCCAATGCGCCATAGTTACATTTTGTCAATGCAAGAGCGATGCCTTTCTCCAAACGTACTAAATAGTCCATTGCGCTAAAATCCGAGTACATTTACGTAAGTCAGCATTTACACACCACTGCAACGCTTCTCTCCTTCCTCTTTTCCCCACAAACCCGTACTATACCCAGTTCCCCACAACATGAGCTGCCTAGAATCACTCTGCTTGTGCAACAAGTGTGTCAATGCTAGTGTTGAGGAAGTCGCTTCATTTCTGGACGTTCAAAAGTGCCTGAGTTAAAGAAGCTGAGACTAAGTGCCTCTAATTTGAGACACTTTCATTAAGTAGCAGTGCTTTTCCTCTTGCTTCAGTTTATGCAAGGCCGCCTACAAGCTATTCAACGATGAGATAGAGCCACCAATATAATGGAGAGGTTAATCTTCCCCCACTCATAAATCAGTCCGTTTGCAGTAGGCACCGGCTTCGCCCCACTGCAACCTCTCCTGAATTTGTTGTGAGTGTTCCGAAGATGGTGATAGGCAGAACCGTGCCGTCCATGGAAAGCGTCAGCCAGTCCGAACAGTGGTAGTGACGTGAAGGAAAGGGAAAAGGCTATACCGGGATCGTTGTGCCTGCTTCTGTGGGTCTGAGTAACAAGCGCTTTTGCACCAACTTTAGTCGGTGCGATTTATAATTCCCTTTACAAAACCATCCCAAATATGTTGTGCTTTACACCTTAGTTACATGGGCTAAGTAGCATGAAATTCAACCGTGATTAATCCCCAAAACTGATCTATATTAAATGCGACCATACTCGTAATCCGATCTTTTGTTTGAACCTGCCAGGCCATTTAGTTGAAGCAGCCCACTTCTACCTTCTTCTACCTTTATTCACCTCACTTGGCACGTAGAGGTTGACGTCCTCTGGAAGCTCGCAGTCTGAAAGGGAGAGCACGGCACCCATTGATCCATCACAAGCGTCAGCTTGCAGAAGGAGTGTGGAGTCACCTGATTCAAACTGGGTAATTGAAGGAGCCCCTGTGTGCAGCGGGCATGCGGCTTGAGACAAACGTCTGGCATGGCGTCCCATCCATGCACTCCAGTCTCGGGCCGTTACGAAGCTGCGCTGTTGTGTGACTAGTTACCACTGGTCAGGTACATTGTGTCTTTGTGTGGATCTCAGTCACTACCATTCCCTCTGGCTAGACAAGTGAGTGGAAATCTACATGGAGTTGCTACACTAGCAATATCTGTGAGTTCAGCATGAACTCTGGTTTCTGAACTCTGTATTTTTAAGTTACTAGGTGTGGTTTATTGCTTTGCATTGCCACCAACCTGACGATCCAGTAGTTGTGTGGTTGGCACTTGGATGGTCTGCTGTATGAGTGGGTGCATGAGTGGGTCGGTGAGAGGTGGTTAGGCAAGCACATGATCTAAAGGTGAGGTGGGATTATGGGCAAGATGAAGAGCTTAAGGCACGCGTCGTGAGTTTGCCACCTGTTTCAATATTGCTTGGTGGTGATTGCAATGAGCATTTTATTTGCTTCATTTGAACTGACAAATCTACTAACAGTTACGCTGCTGCTGCTGCTACGACTACCTCCTTCAATACGTCTTCATCAATCTTTAGAAGGGAAATTAGTATTGCCTTCCTTTTTACTCAAAACACAGGGAAAACCAATGGTGTATTGACGGGCACATAAAGTAATGGAACATTCTGGCCAGGGCAGGAGGCATGCCGCTTGATACCCATCAAGATTTTTAGACTTGCTGGTGGTTCCTATATGTGTCATGCGTAGAATCGTTGCTTCAGGCTCAAAAGTCTTCAGTCGTGAATAACTTGTTTCACATGTTCACCGTCTCTAAAACTGGCACAAGTAATGACCGAAGATTAATAAAGGAGCCTAAGTAGGTGGCTAGAACCCTCCTTTGTAGCCACAATCCAAGAAATCGGTTAACCTCTTCTCAAAAGTGTTTCATAAACTACACTAACCCACCACCACCATTCGCAGTTAGCGAAACAGGGGCAGACAGGCGACGACAATACACAATATTGCTTTGCAGTCATTCACATGGACAGTGATGCAATGGTACTGTCAACTGCCTAAACAGAACTTTTCTTGTTTGGAGGGCACTGAAGTATGCCGAAATATCGTCATGTCTGGAAATGGCGCTCTCTTTGACATTTCCACTATCCTACTTTAATCAGTGCATTTCTTCTAATAGAATCCCTCTTGCCTGCTGGACTGCTTGATTAGTCATATCGGGGCATTGGGGGAGGCGTGGGGTAACAAATGTCGTAGAAACTTATAAGGCGGATTGACTTTGTCTCTTCTTCCGCTCGAGTTAAATCTATTATTGTCTTAGATCCCTGATGTGACTGTTCACATCCCAATGGGGGCTACTCGGCATGGATGAAGGTGCTGATCATGATGTGTGTACGAATGCACGTAGTAGTCCGTGATGATAAAGCCAAATTATGGCTGGAGGCTAACCTTCGGATCGTTCCGCCTAAGTTTGGTGAAAAAAGCAAGCACCAAACTTGTAAGAGTTTGCTGTGCGCACCCAACCTACACCCACGCATTGGTGGCACAAACATGGTGATGATAGAGGTCCTCTATGCGCAGTTGTGAATGGAGTCTCACACAACCAACCAACCAACCGTGGGGACAAGGTCAGCCTGGGAGCACATAAAAACACACGAAACATTTGTCTAGGCAATAGTGTGCCATGAGGCGAATCATCGTTTTGCTTATTGCCGTCGCCTACAGCACGGGTACGTGTTCATCCCCTATTTTGTACTTATTTCTTACTGAATAAGGCAAATAGGACAATTTTCCTACGTACTACATCGAGGAGTTAGTGTTGCATTCTGTTCTAATAAGCCAGATGTCAGGCTAGTGTGATCAATGTTGAAGACACTGGAACGCGTAAGATGGCTTTTGCAATGCAAGATGGATCTACACATAGGATTAGTCCCGATTTAGTAGGTGAGTAAGGTGGATGGGTGGATGATAACTCAGTAGTCTGTGTTTGAATCTGGTGAGCGCGCATCTTGTTTCGTGAGTTGAAGCATCAATGGGCATAATCACTAGCCAATGTCCAAAATGTAAGGCAGGAGAGGTAAATCGCATTTTTTTGAAGGTGGGGTCCCAAACTGATAAGGGGAGTGTGGTTCTATCCTCATTTCCATTCCTATCGTGTATCAGCCATGCACACTCAATCAGGTGGCTCTTTCTCTTCGGGAGTCGCATTAGCATTTTATGCATTTTTTTTAAAAAGGAGAGCATTCTCATAATTTGTAATGGATGCAGGCTTGTTGCTTGCGCTCGTTGTCTTTGGTCACACAATGACCTTAGGCATTTGTACGAATGCATCGGACAAAAAAATCAAGTGCTTTTCTACTTCTGTGAAACAGGAGAGGACCCAGTGCTGTGGGGATCTCGAATCACTGGAACGCCCGATGGACCATCACCACCTTTGTATTTTCGCCTTGCCAAAATATTGGTATGTACAAAGCGTTTGTATAAGCGAATGTCCTTCACCAACAGGATGATAAACGCTTCATCATGCGCTCATTCCTATCCTGATTAGCATGGATGTTTCAAAGCAGGGATTCTAATATCATTCCGCCTTTTTAATTAATAGCGATCTGTGGCAGTGATATTACAGCATGGCATACTGTTTGATGTTAACATTACAAATGGCACGTGTTATGTCGATGATGAAGTCTGGGGTCACCCTTGCTACATCAACGAAGGTAAGTAAAAAGTAAATAGGTAACTTCCCTGCTCCACTTGCATCTCTCTCAATCATTCTGTCTCTTATGATGAGTGATCCCTCTAGCGCATCAACGAAGTGAACTGTTTTAAGTTGATTCTGCACATCGATAGCTGTAGGAAATACACGAAGCTCGATCGTACACTCAAAGATTATGGACCAAATCATGCCCCCACTATAGCTAACCGCTACATGTAAATTTAGAGAGTGCCAACATCACACTGCACAACGTATCCAGTCAGAAGGCATTACAAATCTGGGCTGAAAATGGACTATTTTCGACTGCATTGTTCGTGCCAAATTGCACGTTTCAGAAGCCGGAAGAGGGTGAGTGGCTGGAGTTGGCAGAGAGCGTGTAGGAATTTTGCAAGATTGATGCCTGTTTAAAATGAAAAAACTGATAACCATTCCCTGTGGTTAACACAGCATTTTGAGTGATCTTTATGGTAAACGTAGTCGATGCGGTAGTTGAGTGCTTCGTTTACTTGTATGCCGAGGCAAAGTTGATTCAGGAAGCATGATCACCAAACATTGTGCTTGGAGATGACATCGACTTTTCGACGTCGGCCCCACTATCGCGATTCCGGAAAAAGTATTCATGCGTGGAAATTGGATTCGCTGTTCAAGGCGCGAAGAGTGATTCAGAGATTTGTGAATTGTTTGTTACATGTCAACAAATGGCCTTGCACTTTTAACAGCATTCACGTGCTCCTCATCAACATTTGCTCGTGATGATGTGCATGGCGTGCCAACTCTGTCCTTTCTTTTCTCTTTACGTTACAGATTTCCCTTGCTCTAGGTGAATTGGTAGCGTGCATTTGGAAAGGTCATACTCTTATTGCAAACAGGTCGCCTATCTGCCGTTAGTTGGCTGAGCATATGATTGGGTCGTTTCTAGTGTTTGCTAATTAATAAGCTGCCCAATTACGCCTTCCTTTACTTATTCAAGGTAATCTGACCGTGGATGAAGAATCCAATCTGAGAAGACTTGCAGTCAACATCACAAGACCAGAGAGAGCCAATTATTCCATATTTCGATGGAATGGGAAAACGCATAGACTGATAGTCACTGTCGATTGGTCGCAAGATGGTGAGTGTGCATACGGATATCTAAGTTCCGGCCATCTTCTTTCTCTGCAAGGCAATGTCTCAAATCATGCTATTTCATGGCAAAATTAAATGTGATTGTTAAAGAACCAAATGCGTAGCAAGCCTAAACTCCACAAGTCCTTCCGAAGTAACCAAAAACACTGCATTTGGTTTAGGTGAATCGCCAAGGGATGCCGATTGCAAAGGTAAGTTCGGACGCATGCCTATTCCACAATTGTTAGCACCACGTTCTTTGAGGTAGAGATTCACTTTGCGTTTGCAAATTGCTCTCATGTGGGCGAAGCAGTTTGGAATAATTCCTGTTGGTGCGGTGCTACTGAGCAATTTACCAGTCAATAAGTTTCAATCATCCACTCAGCATAACCCTCAGGTTACCATGGTGAAACTGGTATGCGAATTAAAATCCACTGCGATGGAATTCGCAAGGCAAAGTTAATTGCAGAAATGACCCATTCGAGTTGTTGCCAATCGAAACGTTAAACTGCATACGCATATCGTGCATGCCAACATTCCGTGCTCAACGGGAAGTAAGGCTTAAAATTTGGACTAAGACCACAATACCACCCCATTTACGCTGTGAAGTAGTTGCATCATGGGAATATCAAAGGAAATGAACCGTTATAGCGGACATACCAATGGACCCTGTCTAGTTTTCAAGACCGTCGGCCGTATAGAGAACAGGTGTAGGAGAAAAAGAAAGGCAAAATTAGAGTTAGTGTTAGTTAACACATCCCACAAAATGCTGCCTTGATGCGTGAATTTGCCATGTGGGCATTACTTGCCCAAGTTTTACGTGTTCTGTGCTGCATTAAGTCCGATGTTATCTCTCCTTCGATCATTTTATGCACTGAAACTAAACTGTTTCCTCCTCTGACTATTTTATGCAGCCACACCCGTAACAGTTAAGTTGATGAAACGGCTATATTCCACCAATGCTACCGGCT